>CAKNYM010051727.1:0-47641 GCA_932195095.1 Andricus curvator
CTCTCTACGGGTCAGCAAATATTAATAGAGTAATGAAAGCGCGTAAATTAAGATGGGCGGGGCATGTAGCAAGAATGGGCAATGAAAGAACAGTGGCGCAAGTTTTAAGAGGGAGACCGACTGGTAAGAGACCCCTAGGCAGACCGAGAAACAGATGGGAGAAAAATGTAAGGGATGATCTAAAAGAACTAGGACATGATTACTTAAACTGGATGGAGAATGCACAAGACAGAGATGTGTGGCGGTCTCGGGTAGATGAGGCAATGAACTTTCGAGTTCGAACTGCTAATCTATAATAATAATAATAATAATAATAATAATAGGGATGTGGCGACCCCATCGCCCGAGAGCTCCGGCTCTTGCAGTCAGCCACGTTGCTTTGGGCTAACTCCCCAATGCAATGAATTATGCGGTTACGACACCAGTATCGCGCAGTGCCACCCACAATAGGCCTCTCTCGGATGGAGGCCATGGTTCAGTTGGGAGTGGCAATAGGACCGAACCGAGGCGACGACCAGGCAATGGCCCCGGACAAACGCGAGAACATCGATTTAAATGGTCTGACCAACTCAGGAGAGACATCCTTACCTGTTGGCAAAGAAGCTCACCGGCGCGAAGAGGATTCATGCAGAGGTTACATGACCGTTGGGTCAATATGCACCCGGAATATGCTCATCAAACGCCTCAGTATTTAAGAGATCAGGTATCCTTTTTGCGAAAGAACGGATATGAAGCTCTCTATCAACATGACGAAGAAGAGCAACATCCTCCATCGAACATTCCACCCGTTCCAGCAAGACCAACTTTGCAGATAACCGATAATGCTAACATGAGAAGTAGGAGATCTATCCACCAAAAAGTCTTTCTCAGGATGACAAATTAGCTGAAGCTAATACTGCTCTCCCCGATTTGCTCCCCGAAGATGTTAATCTCTGGAATCTGAACTGTGTTGTTTACGAGAAGGCGGTGTCCTTGCTTAGCGACAGTAGAAGTAACGAAACTTCAGTACGTCTGAGTAAGACTCGCGAGCGTATTGCACAGCTTCAATTCAAAATTGAAACGGCGAGACGGCATGCATCAAATATTCAGTGCGTGATTAGCTACATAACATTAAATAAAAAATTCACTCCAAAAGTTAGGGCACTTGCTCGAAACTTAAGGAAAGCAAATCACACGCTGAACAAGTGTAAACTGTTGACCATCAAGCAGCACTGGACGCAAAAAATAAGATCTCTTTCAACAGCGAAACAGCGCCTTGAACGGCGAGTAAAGTGGATTCAGGAAAATTCCACCTTTTCTACTCATCCTTCCCGTCTGTTCAATAAAACGTCACGTGCCGTTAAAAATCCGCCTAGTCGTAAAGAGATTCAAGTCTTCTGGGAACAAGTATATGCAGATACTTATCAGCTAAATGAAGACGCTTCAGATATAGCACTCTTTCGTAACTTTTGCCAAAGGCAAAGGTTACAAGGTCCAGAGGAAGAGTGTCCACTAATTACTGCTGAAGAAGTGAAGAAATTTATCGCTAGAACTAAGAACTTTTCAGCGCCAGGGCCAGATAAAATCAACAACTTTTGGTGGAAGAAGTTTACTTCTACGCACCAAAATCTAGCTCGTATATTTACTACTTTCTTAAACGGAGAACAACCCGTCCCGCAGTGGCTAGTGGAAGGACGCACGGTATTGATTCCTAAGACCGGAGATTTGTCAAGTCCAAAGAACTACAGGCCCATAGCTTGTTTAAACACCAGCTACAAGCTATTCACTGGCATCCTCAAAGAGAGGATATTAACATCTATCGAGCCGGTATGGAGTGCAATAGTTGAACAACGTGGATGCAAGAGAGGTCTGGCAGGTTGCAGGGAGAACCTGTTAATAGACAGGTGTATCACCCAGAACTCGATCAGGTATCGACGCAATCTGTCCATGGCTTGGATTGACTACCGTAAGGCATTCGATAACACGAACCATGAGCTACTTATTAAGCTCATTGAGTGCATGGAGGTGCATCCAAAAATAGTGAGATGCATAAAAGAGCTTATGCTCTTGTGGCGGACAAGATTTGTCATAACATTTGACAAAAGACAAGTGACTACAAGCTATATCACATATAAGAGGGGAGTCTTCCAAGGAGACTCTCTAAGTCCGATACTTTTCTGCATCTCCCTCTTGCCTCTATCTATTGTGCTCCGAGGCAAAAGCTCTGGATACCTATGTGGCCCGCCGAACAAAAGAGAATATAAGGTCAACCACCTTTTATACATGGACGACCTTAAACTCTTTGCTTCCTCGAAAGAGGACCTTAACATCCTTGTGGAGGCGGTAAATAGGTACTCTAAAGCGATTGGCATGAGCTTCGGACTGGACAAGTGTGCCTGCGTCCACCTACACCAAGGAAGACTAGAAACTACATCATCGGGTCACGATCAGGATGTTCAACTCATCGGCGGAAATACCATTCAACATCTTGGTATTGGAGAAACATATACATATCTTGGAATACCGCAAGCGGAAACCCATGATGTGCTTGCGTTAAAAACGGCCCTTGGAATAAGGTATCGCCAAATTCTCAGAAAAATTTGGGCTTCCGAATTATCTGGAAAGAATAAGATCCAGGCGACCAATATGCTGGCCGTTCCTATATTGCTCTACACGTTTGGTGCAGTAAAATGGAACGTCGATGAGTTGAAGCAACTTGACCGAAGCACACGCAAGATGATGACAATCCATCGAAGTCATCATCCTAGATCTTCCGTACCTCGAATATACCTCCCTCGAGATAAAGGGGGTAGAGGCTTGCTGAGCTTAGAGTGTCTTCATCGCAGAACGGTTCTGGCTACAGCCTGCTCAGTTCTAAATAGCACAGATTTTCTTATGCGACTAGTACATCAACATGAAGTCGTCAATGCTGCGGCGTTTCTATATCGTGCCGCAGATAGAGCCGCAGAGGAGCTTGGCCTCCCATTTGATTCCAGCGACACTACACATGGCCTAGCATCACTAACACCTTTGGTGCTCAAAAGTCGTGTACAGGAAGCAGAACATACGCTTCTACTAAGAGAACATGCTGACAAGCCCCTTCATGGTAAATTCTACGGCATTATACGTAGAGAAGAGCTCTCGATGGGTCTGTCAAACATGTTTCTCAAGTCTGCTGGATTAAAATCGGAGACTGAGGGATTTCTTTTTGCCTGTCAAGATGGCGTTATAGACACCTTAGTTTACCGCGAGCGCATAATGAATATACCTGTAGGCGATACCAACTGCCGAGCGTGCAAGCAAGAGCCAGAAACACTTGGACATGTTCTCAGTGGATGCTCAAAATATGCACGATACGGGTACATAGAGAGACACAATGCGGCTCTAAAAGTGTTATATTACCATCTGAGGCACTTCTATGGTGTTGATCTATTGCCCGTCTTGCCATACGCCCAGGGGGAACTCGAGTCCGTTGTGGAGAATGATCAGTGTAAGATCTACTGGAATTTCTCATTCTCGACCACTCAACGTATCAGTGCTACGAAGCCTGATATTGTCCTCCAAGATCTGAAGAACAAGATCATTTTTATGTGATTGAATTCTCGGCACTAGCCGATGGTAATATCACGGCCAAGGAGGAAGAAAAACGGGCGAAATATCAAGCACTTCTTTTCGAGCTGAGCAGGCTCTACCAAGGCTTCAAAGTCCATCTTGTAGTTATCATAATCGGCTGTCTTGGAGGTATGAAAGCTTCATTTATTAGCCAACTCAACAAGATTCCGGCTTGCCAGCGTCAGGCTCATTCCATCGCGAACCGGATGCAAAAGGCTGTTCTTCTGGGATCACTTCATCTGGTCCGTCAACACTGTTCCTCATAACATTCCACAAAGATTGGTAGCTCTAAAAAAGTATCCAGAGGTGAAATTTCATCTCCAACTGTCCCGTCTGCCGCGTAAGATCATCCGCGGCTAGAGACCTGACTCCAAGGAACAGTGTTGCCCGATATTTTCTCGCGTAAATTTCCCGCTCTTGCTTACCTTCTAGGACAGAAGGAGCAGAAGCGGATGACGTACACGTTCCAGTTGCGTCGGGATTGGTTGCTTTTAAAGAACCATGATCGTAGCTTCCGGAGCCTACAACTTCTCATAATTAATTCAACTCAACAAAAATAATTATTTGAACAATTTATTATTATTTTCAAGGCTGTGTCTAGTCGTCCCGAAAAATTAGGGGGGTTGGACCAATATTATTTATGTGGCCAGTCACAGGGGTGCCTTCCCGCCCCCCACCCGAAAATTCGGGACGACTAGCCAAGCTTATGAAAAATATTGCACTAGTCATCCCGAATTTCGGGACGACGAGACACTGCGTATTTTCAATAGTATTCTTTTTTAATAATGCTAGAAATTTGCAGTTTTTTCTGAAATATTCAACTGTTTGTCTAGTTTTCACTTAGAACGAAAAAATAACTAATGCAACTAAACAAAAAAAATGTGAAACAATATATTATTATTTTTATTAATATTCATTTTTAATAATGCTAGAAAGTTGACTGAGAGTCTGGTTTTGGGCTTGTAAACCACCCTTAATAAAAAAAAGGTAAAATACTGTCTTTTCGCGTAAAGTGCGTAACTGGGGCTTATTAAAAAGTAATATTACTTGATAAAAACTAATAACAAATTTTTAAAAATAAGTTTTTTAATAAAATTTTGCTGATCTATCTTTTACATATATAAGAAATTATATTTTGTTTCTACTTTATTTTAGACGCAACTCTTAAGATACTTAGATTTTTGAATAAATCGGCATCACAATTTAGAAATAGAAAGCGCTTTATTTAACAGAATTACCTTGGAAAATGACAAGAGCAAGAAAATATGTGTTTCTTTTATGCAAAAGTGAAATCAATAAAATGTTATTAAAAAATGATTTTGAAAATTTTATAACAGTTTGTATTAGGTGATATTATTTTTTAATGAGTTCTAGGCTCATTTTCTGACATCCTTGTAAAACAGTTATATATTTCACGCAAAAAGATGGTATTTTACATTTTTCGTTATGAAGCATGGTTTAAAGGCCAAAACTGGACCTCAAACTGTCTTTAAATAATTGAAGAAACTATGAAATATTTATGCGATATTTTGAAAGTCATTCTAGGACTTTTTTATACGAAATTATGTGAAGAACTGTGAAAGAAGCCAAATATCGTTCTAAGGGATACTTTTAAAAAAGTGTAGTTTTCTATCAATGGCACATATTTTAACTTTTACAAGTTCATTTTTAATAATTTAAGGCTGACAACATCTAAGGTGTATGAAAAAAGCACATTACAAATTTTCAAGCCCATATAGAGGGCGGTTTACTCACTTTTAAGTGTATTATTCTGAATAAAATGTGGGTACAATTATTTTCAGGGATGCATACAATAATAATTGTATTGTCATATTTCTTGCTTTTACATAAGTGATCTCTCATTTGTCATTTTTACAACAAAAACGACAACCTTTTTTTTAGCATATAAAGGTATTGGACCACGGGTTGAACTTTTTTTTATAAAAAAAACAAATATTAAATTTTTTGGGGCCACCCTAATGGAAACGTCAGAGGGGAAAAAAGTACACTTTTGCTCCCTAGAGAATAAATGTGTGATATGAGGGGTGTATATTGAAAATTAGACATATATGAGCTCACATTTTTGACTCACAAAAAGTCATCATCAAACGACCACGTTGATGGTATTGACAGATTGTTCAACACTTAAACAGATTGGACCAACTCGAAGCGATAAGTTACCATAAATTACCAATATGTATATACCATTAAACCATTTCCCTTTCAGGGTAGGCGTGACACTACCCGATTCGGGTAGTGTTTCTAGGTTTTTCTTGTAGTTATAAATAACTACAAGTGTGGGCTCACCACACCCACGATGTGCCAACAGCACTCATGTCAGTATTCTTGAATGGTCACCCATCCAAGTACTAACCGCGTCCAACGCTGCTTAACTTCAGTGATCTGACGAGAACTGGGGTTTTCAGCGTGGTATGGCCGTTGGCAATTATTATAAATTCCCATCAATTACCAAAAATTTCAAAACGTTTACAAAATTTTAATTTTTTTTCTATTAATATTAAGTTTTAAAAATTTTCAAAATTAAACTTTTGATAAAGGGTTTTTTTTTGTAACAGGGCCCAAAGAAAATCTTTTATTGATAGTTTATTTATAAGAACGGTCGGAAAAAGGAGAAACAATTTGAAGTCTTGTTCCAAATATAGATTTGATTCATGTTTTAATTTTTGTGTAGTAATTTATAAATTTACCATAAAATTTAAAAAATTCCGTAATTATCAAAAATGTCCTAAATTCATATTAAAATGAAAATGAAGTTATGAAAATTTCTCCATATGAGCAGATATCATGCATGCGTCACAAAAAATCTCTGAAGGCCTTCTTTAATATTGCAAAATTCATTTTTCAAAATTTTGCAATTGAACCCTTTAAGATTCTACGAATTTATTTCAAAGTGATATTTTCAAAATTTGCCTCAATTTACGTTAAATATTACTCAATATTGAATAATTTTAGATTGAAACATCAAAAATTTGTATCTTTCAAATTCAAATCGTTCAAAGATGTAGAATTAGTTATGAAGCCTTTTAATACTTTAATTAATTATAATTATGTATTTCAAAAAAGATAGAAATGGAAAAAATTTTTAAATGAAAAATGTTAAAATTGGTTTTGAATATGAAGAATAGTCAGTTTAAACGTTATGGTACAATTTCCAAGTGAAAATTTCCATCTTCACGGTTGAATAATGTAAATTTTTAAGTATTAAGATTTAAGTATTAAGTATTAAGATAAGATTTTATTTGAAATTGGGAGGAACAATTGAAGCGTAGAATTTAATTGTATTCAGCCATATTTAGGTGACTTCTTCAAATGTTAGTTAAGCCTATTTTTGACGCGCGACTTCAATTTTAAGGCGATTAAAACGACTTGGGTTTTCGCCACATACATAATACGTCTACAAGGATGCATTGTTTAATGTAATATTTCAACCACATAATCCAAAGGCAATTTTACTCGAGGGAGCGTAGCAATTTTTTCGGAAAATGTTCTCGTTGTTTTTTTTTGTAATTAAAAATTGACTGTTTTTTTGCGCCTGTAAAATGAAACGCTCCAGCTAACACTCTGTGCCGGGCTGCAGTCACCCGATCTAGCTTCAAATCGAATAAAATCTGAAAGTACCGCATCTTAGTCGCTTATGGTAACATAATATAATGTACTAATATAATATAATACAATGATAAAAATAAAGGATAATAACATATAATGATAATTTTTCGAAAAAATATATATAATATAATTTTCCTTCTCTTTGCTGGCAAGGAAGTTATTTTCTTCTTATACCATCAAGTCAAGTTAAAAATTATCATTATATGTTATTATTATTTATTTTCATTATTGTATTATATTATACTATTAATTTATATTACTATAAGCGAAGAAGACACGGAACTTGCAGATTTTATTCCACATGAAGTTTGATCGCGTTATTACAGCCCGGCATACAGTGTTAGTTGCAGCTAACACTGCACTAGGGATGTACGTCAAGAAGCGGATAACGGTGGATAAGCGGAGGATTCGTTTGGATAGAAGGACTAGGATTCAGAAGGATGGGGCTATCTTATATTTCAGAAAAGATAGAAAAGGATTCAATTAGATAGGAAGATAGGGATTTAAAAGGTAGAGAAGATTTTGGATTGCATAACGGATAGAAAAGGATAGACATGGATAAGCTGAGGATTCATTTCGCTAGACAGACTGGAATTCGGAAGGATAGGGCTAACTTATATTTGAGAAAGGATAGAAAAAGATTCAATTAGATAGGTAGGTAGGGATTAAAAAAGATAGACGAAATTTGGGATTGCCTAATGGATGGAAAAGGATAGAGGTGGATAAGCTGTGGATACATTTGGATAGAAAGACTGGGATTCAAGAAGATAGGGCTATCTTTTATTTGAAAAAAGAAAGAAAAAGATTCAATTAGATAGGAAGATAGGGATTAAAAAAGATAGACGAAATTTGAGAATACCTAATGGATGGAAAATGATAGAGGTGGATAAGCTGTGGATACATTTGGATAGAAAGACTGGGATTCAGAAGGATAGGGCTGACTTATATTTGAAAAAAGATAGAAAAAGATTCAATTAGATAGAAATATAGGGATTAAAAAAGATAGACAAGATTTTGGATTGCATACCCAGTGGGTACAAAACCATGAACATCCCAAGAACGTCCTTGGGACGTCCCCAGAACGTCCAATGTCAGTCCAATGAACGTCTCTAAGACGTCCAATGTCCTAAAGATGTCCTAAAGACGGCTTAAATACATAGGACGTTCTCAGGACATCTTTCATACTGACATTGGACGTCTTGAAGGCATCCCTAGGATGTCCTAAAGACATGTTCCAAAAGACTGGGATTCAAGAAGATAGGGCCATCTTAGATTTAAGAAAAGATAGAAAAGGATTCAATTAGATAAGCAGATAGAGATTTAAAAATATAGACAAGATTTTCGATTGCCTAACGGATAGAAAAAGATAGCCGCGGATAAGCGAAGGATTCATTTGGTTAGAAACACTAGAATAGAGATAGGGAGTGGAAAGAAAAAGATAGGTGTGGATAAGTGGCGGATAGACATGGATAGGAAGATTGGGATTCAAAAGAATAGAGGTGATTGTAGATTTAAAGAAAGATAGAAAAGGATCGAAGGGATAGACACGGGATAAAGATGGATACATTTTTTCCTTCCATTTCAATCTTAGAGATAGAAAATGATTCAAACGGATAGAGACTCTATCCTTTTACTTCCAGCAGGGTGGCGCGTTGCATTTTACAGACGCAAAAAAGCACTCAATTTTCAATTACAAAAAAAAAAACAAGAAAATTTTTCGAAAAAATCGCTATGCTCCCTCGAGTTAAATTATTGCCTTTAGATTATGTGGTTAAAATATGACATTAAAAAACCCGGAGTCGTTTTAATCGCCTTAAATGGAAGCGTTCCAATCAGAACTAATTTTACATTAGAAAATTCATTATATTGTATTATAAATCGAATAGACTATGATCGAAATTTTAAAAATGTATCCAGTAGTACAATTTTTAATTAAAGCATTAAAAACTGCCGGCTTTAAAATTGAAATTGCTCAAAATTGTAGAATTTGTAATCGAAAGACTTAATATTTAGATTGAAAACTATCTAAAAAGAAAAGGGAAAAACGTAATTCTAACACTAGTAAATTAAAAACGTACAAAATTGAATAAGTTCAGACTGGAAATTTACAAATGGGACAATTTCATTTCTTGAATCTTGTACAATTTTAATTGAAAGCCTTAATAGTTCAACAATTTACAGTGCGTCATTCTTAATCTAGAATTTTGGTTCCCCGAAATGTAAAATTGTTTAATTTTGAATGTTTGATTTTTGAATACATTATGTACTCGTTTTAAAATGTCAATTTTGATTTATTTTTCTGTTCAAATATCTCGGAATAAAAATTGTTTCAATTTGACGGCTTCCATTTTGCAATTGCGCAGCTCTACTTTTTTTTTTATTTGGAGATTGTCTAATTTTTAAAACTGCTTTCTTGTACAATATTAAACGCTAGAGTTTGAAATAGTTTAATTTAAAATTTAAAATTTTTATTTTTCAATTTTCAATTTGAAACATTCCAAATTTATAGTTCTTTCGCATTGAATTCGTTAGTGTGAATATTCTTTTGCAATACAGCAAATTTGAAGATTTGAATTAGAAATTTAAATAACAGGGAAACATTTGAGAAAACCTTGAGAAACCAGGAGATGACATTGAATTTTTTCCGTTTTAAAACACATTTTTTCAACCAGTTCGAAGTCTGTTATTGTCTAATAACTATTTCATCTACGTGGACTGTCTATTCAACAAAGGTTAATTTTTTTAGCGGGAGTGGCATGATTCCTTTAGCCAAGAGCTATAAATGGTATGAATTTGCGAAGAAATAATTAGCTTCGCTATTAGTTTGTGTATATCGTTTGAAGTAGAGTATCTGCTATAGTTTGAAATTAAGGATCTTATGTAACTTCCTAGACTTGAAACAAGAGGATACCTATGCAAGAGCTTGATTCAGATGAGCAAAGTTCTAATAATACTTGATGTCGCAAGGAATTTGCTCTCAAATTGATTTATCGAGAACTAGCAATAAGTATCACTTCGCAGACTCTTAAGCTTCGAAATTATTCATTCGTTGCTAAACTTCTGTAGCACTTGTTAAATTACTGACAATAGAATTGTCTATTAGCGCAAAGAAACCTACAAATCAACAAGATCAACTTTAGAAAATCAGAAGATTGAATTAAAAAATTAAACATTAGTTTTAATTTATGTTATATGTACGGGTCATTCCAAAGGATTTTTTTTAATCTACAGCGCGACCATGACAACGATTTAGCTGACGATTCTTTTCCTAATAGTAGGTGTCCAAAACCCTAGAAACAAAGTATCAGATTTTTCGAATCAGCAATTTACGAGATTTTTTTTAATTTGATGTTTTTTCAATTTTGCTTTTCTGGTCATATGTTCATTAAAAAAAAACAATTCTTACCCGATTTTCAAGTTTAATGGCTTGATTTTCTAGTTTCAGAGAGTTAAGTAGTTTGAGGAAAAATATTCACCATGCATGTATGTCAAAAACTAAAAAAAGTCCATCTTTAAAGTTGTCTGTAAATTCATTAAATTTCACGAAAATTAAGAAAACTGTCAACTTCTCATTTTCAAGTTCAGCGATGTCGCTTTTTATATAAAGTTATAAAGTATAGTATCAGGGTGTCTATTCCATCTGAAAAACCTGGAATTTTCAGGGAATTTTTATATACCCGGGAAAACCTGGAAATGCCAGGGATTCGTTTTGTTTTTGTTTTAAGTTGAAAAGACGTCTTTTTTGGTTGAATTTAAATGTTTCTTATTAAAAATTAAAATCTTTTTTGGTTGAAATATCCACTACTACATTTTTCGTTCAGAATTCATCTTTTTGGAATGAAAATTTAATTACTTGGTTGAAAGTTAAACACTTTTGTTGAAAATTTATTTTTTTGGTTGAAGATTCATAATTTTAATTGAAAATTCATCTTTTTGCTTGAAAATTTAACAGTTTACAATATTTTCTCTCTCTTGACTGAAACATTTTTCTTAGTTAAAAATTCAACTCATATTGAAAATGCGTCTTTTCTGGTTGAATTCAGCTGTTTTTGATTAAAAATTAAAATCTTTTTTGGTTGAAATATCAACTAATACATTTTTTGTTCAGAATTCATCTTTTTCAAATAAAAATTTAATTACTTGGTTGAAAGTTAAACACTTTTATGAAAATTAATTTTGTTGGTTGAAGATTCATAATTTTAATTGAAAATTCATCTCTTTGGTTGAAGAATGAGCTATTTTTCTGAAAATTCGTTTGTTCTTCGGCTGAAAATTAATTTTTGACAGAAAGTTAACTATTCCAGTTGAAGCTTTAACTATTTTTTTGAAGATTAATTTTTTTGGTTGAGAATTATTATTTTCTAAACTGAAAAAGTAGCTAACTATTTCAGTTTCAACACAATTTACTTATTTATATTTTGGTTGACAATTTTTCTCTTTTAGTTGAGAATTTATTTATTTTTTTTGAAAATTCATCTTCTTTGGTAGAAATTAACCTTTTCGCTTTAAAATTCATCTTTCTGGTTGAAAATCATCTATTCCAGTTAATCATTCATCATTTTAGTTGAAAATTCATCTTTTTTGTTTGAAATTCAACTATTCCAGTTGAAGATTCATAATTTAAGTTTAAAATTCATCCGTTTGGTTAAAAATGAATTTTTCAAACTGAAAATTGAAATATTCCATTTTTTGTTGGAAATTGTTATTTTTAGTTCAAAATTCGACTATTTGGTTCAAAATTCATTTTTTTATGTAATAAATTCAACTATTTCGTTGAAAATTCATGTATTTTGTAGAAAAATCGTCTTGTTGGTGGAAAATTAATATTTTTGTTTGAAAACTCATCTTTTTGCCTGAATGTTTAAGAATTCGAGTTGAATAACTCCATCGTTAAAACTCATATTTTTGATTGAAAATTCATTTATTCGAGTCTTCTTTAGTTGAAAATTCAACTATTTGGTTGATAATTCATTTTTTTGGTTGAAAAATGGTCTTTTTTGATAGAAAATTAATCTTTTTCGTTGAAAATTGAACTATTTGGTTAAAAGTTCATCTATCTTGTTGAAAATGCAATATTTTTACTTGAAAAGTTAGGAATTTGATGCAGGTTGAATTGAATTTATTACTGTACTCACAATAATTTTTCCTATCTTTGTCAAGGCTTCTGAATTAAACATATTAATTGAATCCCCAGAAACTGAAAAAAAACATTATTTATAATAAAGTCACAAAACTGTATGCATATTCCAAATCCATTTTTTTTTAAACTGCGAGATATTTGAACGACTTCGTACAATGAAATATTTTACCTGGAATGAACTGGAATTTTCAAGGAATTCTCTTCCAGAATTTGAGTAAACCACCCTGAGTATACTAAATACAAATTTTATGAAAATAATTTTAGTGAAGCTTTTGTTTTGCTTTTTCATAAATATTTACAAGGCTAAAAAAGAGATGCTTTTCATCCAATTTACCATTTGCACAACGATTGAGTTGCTATAATCTAAACTTCATATGTGAATATTATATGCAAATTTATATATTTAACTTTGTATAAAAAATCCTCATAGGTTTTTCTGTGCATTTTAATTTTTGAGGTACAGTTCATTTTTAAAACTACCTCCATTTTCACGGGTTTTATCATTTATTATTGAAAAATATTGCTTTTATGTTCCATGGAACATTTTTTGCATGTATTCAATAATTTAAGAGTGACACTAGTTTTTAAGATGAACAAAGAAAAGTTCCTTGTAGTTTTTCTAATTTATCAAGAAAGGTGTTGATCTTTTATCATTCAATTTTATAACAGACTTAAAGATCTTGAGAAAACATAACTGTTCTGTGTCCAACATTTTTCTTTACAATCAATATTTTTAAAAAATCAATCTTATTGTGTTTTTTAGTGAAGAAGGTTTCGAAAACAATTTCATATAATAATAAACATTTCTTTATTTTATTGAAAACGATAGAAAGCGTATGTTTTAATAAATTTAATTGATTATTTAATTTGAAAAAATTGTTTTATTGATTCAATATGAAGTCAATATTTTATTTTATTTTATTTATGTTCTCCTAATAAAATAATATACATTAATTCTATTGTAAAATGTTACTCACAACGTAAAATGTGTTTCACTCCATGAAAATTTTAAAATTCCTAAAGCTGTCATCAGTCGATTATATTTTGGCCTAACTTCTCGTATATAACATTTTTTTCATAGATTCTGCTACGGTGTAAATTTCCTCATTATTAACTTGCAAAATACTGGTGGGTAAATTGCCTTTATTTTTTAAAACTTAAATTTAATAACACATATGCATTCTATCGATTCAGATATAAGAAAAAATGCTAGTTTATTCTTATCTAGAATTGTTTTCTAAACCTTTTTCACAAAAAAAATATAGAACAGAAAAGCCGAAAGTGAACCATTTTTAAAAATAAAAATTTGTTCTTGAAATTTTTGATTGTAGAAAAAAATTCTCTACACAAAATAGTTGTATCTTTTAAAATATTTAAGCCTGTTATAAAAATATATGTAAAAAAGCAACACCTTTCTTGATAAATTGAAAAAAGGAACTTTTTTAAATCGTAAAAACCAGTGTCACTCTTAAACTATTGACTACATGAAAAAATGTTTAATAAAAAAATGTTTAATGTATTGATATTTGAATTTTTGTGTACACAATTTTTCTCTCAAGGCATATTTCGTTTTTTGACCAAAATCATGAAAAATAAGCGTGATTTTCATTTTTGGTCGATTTTATCGAAAAATAATGATTTCAATAAAAAACGTTGGGCAAAAATAAGTTGCATTTTGATGAAATACAAAATTTGTCTGTAGAATATTTTTATATGAAAGCAAAATGTCTCAAAATCAATAATGCAAACCGTTAATATAGAAATAGTTTCAAAAATGCACTGTGCTTCAAAAATTAAAATGCACAGAAGAGATTCTGAGGCTTTTGTTGTACAACATGAATTCACATATACCTTTCACATACAAAGTTGGGACTATAGGAATTGAGTCGATGTGAAAATAGTAAATTTGGTGAAGAAAAATATGTTTTAGCCTTATCAAAATTTATGTCAGAGAAAAACAAACAGTCCACTAAAATTATTTTTATGAAAGTGTTATTGAGTATAATATACTGTATAGCTTCATACAAAAGAGAGATCAATGAACTTAAAAATTAGAGATTGGCGAATTCACACTCAGAAAAAAATGTTTGTTTGAATCAAACGAACATCTGTTTAACCCTTTATCAAAGTAAGAACTTTTTTGATTCAAAAAAACATTTTTTTGAATGTATAGACAACTTTGAAGATGTCCTTTTTTGTTAGTTTTTGACATAAATGTATGGTAAATATTTTTTCTAAGACTACTCTCTGAAAGGAATAAATTCAGCCGTTAGACTTTAAAATTGGTTATGAATTACCTTTTTATGCAGGTTTGAAAAGAAAAGAAAAATTAAAGACAAAATCAAATTTAAACAAAAATTTCACGTAAAGCTCTAATTCGACAATTCTAATACTTCGATTTGGGGGGTTTTTGAGCACCTACTAATAGAAAAAAAATCGCCATTTAAGTCGCTGACATGATCGCGCAGAATTTTGATTATAATTTAAAAAAATCTTTGAAATTACTTCTAATAATCTTTTATTTGGTCCACGTTTGGTTAGGGCTGAGCCCATTTTTCAGATATAAAGGAAAAGATCTAAAGTTTGAAGGCATTTTTGCAATCAAGATTTAATGAATGAAATTCAAAGCCTTGTTGCACTAATATTTAACTCGATAAAAAATTACCTGACTATCTGAAGGTCATGCTTAAAAATAAGAAAGCATTTACTTCTGTTTTCTATATAGTATAGTTACTCTAAATCGATTCGAGTGTAAAGACATCATAAAAGAGACGAGTTTTGATACCACTAGAGAAATATTCCTAAAAATGCTGTAAAAATAATTTTTCTTCTGATCGACGTTAGGAAAAAATCTGGAAAAATCACAGATATTCTTTCAAAATTCTCTAATGCAATACATTTTTCAAAATTCTGAAATATTCAATAATTTACTTCTTACGGGGATTTTTTCACAAATACTTTATCTTGCGAACGAATGAAGGTAGGAAGCCATTTAAAGGCTCAAAATGTGCAGTTTTGTGATGAGAGTGCAGTGCAATAATTAAATTTATGATAAAATCATTGTTGCGCAAGAAATATAATTTTGAATATTCCTGACTTTAATCAGGTTTGGCGCATGGTCCGTCACAGCAGGAGAAGTAGTAGAAAAAAATACCCTTTCAATGACAACAGGAGCTCCAGAAGCAAACCGATTCCTTTTTTTCTGCCACTTGTTCCGATGTGCTGGCCACACGCCCACACTGATTAAAGTCAGAAATATGCAAAATGATATTTCTTGTGTCAAGATGATTTTATCATAGATTTAATTATTGCACTGCACTCGCATTACAAAACTGCACATTTGGAGTAACTGCACGGCTTCCCATCGTGATTCGTTCTCAAGATAAAGTTTTTGTAAATAAATCCCCGTAATAAGTAAATTATTGAATATTTCAGAATTTGGAAAAATGTATTGCATTAGAGAATTTTAAAAGAATATCTGTGAATTTTTTCAGATTTTTCCTAACGTCACCCTCTTTCTGAGAACAGTTAAAAGTGGACACTTGAAAAAGAAGGCCGAAAAACCCTATTTTTTTAGGATGCTTTCCCTTTAACTATTGACACAAATTTGTTAGGATAGAAGTGATCATATCATTGAATTCGGAAGACCCTAAGCTTTCAGAAGCTTTTTATTAGACAATTCAGAGATTATTTTGTGCGAGTGGCAATCAAAAGAAGTAAGGGGCCTCGACATTTAGCCCAGACTTTAAAATGATGACTCTTCAATTGGAAAAGTTACATTTTCAGTTTAAAAAATTAATTTTTAACCATAGATGTGAGTTTTCAACTAAAATGATAAATCTTCAACAAAAAAATGATTTTTAAAACAAGTGGTTCAACCTTCGACCAATTATTTTCATGTTCAATCGAGAAACGTTTTTTATTTTAAATCAAAAACAGTTGAATTCAACCAAAAAGATGAATTTTCAACGAAAAATGTAATTGTTGATATTTCAATTATAAAAAAAAAATCGATGTAAAACACGGTTAAAGTCAACCAAAAAATACGAATTTTCAACAAAATAGTTGAATCCTTATAAAAAAATGAAATTTCCACTAAAACAGATAAATTTTTGAACTGATAAGACGAATTTTCAAACAAGAAATATTCCACATGAATTTTGAACACAAAAATACCAATTTCCAAAAAAACAGTTACATTTTCAACCAAAAAGGATGAATTTTTAACAAAGTGATTCAACCCAGAAGTTGAATTTTTCAACCAAAGAGACAAATTTTCGACAAAGAAAGATTTTTCAGTCGAGGAAGAAAAAAAAATCGCTCGAATTGTTGAACTTTCAAGTCAAAGACGAATTCAACCAAAAAAGGCGAATTTTCAACAAAATAGTTGAATCCTTATCCAAAAACGACGAAGTTACTACTAATAACAGATGAATTTTTGAACTGAAACGACGAATTTTGAAGAAAATAGTTGAATTTTCAACACAAAAATATGAATTTTCAAGAAAAAGTAAATTTTCTACCAAAATAGATGAATTTTAAACTAAAAAAGACGAATTTTCAACAAAATAATTGTATCCTTATAAAAAAAAATAAAATTTCAACTAAAACAGATAAATTTTTGGACTGAAAAGACGAATTTTCAACCAAGAAATATTTGACATGAATTTCGAACACAAAAAGGCTGATTTCCAACAAAACAGTTAAATTTTAAACGAAAAAGGATGAATTTTTAACAAAGTGGTTCAACCCGGAAGTTGATTTTTTCAAGCAAAAAGACGAATTTTCAACAAAGAAAGATATTTCAGTCAAGAAAGAAAAAAGAGATCGTCCGATTTGTTGAACTCTCAATTCAAAGACTTGAATTCAACACAAAAATAAGAATTTTCAAGAAAAAGTAAATTTTCTACCAAAATAGATGAATTTTAAACCCAAAAAGGCGAATTTGGAACAAAATAATTGAATTTTGAACAAAAAAGGATGAATGTTTAACAAAGTGTTGAATTTGCAACCAAACAGGAACATTTATATCTGAAAATATAAACGTCAGGAGGAAGCATTTGCGAAAAAAAAAGAAATACAAAGCAAATAAATTTCTAACAAGAATATTATATCAGGGTGGCTGCAAAACGTTATTTTCAAAATTCATATATTCTTTTATAAATTGAATAACACTATTTCAAATTAAAATTGAAAAAAATGTATTATCTTCGACAGTTATTTAAAGTGCCTCTTATAGAAATTCCCTAATTTTTCAAGATTTGTTTTCAAAATTCCTGACTTTTACGTGGCTTCTAGGTTTTCTCTGACTTACGGTCGTCCTGGTCTTAGGTGGTTTTAAGGACGATATTCGAATGATGAACGCTTCATGTTTTATTATTGTCTTGTTAGGCTGGTTTAGCACGAGTACCTATACCGCCAGACTCCAGTTCACTGGACATGGGCCTGTAAAAAATTTTCTTTTACTAAGGTGGGCTTAGAATCATTGTATGAATTATATCACAACCAGTGATAACCCGCTGCTGCATTCTACTTTATTTGAAGTACTCGCATTTGCCTGGACGTTTGACCAGGGGAGAGGAAAACTAAAGAAAACCACATTCCGAGCTCAGCCGGTTTTTCAACAGTGGAGTTTGAAGGCAGATAGTTGACCCTACCCATCGAATGCACACGATCATCCTTCCGTTCAAACCTTCCGCTCGACTTTAGTTAAAACGTAGCGAATACACAACCTGGTCATGCGTCGCAGAAGGTCACCCATCCGAGTGCTATCCGCGCTCGAAATGGCTCGACATCTGGACTCTTCCGGAATCGAGATTCACCGCGCAGTTAATTCCGTCGGTAACTCTTCATGTAATATGCATTTATCGTTTATTTCTCAAATGGTGAATACAATCTCACCTGTTGTCCTGAATTTGACGAGAGTCTGGATTGGGTGAAGGGTCTCTGCCTGAAAGTTGCACATCGCTGTATGACTTAAAGGTGACCAGTCTATTACCACATTTGGCATCACTGGCTATTGAAGAAACACTGAACAAGGATAAATCGGTCGTGACACTTTCGTGGCTTGGAGAACGTAAAATACGACCAGATGTGACAGTCAGAATTGGTGGTTGCATTGCATTCAGGGTATTCGATGAACCTGGCACTGGAGATGGTGATTTCGTTCCTGTTTCGGAAATGATCGCAGATTGTCTCTCCTCCATTATTTATTTATTTTTTACTAGTGTCGATTTTTTACTTTAAATTTTTCAACTGCGCAGTTAAACTTGAGAGTATCTAGTACACTGGATAAAGCTTAGTTCTTGCTTGAGAAGAGTTTTATTTTACTCTTCATTTTCTTTTCTTGAGATCCAATTATTATTGAAAAACGTCTTTGAGTTGTGAAATTTCTTGATATTTGTTTCGAGACTATAATAGAGAGTTTGCTTTGTTGTTGGAAAACCACTTTGTATTCGATGTCGAAGAAGCGTGCCTCTCAGCTACCGTCATTGATCGACTGGCTAATTAGACGTTAATTGCTCTTACTTAGAGTTAATTGGTACTGCACCAGTTTCAACGTCAGCGTCGTAGGTTCGAGAAATTGAAGCTTTGATAAGTTCTGAATTTACCTTCTAAGGGCAGTTTTCAAATTAGTCTATGGTAATTGTTCACGTGGAGAACCGTTTTAGGTTTTTCTTGATGAATTTGGGTCATCTGAAATCATGAAATTGCAAAAATTGTAAGAATTAAGTAATTATTGGTGCATTTAAAATAGACGGATAGGTGTCCGTTAAATAATTTTTATCTAAAAGTCTTACACTCACACTTTATACATTTTCAGAAAATGATTAATCCATAGATCGAATTCATTTTAAATCAGACAGGTTTTCCACTTCAATACTTAGGAAAATATTTTCCTAAACCAAGAAAACTGTTTTCTTGTATATGAATGCAAATTTGTTTGACTTAACAAAATATTTGATTAAATCAACAAATTTTTTTGGTTGAATTCACCAAATATTCAATCTATCAAAAGATTTGGTTAAGAAAACCAAAAAATGTAGTTGACTGCGGCTGTTTCACTCCAACTAAAACCAAATTTTGTATTTAATAACAAAGTATAAATTATGTTTTTTTAACTTTTCAGTGATACAATTTCTTTTAAGACTGCCCAATTCATTAAAACATGCCGTCAATTAGTGCAACAACTAACAAAAAATAATTTCCAGTATTTATTTATTTTATTTTTTTTTCGTTAAGAATAGCTGGCGTTTACTAATTATTTAACCAATTTTTATGAGCACATTTTAACAATTTTCTCATGAATAGTCTTAAATTTTTCTGCTGGAATTACCTCGACATATCTTACCAAAGACTCCTTGCTCTCATATTTATCATAATAACAAAATCTGTTGATTGTATAAACAATTTTTTGAACAGATGCATTTTTCGACCCTTTTTCATGACTAGGCTTATTTTTTTCGCTTCAATTTTTGTCATATTTTTCAAATTGCAAAAAATTAGTGATTATATACACAATTGCACATTTCAACTGTTTTCTCATGAATATGCTTCATTATTTGCGGAATCAACTTGAAATGTCTCGCCAAAGACTCCTTGTTGTCATATTTTTTGCATAGTGACGAAAACTGTTAAATATATAATCAATTTTGATAAACAAATATACATTTTGACCATTTTTTCTTAAACAGGCTTCATTTTTTTGCGAAATCAACTAAAAATGTTTTTTCAAGGTCACCTCGTTTCCATATTTGTAAAATTGTCAAAATTTGGTAATTATATAAACAACTTTTATAAACAAATGCACATTTCGACCATTTTTTCATGAATATGCTGAATTTTTTTGCGGAATCAACAAGAAATGTCTTGCCAAAGACGCCTTGCTGTCAAATTTTTCATATTGGAGACAATTAGTAATCATATAAGAAATTTTCATAAACAAATGCACATTTTGAACATTTTTTATGAACATGCTTGATCAATGAATATGCTTGATCGAAAAGCTTTTATTAATTTAAAAAATATGACAGCAAGGAGTTTTTGTCAACATATTTTAAGTTGATTCCGCAAAAAAAAGACTTTTCATGAAAAAATGGTAAAAATGTGCATATGTATATAAACATTGTTTATACAATTAACGGTTTTTGTCATTATGAAAAATATGATAGTCAGGAGTCTTTGACAAGACATTTGGAGTTGATTTCGCTAAAAAAATTAGGCTTATTTATGAAAAAATGGTTAAAATGTGCATTTGTTTATAAAAATTGTTGATTTGATTGACAGTTTCTATCGCTATGAAAAATATGATAGCAAGATATGTTTTCGCCCAGACATTTTGAGTTGATTCCGTAAAATATTAAGCATATTCATGAAAAATTGGTCAAAATGTGAAATTGTTTATAAAAATTGTTTGTATAATTCACAGTTTTTGTGATCATGAAAAATATGCAGCAAAGAGTCTTTGGAAAGACGTTTCTAGTTGACTCGGAAAAATTAAACCTATTCATAAAAAAAATGAAAATGTGTATTTGTTTATAAAACTGGTTTGAATAATTGGTAAACAGCAACTATTCTTAATTAATTGTAAGTTCATATTAATATCGGTCATATTTCATACAAAATCTTTGGATTTGAAATAGCCAATAATTGCGAATCATCAAAATATGGGTTTTGTTTATTAGTCTGTTTATAACATTATAAACAATTTTTTGCCTTACTCTACTGAACATTATCTTTAGTTAGCTATTACTTTGATTTATGACCTGTTTTGATGAATTTGAAAGTCCTCAAAAAAATGGTATCACTGAAAACTTATACAAAAAGACATTTAAACTTTGTTGTGAAATAAAAAATTTCAGTTTAGCGGGAGTGAAATATCCGCAGTCACTCATTATACCGTGAAGACCTACGATTATTTTTCGAACATTGTAATGTGAAATAGTAATGCCAATTTTTTTTTCTCAAATCTGAAAAATACGAAAAAGGGAGGTACGTATTTATTTTTCGTTCAACAAATTTGACGGGGTCGAAGTTTTAACATGCTTGAAAAGGGCAGATATAGAGTAACAAAGTTACTTGAGTTTCCTATAATTTCTGGGTCTTACCCCTCCCCCCAATTTTTTACTTAAAGAAAAGAAACATGCCCTGAATATTTTCGTTTTATTTAAAAATTTATTTTAAGACATGCTCAAAGCATTTAAAGAAAACTGAATTTTTTTCTCTCTTTTAAAGCTATGAGTTTTAGAAACTACATTACTGAGGAAAAAAGGTTTCTTTTTGAAGCTGAAATTTAATGACATTACTTTCCTTTATCTTTAACCCTTTTTGAGGACGGTGTTCACTTATATGTCAAGAATAAGGCATTCATCAATTTTTTTCAAAACAATGAACTTTACAAAACTGCATTATTGGAGATTTTTTGTTTTGTGACCGGTAATTTTAGTTCTTACCGTTTTGTTAAGGCATTTTCCAATTTCTGTCTTGAACATTTAAGTTTAAAAATTCTTTTTTGCAAAAACTAAAGTTCATAGTCTTAGAGAAAAATGAAAAAGAAACGAATTTTTTTCTATAAATGCTTTGAGCATGTCTCGCAACTTAAAACTCAGCAGATTTTTTCTTAAAACAAATGAAATACCTCTCGTGTTATGTTGTCTGATTTTTAAGTTTTGTAAATCGTCTACTTTTAACGTTTGTCGTAAGTTCAAAAAGATTTTTTTAAAACACTAATTCCATTTCAAATAACGTATTTCACAGTTTTATAAAATAAAAATTAGTTTTTATTGTTACAATCATTCAAATATTACATAAGAATTTTCCAAAATTGACATAATTTTTTCTCAAAATGCAGTATTTTCCGAACGAGCTTAGGTATTCGGGATTTTCTTTTTTTTCAATGTGGAAATTTTTGCTCATTCAATTGATTCTAAAAATTTAGAAAAATTTTATAGTAATACGTTCATAGTAATATATATATATATATATATATATATATATATATATATATATATCCTGAGTTTCCTTCTTGGGCTACCACTGATTTACATTGAACAAAATTATTTTTGAAACATCAAATTTTTTCGTTTTTCTCGGAAACAGCGGAAGTGACAAAAAATGAAGTGTCTTGGTTCTTTCCGCTCTTTCCCTGGATACACCAAAAAAATTTGTTCTACGGTTACCGAATTTCGGTGAACCTAGATACGGCATAAAAAAATGTTTAGATACAATTTTACACATCTAAAAAAGTTCTGCAAGCATTACCTCTTGCTCTTTTGTGATATCTCACATCGTTTTCGAGAAAAAAAAAATGCATTAAGAAAAATGTTCTTGACCTCAAAAATGGTTAAGCCCTCATAAAACTGATAGGATTCCTTCATCCTATAATCATGAACTATGCACAAATATGGGAAAATATAGAAAGCTGGGCTTTCCAAAAAATCTTCTTTATTTTTTTCATCGACTTTGGAAAACGTGAAAAGAAGATTTTCAGGAAAACACCACCTTTTTCACTTTTTTCAATATTTGAAAAAAGTTTCTGTCAATATAAAAAAGCATCCTATCCGTTTTATGTGAGATAAACGATTTTTGAGGGCCGACATTTAAAAAAAATATAATTGCCATCACAAAAAAGTAGGAGGTATTTTTTGTAGAAATTTTCTAGATTTTTAAACTTTTATCTGAACATTTTTTGTACCTTCCGTTGTTCGAGAGAAAAATTCGATTTGAAACAAAAAATATACCATTATATTTTACACCATGACCATATGCACCATATATTACCATCTGTTTCTCAAAAAAAGATAAATTTTAAGTGGGTTTTTGAGAAAATCTACTTTTAAGAATTTCAGAAAAACAGCAACCATTTGATCATTTTTTCAAACAAAATTTGGTATCAGTGGAAGCAGCAAGAATTCCTACAATAAAAAAAGGAACTGCTAAATACCTAAGCTCATTTGGAAAGTACTGCCATTAATACCTTCATTTTTTTTTAAATTCGCATCTTCAAATAATTGTAAAAAATAAAAAAATAAATGTTGTGTTCAAACAGTGCAGTAAGAGTACCTTTATTTTCACTCTAGAATGATGTATCTAAATAAATTTTGCCTGCTCTGATGTTGAATTGGTTAAAAGTGATCAATTATTTTTTAAATCGATCCAAGGGGTAAAAATTGTAGAAACATTTTTTTCTATATAGGCACCCTAGATTGCATACGAAGAGGAATTTCAAATGCCATCAGTAGTTTTTCACTGAATTCCTAGCTGAATTCACAATAGAAAGAGATGAAACTTTAGTTCTCAGTCTTCAACACACTTAACAATACATTCAGATTTTTCACAGACTGCGGTCTTCATCACAATATAAATTTGTTGTATAAACAGGTTTTCACAATTAATCAATGTTTTGTAACACCATAAATAACCATAAACACTATAATTTTTTACTACATTTGCTGTTAATTGAATGTTTATTTTTCAAAGGAAGAGCCGCGTTTAAAATGTTCTGATGTGCGGTATTCCGGCGACTGAGGACTGAGAAACCACAAACGCAAATCCTGAACTGTTTGCTCTACCAATTCCACTCTTCCGTTCTGTCTCTTTTTTTCTCATCTTCTTACTTATTGTTAGTCTCTCAGTTTGCGCACCTCGCTCGCATTCTCCCCCTCATTTTCTGTTATCTAATCACAAGCCTGCATCCGTACAACTGCCACACGCAATTCGTGTGCTCACTGCCCCATTCAAGTGAAGCTTTCTGTTTCCCCCTTTTCCGTAAATACGGAGGGTCATCGGATAAGTTCTGTATCGGGGGAGAAAGTTAGGAACCTGAAACGATCGATAAATCTTGAAACACATGCCCAGTGGGGCCAAAAAAACTTCCGTGGACAAATTCATTTTCAGAAGACAATTGTTATTTGATTTGAAGGGGTAAAGAAAATGAAATCTAATATTTGTGGTTGATTCTGAACTAATCTATTCCGATTATTACATTTTCTTTATAAGAAAAGAAACAATCTAAAAATTAATTTTTCAAACAGAGACACTAAGCTCAAGATTCGTTTCAATTTGCATAGTTTGCTTATGAATACTTTGAGAGTTCTTTTCATTGAGGCCAAATAATTTTTACCTCAATTTGTCGAAATAATTTTTTTTTCTATTTAAATTTTGTACAAAGGATGTATTAGGGGAGACCGGGGCGAGATGAGCATACGGGGTAAAATGAGACACTGCATTTTCTTTTGAAATATGTGATTTTTTGTTGCTGTTCTTTTCAGAAATAACAGTAATAATGATTTTCTAATTTCTTGGAGAAAGAAAAAAATTAAATAGAGTAGATAAAGTAAAAATAAAAATGATTGAAACTTCAACACCTGAATCCTGTTATTCTATGATATCTTAAAACGAAAAGAAATGATTGAAAGTTACAGACAATATTTTTAAACTAAAGTTTGTCGTAAAGTTTATTTACCGAACTTGAATGTACTAACGCATTCATACACAATTAATTAACAAAAGCATGTAATATTGATGTTTTAATCATAATTGTCATTTGGGGCGGAATGAGCCGGGTTCATGGGGTGAGATGAGACGCTCTTGTCATGCTTGTCATAACCTCTTTATGGAGCTGGCAGAAAAGTTTTTGTTCGCAAGATGTGAGTCGTTTTGAGTGGAATTTTCGAAAATATATAAAGATTCAAAAGAGAGTTGCAATAGTGAAAAACTTACAAAAGAAAAACTGACATTTGTGGTTAGAAGAGTCTATGGCAGTTATTGTAAAATCTGTTGTATAAAGAAATTCTAGTGTCAGAGCACCTGCAATTGGGTTTGTTTATAAATTTTATTTTTTTAATGGTTTTTTCAGTATATTCTATGAACAGTTTTACAATTATTTTTAAAAAATTTCAGAAATATGTTATAAATGAAAAATTTCAAATAAATGTTAATTCAGCTTGAAATTAGAAAAGTTATTATACCATATAAAGGAAAAATTTGAATTAATTAACCATTAAATGCATTTATACTGTCAAATATTCATAAAATCCTTCCCCTAAGTAATCAGACTTAACTATACCTTACAATATTATTTGTTGAACATTTTACAGAGCATGAATTGATACGAATAATCATATTGCTCAATCGTGAAAACAATTATATGTTGTCGTGATACTCATTTCCATTCTCAGAATACTTCAAATAATCTTCTATGTGTACGAAAAGCACGAAAAATTATCTTCTATTAACAAAAACTAATAATTAGTTGAGGTGTCTCATCTCGCCCCAATACGTGTCTCGTCTCGCCCCAGAGCATGGGGCGAGATGAGACATGTGCATAAATTATAATTTTCATATTTTCATCGCAATTACTATTTTTGAAACACTTCGACTTTTATGGAATTGATACATGAAGGTTCATATAATGTATAGAACCACTTAAATTTTTGAAAACTACTATAGGTTTCAACTATTACACTGAAAATGATAACTATGCTCATCTCGCCCCAGCCTCCCCTAGAATTCCTGAAAATAAAACAAGAATCCAACGATCAAATTTGGACAACCACCACAAAATGCTCCTATTGCAATTCCTAAAAACAAAACAAAAATTTGTTTCTTTAGACAAAAATAAAAAAGAGGAAAGAAAAATGAAGAAAAAAGAAAAAAAAAGAAAAGAAAAATCCTCTTTTTTATTTTTATCCAAAGAAACCAATTTTTGTTTTGTTTTCAGGAATAGCAATAGGAGCATTTCGTGGTGGTTGTCCAAATTTGATCGTTAGATTCTTGTTTTATTTTCAGGAATTCTATACATCAATTTTATTAATGTGTACATTTTCAGGTTTATGCATTTCTAAAATTTTGTGATATTTAAAACATCTTTTGTCAAAAATTTAAATCAAAGCAAAGATTTCTTTCGACAAACTAAGGTAAAAATTGTATGGTCTCAATTAAAAGAACTCTCAAAATATTATAAGCAAAGCCTGCAGATTGGAATGAATCTTGAGGTTAGTGTTTCTATTTAAAAATTAATTGAAGATCGAAGTGGAATCTACTTTTGTATGAATAATGTTATACACCGAAAACAAAATATGAAGAAAAATTCACAATTCCAAATTAGATTTCCAAAATACCTCCTTTCTGGCTCATTAGAAACAATTGCATAACGAAAAAAAAAAGAGGGAGAAAAAGAAAAGAGTCTTTTAGAGTTGACCAAGAACCGAACTTTTGAGAACAGTACAAGGAACCGAATTCTAGAAAACAAAAGCAAGGTCTTTGGCCTAATATCTTTGTTTACCAAATTTTTGGAATTTTTTATAAACAGTGTAATTGGCTCATTGGAGACACTTATATAACAAAGAAAAAAAGAAAAGAGACAACGAAACAACATCGCTCTCTTTTTTTATTATTTATCCGTCTCTTTCATACTACGAGGGTCCAACATGTTGCGAAACCAATTTAGATCTCCTCATCAGGCATTATTTATAGGAAAACTACAGGCTTGAATAATCGAAAATTATGCTAATTAAAGTTCGCATAGTTCCTGAAAAAACATAGATTTTATGTAAAAAATTGGTTTGTCTGATTTTTCATTTATTGTTGAAAATTGATAAGCATATCAAAATTTCAAATTACGTATATCTATTACATTTCCCCAATTTCATTGAAGTGTACAAAGATCGTGTCTTTGAACACTTCACCTCGTATAATTCGATATTGGAATTTTTCTTTCTGGTTTTTATTTAAAAAAAGGATTTGAAAAGTATTCACTGTTCAGCTTCATTCTCTTCTTTTTCTGACAAATTTTAATAATTAAAGGAAAAAAGTGGACTATGTTTCTAATATTTTAACTTTGAATTCTTAACTTTTAATATACATTAAAATAAAGCTTTTTTAATTTGAGACCTGTTGAGTATACGTCCCACTTGTTTTTTCGCAGTTTTTCAAGCATTTCTGATACATTTCACCTTGTTTAGTGCACAAGTATTTGATTTTAGACTCTTAAGGGTTCATGTAAAGTAATTATCATAAAAAACTGTGTAAAATTGTTAACTAACAATTTGTTATAAATAATTGAAATCGAAAAAAATCACTTTTTTCGAATAAAATCGGCTGTTGATAAAGTACTAGTCCTATAGCTGTGACAAATTTTTTCCAGTTAGTTAACACGTAGAACTGTAACATATATTTTTTGCAGAATTTTCGGCAGACAAGTTTTTTTATTTTTTATTTTTTGAATTCATAAAAAATTACGATTTTTGACGTATTTTCGGCATAAGTGCATGTAATGTACCGTATTTGTGATCGATTATCAAATCGTAAAATAAAAAAAATGTTGTTCGAGCCACTGATTGAGAATATAATGTCAAAATTGCAAAATTCAAAATGACGGATTCAAAATGGCGGTTATATTAGTGCAAATTCGCAAGAATTATGCAATAGCAAGAATTAGTTTGACAGAAAAATGTGCCCCTGAAAGGGTTAAGTAGCGTCGTGATGAATGTATAAAGAATTTTGTATTACATTTGTGTACATTTATGCGGAGGGAGTAAACCTTTTACAATTTTTTATTTCCTAATATTTATTTAAATAATTCGTTTTTTTTTGTAATAATAGATTTCAACGATATTGATTAAAATTGGTGAAATGTAATTGATGTAATTTGGAGGACCAGTTAAAAATATTAAGGAGCTTTATTTAATTTACAAAACCAAAATTGGGATGAGCTAAATGGGTTAAATTGCTTCTTCATCCTCGTTAATCTCGTTATAACTTAAAATTGTTTAAAATGATATAATTTTGAAAATTTAAAAACTTATTGATTTATTATTCAATTCAGAGCATTGAAAATAATAGCATGATTTTATATTTTTTAATCAGAAATATTTGAACTGTTTAATTTAGAAAAGTTTAAAATTTTGTACTTTAATGGCATTTACTTTTAAACTGTTTAATTGAAAAGTGTTGAAAGCTTCCATTTCAAATGTGTAAATTATTGATTGTTTGCTTTAAAAAACTTTCTAAGCTTCCATTCTAAAATTTTAAATTAAAAGAGTTCCATTTCGAGTACTCTAATATGGGGCGAATTTTTTAATTTCAAGACCGTGAAGAAGTTTTGCGAACTGGGAAAACCCGGAAAATTTCCGGGAATTTTTTTCTCTATTAAAACAAACACTCTGATAAATCTATTGACATCTGCCAATAAAAAGTAATAAAGTGTAGTTTAATACATGTTGATACAAGAAGTGTCTTATTGAAGTTGATATCAATTTGCTGCATAATATCGAAACTCGGTTTTGCATCTTCAATAATAGAGTTATGTAACTAATTGTGTCGATTTTATTGTTTTATTTTGTCATAAAATTTTATTGGTAGAGTCCTTTATTCTACTTTTTACTGTGCAATCCACAGAAGATCTTTTAATTAGTTTACGCGAACGTTTCAATAAATTAAATTCTCTTAAGCATGCAGTTATAATTAGCAACACATGACGAAATATTGGCAAAAGTCTGATTCAGAAAAATATAATAAAAAATATTCAAATTATTATAAAGTTTGAAGCAACTCAATTCTATTAAAAGCTTGAAATATTGTAATTTTTAAATAATTTTGATTGAATATTAATGCTACAATAATTCTGGTCGAGTTGGATGTATAAATATATTGATGTAAACATCAATATGTTGTATAATATCGAAAGTCGGTTTTGCATCTTCAATAATAGCGTTGCGTAACTTATTTTATCGATTTTATCATTTTATTTTGTCATTAAATATTATTGCTAGAGACGATTATTCTAATTTCTAGTTTGATTTTTATTATAATTTAGTACAGTTCTTGATTGAATTACTATTTGTGTGCAATCTAGTGAAGTTCATTTAATTAGTTTTCGCGAACAAGTAAATTACTATCGCGTTGAGTGGCCAAAGTTAAGTAATTGTTGAGGTAATTGTGTGACCGTGTTGGTCTGGTAGTCTGTTTCAACAAATTGAATTCTCGTTAGCATCCAGTTAGAATTTAGCAATATATGATGACATATTGACAAAATTCTGATTCAGAAAAATACAATAAAAAATTTATCCTCGAATTTATCGATCAAAAATAAAATAGATTTTCAACGAGTTTTGTAAAACACTGTCAATGTTCTATTTTAAGAATTTCCCTATGTAACTTAAACGTAACGCAAAGTGAAAAATGTATATCATAATAAAAATCTAATTACGGTTATCAAACAAAAATACGAGTCAATTTATATTGTAAGGATTTGACCGGCAAACCAGGAATATCTTAGGAAATATGAAAATTCGTGTCAGGACTACGATATTTCCTTTTTAAAAAAAAATATGCCCACTGCGCGGGCACATTCGCATTGCGCGCGGCGCTTAGAGCCAAGTTTGAGGCGCGGGTACGCTCTCGCGCTTCGCGCTCGTTTTCGTACGCTTCATGCGTACATTTCAACTACATTTTTCCAAATATCATAAATATTGTAACTTAAATCGAAAACTGTGATTTAAATCCCTGAGGAACTACATTCACAAATTGGAAGTGAAATTGTTTTTGAAGAAGGTTCTCAAAGCACCTGCGGCTTTGACAATTACATTCTCATCGCGACACTCGCGCTTCGCGCTCGATAATTAGTTTATATAGTCAGTTATATTTGAAAAATAAAACGATTTAGACAAAATTGACAGCATATAAGAAGTAAGTATGTTTTTCAATATAATTTTAATAAAATAACGCATTTTTTTTTAACTTACTAAATAGAGACATTAAGCCATAGGCTTTGATTCCGTTTGTTCAAACTTCAGCTCTAAGAGAACTCTATTATGATTAAATAATCTAGAATATTTTCAATTTGTGTTTAATTGAAAAATTTCATCAAGATAATTTGTAAATCTTGTTATAATCTATAAAAAATAACAATTTTAACTCACGCAGATCTCTTAAAAACAAAAATGGCATATTCTTGAAAAAGACCTAACTTTTTGAATGTTGGTCTAATTGAAAAATTTCATGATAATAGTTTCGAAATATATTTTATATTAGTAGAAAATTGAATTGATATTTCTTTATCTATCAAAAAAAAAACAATATTTTTGTTTTCATTTTTTGAGAATTTTTCAAAATCTTGAAAAGCATATCACTTTTTTAATTTTTATCGAAATTAAAAATGGCACAAGGATAATTTGATAATTTTTTTGTCGTGTACCAGAAACTTTGACAAAAATGTCTAAAACTCATAAAAAAATGTTGGTTCAAATTTTGAAAAAGCTCTAACTTTTTGAATTTTGGTCTAATCGAAAAATTTAACTGAGATATTTTGGAAATGTATTTCATATCTAGTAAATATTTCAAATGAAATTTCTTAAACTATCAGAAAAATAATTTTTCCTATTTTTTGAAAGTTTTCAAAATGTTGAAAAGTATATAACCTTTATAATTTTTATCTAAATCGAAAATTCCATTCAGATAATTTGTAAGTCTTTCACCCATATGTAAGAAACTTGCACAAAAATTTCTGAAACTTGAAAAAAAAAATTTTTTTTTAATTTGAAAATGCTTTAAATTTTTTAATTTTTGTTGAAAATATCTGGTTAACGAACTAAACCTTCGTTTTGGGACCCTTAACAAGTTTATCAAAGGCTGACTCGTTTGGACAAATCCTTCAAAAGTTAGCGTGGCTACAAAATTCAGGTATCCATACATTCAGATATACAGACATACATACAGACATACGTACATATATACATACTTACATACTCACATACATACATACATACATACATACATACATACATACATACATACATACATACATACATACATACATACATACATACATACATACATACATACATACACACATACAGACAGACACCGACAAAATTTTATGATTTTCGGACTCAGTGAGTGCCGAAAAGTAAATATCCATTAAAAACTAGAGATCGAAAATTTGGACGATTACATTACACTCTCATGAATGAGAATGTAATCACGTAATTAAGAGCACAAATTGAAAAAGGAGAATTGTTTGTTTTTAGAAAGATATTTATTATTTTTACCAGTTCTCAAACCTCAAAACTGTATAATATTTTAAATAGTTTCAAAATCACTAAAAATAGCCACATTGCTAAATATAAAAGATTTTAAAGCAGTAATTTATTAGATTCAATCTTTAATTTTGCAGCACGTATTTTATTACTTGAAAGATTCACTACGAATCTCTTTGGTACGTTTTTATTTAAAAAAATGTTACTTAAGGATTTATACAATTGTTAATTTTATAAATAATACTTTGCTGAAATAAAATTTGTTAAACAAAAACGTACCAAAGAGTTTTGTAGATTTGAGAGAAAACAAAAACATGAAACCCTAAATAACTATTCTCAAATAAACAATTTCAAACTGAAATATTTTTTCTAAAGATCGCCATTAGTTTTCTTGCAAAATTAGTTACAATTAACAATGGAAATATTCTCCTCGATTTTATTAATAATTTTTAACAATGCTCATTTTTGAACTTGTGATAACTTTAGTACATCCCTAATATAACCTGAAATGTTCAAAGATTAAAAATCTTGTTCGAACTATAATGATTTTTGTCCAAAAATCATGAAATTTTAAAATCTAATAATTTCTGTTTAAAGATGCTAATTTTTGGTGAAAAAAACTAACACAAAGTAAAATTTTTAGAAATTTTAAGTCTTCTTCAAAACTTTATGATTTTATGGTCAAATTCTTGTTCAAAAATACTGATTTCCAGCAAAAAGCAATATCATAAAACATGTATCATATTAGGAAATTTGAATGTTTTAGTTTAACCGCGCAAGATTATTCAAAATCACACATGTTTCTCAATTCGCATAATGTTTTTTACAATTTTTCTTATTAAAAGGAATTATTTTTAGATTTAATTTTCAAAATTTTAAATTTAAGATATAAGAAGCTTGAAGTAATGAAAATCCAATCAAGTTTTCAACAACAATGATTGCGATATTTTCGAGACATATCGTTACACCACTTTTTTTTGGATAGAATGAATTTCTTAACTTTTCTTTACTCGCTCAGCAATGGACATCACCTATTAACCATGCTAATTTTTTTCCGAATTAAATACAAAAAAAAAACCCTTTATTAAAAAGCGGAACGCATGGGTTCTGAATTATAATAAACCCTTGCCTTGTACTTACTTTTACATCGACCCACGGTCACGTACTTGTGTCCATGCACCACAAAAACCAATAACACACTAGCATGGAAAAAAAAGAGAGGGAAGTTAATAAAACACTGCATGCACCCCTAGCCTCGTGTATGAGGACCTACGGCAACGATTGTAATTTCAAACGACAACTACTGCAAAAGGATTGCATTTTATGGATTCACCTTTTATGGATTATAAAAGCTCGATTTTCGCTTAGGGATGATTTTTAATCTCAGATTTGAGGACACGTAGCACAAAAACACGCGCCGGGACGATATGCCACGTTCTAGATGAATGGCGATTGTTTCCGGTGGACTGCTGTACAGGGGTCGCTTACTGCACAGGCGTCGATCGATAGGGGTGAAGGCGGGCGTCCCGACTCCGCTGATTTCACCGGGATGAGTTACCTACTTTTCTTGAATTCCTCTTCAGGACGAGTGCCCAGCGTGTTGTCATTGCTATGAATTTTAAATAAAGAAATTGATGAATTACAAAAGAGGTGGGCAATCAATTCGGTCTCTAAGGAGAAGCCTTGCTGGAAAGAGGTAGAAAGTTCCATTCTGTGTTGGCTCGATTTCATATTTATTTGATTCCAATCTACTTTTCCAATGTACCCTTTCTATTGATTCGATCCATTTTTATCCACCAGGAGTCAACAGTGGCACTTATCATTTTTTAAATGGGTCGGGCAAACATTCTTCAGCCCCCCCTCCCTTTTACCCGACAGCCCATTTTCGATAAGCAAAAAAAAAAACACCACGATCATTACGGTGAGAATACTAATACAGATAAGCACATTTATTTCAGTAATCAGGCACTTTTGTACCAAATAAAACTCATTATGTACCGGTTTTTTTTAGTTACAGATACTAAATATCATACAAAAAATTCCAAATTTAAAATGGAGGATCCAAAAAATAAAGATCACAACGGTTCAGTAGTTCAGTCATCATATGGGTATCCCATATGTTGCACGAAGTGCCCTCTAAGTAACAGTAGCGCCTCTTCTTAGTAACTTTTTCAGTTATGGAGATGAAATAATAAAAATAGACCAACAATAGAATTAAAAAATGTTCATATCATAAAATTTAAAGAAAATGTATTTTAATCAGTAGATAGATTCTGATTCACAAAAATGACTATTTAAGAAACCTCCTACTCTTCTGTTTTTGTTATTGAAAAACTATATATTATTCAGGAAAATAACAAAATTGTGAAGATAAGAATTATTTCTAATATGCAGTTTGCCAACATGTACACTAGGGTGGTACACACATTTTTTTTTCGAATTTTCATGCATATTTTATTCAGAATTGTCAATATCAGCTGAATCAAGTTAAAACTCAGCATTTCTCTTCACACATAGCTATAGGATATGAATAAAATATCACTTTTTGAGTATCATCCCCATAAGTCTGTTTTATAGGGGTCCAAAAAAACCCCATAATTGAAAAAATGGGTTTTGCGAGTTTTTGGCGCTAATTATATGTAATTTTTTGCAGTTTTTTAATGCAAATTGTTTCTAACACATAATATACTACTTTTGACTAATCATTAGATAATTATATAAATTGTCCAAACAATTTATTATTATTGTTAATAGTATTATCTTTGAATAATGCTAGAATCTGCGGTTTTTTTCTTAAATTTTTAACTTTTTGTCCACTTTTTACTTGAAGTGAGTTGAATAATTAATTAAACTTAACAAAACTAATTGTTCAAGCAATTTATTATTATTGTTAATAATATTGAATTTGAATAATTCTAGAAATTTGCGTTTTTTTCTGAAATTCACAACTATTTGCCTACTTTTCACTTAGGGAGAGTTATTAATTATTTCAATTTAGCAAAAATAATTATTCAAAGAAATGAATATTGTTAATAACAATTTTTTTATTAATGCTAGATATTTGCGGTTTATTCTGAAATGTTGGACTTTTCACCCACTTTTGACTTAGTAAAGTAATACATAATGGAAGTTAACAAACATAGTTGTATAAATCTTTTATAATTGTTTATAAATATCTTCTCTTAGATAAGTACTAAAAGGTTGCGGTTTTTTTCTGAACTCTTAAATTTTTCGTCCACTTTTCACTTCGTGAGGTAATAATTAATGGAAGTTAACAAACAGACTTATTTAAATAACTGATTATTGTTTATAACTATCTTCTCTTAGAGTAATGCTGGAAAGTTGCTTTTTTCTGAAATTTTTAGTTTTGCTTTGACTTTTCAGTTATAAAGAAATAATAGGTGAACCTCAACAAAAATAATTTTTTAAATAGTGTTGCCCTTTTTTAAGTGAATTATTTTTGCTCTTTTCCCAATTATTATTATTATTATCGATTAGCGATTCGAACTCGAAAGTTCATCGCCTCATCTACCCGAAACCGCCACGCATCTCTATCCTGTGCATCCTCCATCCAGTTTAAGTAATCATGTCCTAGTTCTTTTAGATCATCCCTGACATTTTTCTCCCATCTGTTTCTCGGTCTGCCTAGAGGTCTCTTACCAATCGGTTTCCCTCTTAAAACTTGCGCCACTGTTCTTTCATTGCCCATTCTTGCTACATGCCCCGCCCATCTTAATTTACGCGCTTTCATTACTCTAATAATATTTGCTGACCCGTAGAGAGCGTGCAGCTCATCATTATGCAGTTGACTCCATTCACCAGTCTCTTCGTCCCTCTTTGAACCATAGACTTTTCTAAGTACTTTATTTTCAAAAACTCTAAACCTATTCTCCTCGCGTTCGTCAGCGCCCACGTTTCACACCCGTACATAACGACCGGCATTATTATTGTTTTGTAAATTCTTACTTTGATGTTTCTAGATAGCAATCGCGATTTTAGTAGTGTGTTTGCTGCATAATAGCACCCATTGCCAGCGTGCAGCCGCGCGTTGATTTCCATCTTAATATTATTTTTGCTAGTTATAATAGACCCGAGGTATTTAAACTCGTTAACCCTTTCGAATTTCATATTTCCGGCCATAAGATCCCCGCCTACATTACTTTGTTCGGATCTGACGACGGTCATATATTTTGTCTTTGATTCGCTAACTTCCAAACCAATATCTTTGGCTTTTGTGATCAAGATTTCTGCATTTTTAGCTACGGTTTCTTTATCATCCCCTAGTAAGTCGAGATCATCCGCATACCCAAGAATTTGTATTATCCCATTGAGGGTAGCACAGGTCTGATTCACTTGTACTTGTCTGACCACGTATTCTAAAACTAAGTTGAAAAGGACGCACGAAAGTGCATCGCCCTGTTTCAGGCCATCGCGGATCGAAAACTCTTCCGATAAACTTCCGTTTGCACGTATTCTACCCCTACAGCCGCTTAAGCAAATTTCGATGAGTCTAACTAATTTTCTTGGTACACCCAAGAACTCTAGGATCCAGTACATTCGTGCGCGTATGATAGAGTCGTAAGCTTTTTTGAAATCGACAGATAGCTGATGCACTACTTCATTAAATTCCCATTTCTTTTCTAACAGTTGTCTAATTGCAAAAAATTTGATCGCTTGTAGATCGGTTTCGGCGGAATCCACACTGGTAATCCCCAATGATTTCCTCGGCAAAAGGAGTTAGTCTACTAAAGATTACATTGGACAGGATCTTATAACATGAAGGCACAAGTGAAATTCCCCGATAATTGTTACAGTTCGTTTTATCGCCTTTTTTAAAAATAGGAATAATAATAGAGGTATTCCATTCCTCCGGCATGGGTTCTGTTTTCCAAACTGCGCGTATTAATTTACAAATTTGCCTTGTGAGGCAAGGGCCTCCATTTTTTATCAGTTCTGACGGTAGGTCGTCGATGCCCGCGGCTTTGTTATTTTTTAACTTCTTTATGGTAATTTCTATTTCTATATCAGTAGGACAATCAATTAATAGATCGGCAGTGTGGATTTCACCGAGATTACCTTCAACGGGGGCTTCGCGTACATTTAATAACTTATCGAAATAGTTTTTCCATAAATTCAGTCTTTCTGTCGCATCGGCTACTAGATTGCCATATTCGTCCCTCATTACTTCCGTTCTACTTTGAAAGCCTTTACTTATAAAATTGATTCCCCGGTACATCTCACGCGGGTTATTTTGTTTATTATGCGTTTCTATTGCTAGTATTTTATTCTTTTCGCACTCCCTTTTCTTGGATCTATAAAGCCTATTTGTACTTTTACTAATCTCGAGATACTTCTTATGTGTTTGATCGCACTTATTTTGTAAACTACTTAGTTTGGCCTTCCGACGTTTTTCAAACCAAAGTTTGCACTCTTCGTCAAACCATGGTTTGCTTTTGGTTACTTTCTTTAAACCTATAGTAAGTTTCGCGGCTGTCTTTATCACCTTTTTCATATTGCTCCACAGGGTTTCCGAGTCCTCCACGTAATTATCGTTATCGTCTCTCTGTTCTTGGAGAACGTCGAAACTATTAGAAATCTGAACTTGATAATTTAATATTTCTGTTGGTGTTTTAAACTTATCTATATTGAAACGAGCTGTCGGCTCTGTGCGGCTTGTTTTCTTACTTAACGCTAGCCTAGATCTTAGTTTTACTATCACGATAAAGTGGTCTGAATTTAAATCCGCTCCCCTGTACGATATTATATCGAGAATTTTTGTATGACGTCTTCTGTCAATTAGAACGTGATCAATCTGATTGTGAGAATTACCATCTGGTGATGTCCAGGTGGCCTTATGTATATTTTTATGCTTGAAAAATGTGCTTTTGACAACGAGATTCTTCGAAGCTGCAAAGTTTATTACTCTAGTCCCATTGTCATTACTGACGTCATGCAAACTTTCCGAACCTATTGTAGGCCTATACATCGGTTCGTTTCCAATTTTCGCGTTGAAATCTCCCAATACTATTTTTGCGTCATACGTTGAGAACTTGTCAAAAACCTGTTCCATTGTTTCGTAAAAAAGATCCTTAGTATCTTCGTCTTTGTCCTCGGTGGGGCAGTGCACGTTGATCAACACCTGTTTGCTGAAATTACCCTTTAGTACAATGTATGATAACCGATCCTTAATGAATTGCATGTCGATAACCGCTTGCGAAATTCGTTTATTAATGAGAAAACCGGTCCCCAGTCTGTTCCTCTTAGCTCCCCCATAGTGAAAAGTATAGTTATCCTTAGAAATTGATGCGTAATAGCCCGGCCAGCAGGTTTCTTGAAGTGCTATTAAGTCAGTATCGTATTTCTTTGCTATCAAAATGAGTTCGCTAAATCCGCCAGTATTTAGACTAGGCGCGTTCAGAGTTCCCGCCCTTAGATAATTTACTGTAGTTTTTTGTTGTTGCAAGTTAGCCATAATAATTTCGTGGAAATCCTCACGTTAGGATCCTATTCCGATCGTAGGTGAGTCCACCCTCCCAGAAGTGATAACCCCCATACCTCTCTGGGTCTAAGTATGGGAGCTTTCCGACTTTGACAAGGACCGTGTCAACTTGTCGTCAGACACATTACAGTTTCATCCTCGTATCCTAACATCCCCCTGCAAGGCAGCGCGCCTATTGGCATCAATACCCCTTTGGCCCTGTGCAGGCGAATCATTCCACACATCCCTTGCGGGCAGTGTCATCGCTGCGATGTCCAATGGGACAGCAGGATTTTTCCCTTACAAGATTTTTAGTTTTGGTTCGGGTAGAGTTTCTAGGTGGATACACGCTGCACCTTGGCTTGCCAGAACCCACCCATTGCGTATGAACGCGAATGGGTGCGTCCCCCCAAGCCATGGTTGTCATGTACCCATTTTCTACCAGTGCTGAGCTCACCACACTCACGACTGGTTCCTATCGGCTGTCCGCGACTGCTTATTCTTGTATTCGCAGTTAACCTTAAGGGCTGTTCAGCCTTACGGGCCGTTCCTGTATCCGCAACCTGAGGACGCGCTACGTAGTGGTGACAGGAAACCCACCGAGCAGGCTCTTTTCCCAATATTAAAAAAAAATTAATTCAAACGAAAAAAGCTATCTTACACAAGAGACAAAAACAAAAAATAGAATAATTAGGAGTAGGTGGGAGGACTAGGCCTGTAAATGTCTTGTAAAAGTTTTGTTTTCTAATACAACAAGAAGTTTATTGCAAAGCGTGAAAGAAAAATTTGGAATTGCACTTATTTTTATACCAGCCCCCCCCCCCCCCTCCAGAAAAATATATCCACGAAAAAGATATTGTTTAAAATATTGTTTAAACAACTATTTTTGTTGATTCGCATTAATTATTACCTCACTAAGTGAAAAGCGGACATAAAAATAAAAATTTCAGAAGAAACCGCAAATATCTGGCATTAATATAGATGAAGATAGTTATTAACAATAATAATTTGTTTGAACAGTTATTTTTGCTCAATTTAATAAATGATTAAGTCACTCCAAGTGAAAATTACACAAATAGTTAAAAATTTCCGAAAAAAACGCAACTTTCTACCATTAGCAAAGAGAATATTATTAACAAAAATAATAAATTGTTTAAACAATTATTTTTGTTAACTTGAGTTAATTATTACTTCAGTCTACTTGAAAAGTGGACAAAAAGTTAAAAATGCAGAAAAAACCGCAACTATTTATGTAGTAATAATATTGAAGAAGATAGCTATTAACAATAATAATTTTTTTGAACAATTTTTTTTGCCATATTAAATTAAAAGATTAACTCACTCCAAGTGAAAGTGGAGAAAAAGTTAAAAATTGCAGGAAAACCGCAATTTCTAGCATTATTCAAAGTTGATATTATGAACAATAATGATACATTGTTTAAACAATTTCGTTTGTTAACATTCATGAACTATTACCTCATTTCAATTGAAAATTGGATTCAATTTCCAAAATATTGTTTCTACAACCTACAGTCTCACTAACATCTTATATTTACGACTTTCTTGATTTTTTTCTGGATCTAGACTGTGATCCTTGAAAAAGGCGACTAGAGTTAGAAATGCCAAATAGCGGATTCAAAATGACGACAGTTTTTAAAAATTATCCGATTGATATAAAACTCATTTATTAAGAGTTTTCGGAGTTACAGATTCCAAATATAATATAACAAATTTTAAATTCAAAATTGCGGATACAAACTTGCGACCAGGATTTAAAAAAAGTATGCGATTGGTATAAAATATATTTTTAAGGGATTTTGAGTCACAGGTTCCAAATATGTACTGTGAAATGAGTTTTATGCAAATCTGAAACAATGACCTTGGATACTAATGGGCCCAAGTGGGGAACCATACATAACAATTTTGTGAGGCTCTTCACTTGGGGTGATCGCTAGAGAGATTGATCAGCAACCTGGGTCGGAGCAGTGTTGCGGAATAAAAGTGTAATTTAAATAAATAAGACGAGAATTCCAGATCAATATAAAATATTTATACCTAACACCTATATACCTATCTACCTTTTAACCTATATACCTACATACCTTACACCTATATACTCTATACCTATACACCCATATACACACTACTATTCTCCAACCGAGCACGTCACGCCTACCCCGAAAGGGAAATGGCTTAATGGATAACTTTTTTTTTATAAATTATGGCATGAGTGACTATAATTATAACTTAAAAATAATCCATCGGTACTTTTAATATATTTCTGATATTTAAAATTGTCAATTTAAACAAATGTTAAGTTATTTTAAGTAATTTGTGAAACTTAGATTATTGGCAAGCATGTCATAAGGGCCTAACTGTGAATTTTCGTTTAGAGCTCTATGCTCATGCGCAGTTGCATCAAGCTAAAAACCTTTTTTATTTTTTGAAATCGAATCTTGAACTCTGATTACGTATTGGAGTCTCTCTATTCTTATCACATTCTTAAATTTAGGAATACTATTTCCATTTGAGTCTTATTCTAACCCTTTGTTTCCACAAATGATGATTTTATTCTCTATTGTTTGAAATGTCTCGAAATAACCTTTTCAACATAAATTTCATGGCCTTTTATGGATATGCTATAGAAATTTGAATGTCATAAGCAAGGAGAGTTAATATTTCGATTCATTCGCATTTAGGGGCCGTCCATAAACTACGTTACCAATTTGAGGGGGGGGGGGAGGGTCCTGCAAAAAATTACGGTTGATAAGATGGATGGAGGGAGCCGGGGTCAGTGGAAGTAACGTTAGGAACTTATATATGACGTTTAGTACGTTTCCTGATGATAAATTTTAATAAAGCACAGAAAAATGCTGATCTTAAATTTGTTGCATTTCAAATATCAATGGTCTCAAAATGAGAATTTTCATTCTCATATTTTCACTCTTGAAAGTAGGTGCACAACTGCACATCTAGGCAAAATTCATCATTTTGAGACGGAATTTTAGCTCATTTCGAGAGTCGTGGAGTGTTGGATCGAACTTACATCCACATGATCATCTGTCAAAACAACTTTTTCGCTCTACGCTATTTGGTCAAAACAAATTGTAATGAGCAAATTAATTACAATAATATCTGCCTAATTTTAAATTTTCCTTCATTTAATAGCACATATTAGCTATTTAAATAAAATTAGTAGTTCGTTTTACAATATGCAAATCTTAGGTTGGACATGACCGCCATGACATTCACACTAAAGCCGGAAAGTATTAATACTAAAATAATAAAATACTAAAGTGAAATATTTGTTAGATACTGAATGTTACCCTTCTTGTGAAAAGAAGTATGTATGCAGAGGGAAATGCTTTTTAATTCAATAATTTTTACGTAGAATGAAATTTTCGATGTAAAATTTGCAATAAGGGACCTTCCAATTTTGGAAGTGCCTTGCTAATTTTGGGCCATTTTCTACACCCCCCCCTGGCCCCTCTTTGACAATTATAGTTGTGTCTGAGCCCAGATCCCTCTAAAGTAACGTAGCCGCTGGCTAAACACGGATTTGACGATTCTTCTACAAAATTTTAGGAAAAATTTGGTTCATCTCAGAACTTTTAGTTGTTCAAGCTGACTCGGATTATTCCTAAAATTGTCTTAAAATCTTCCCGATTCGTTTTTGACGATTTTGGCATTCATTCCGAATTTTAAATTCGAATTCTTCCTAAAACTGTTGAAAAAACTTTCTACCAGACAAAAATTGCTTCGGATATTTTTTAAAGAATTTAAATAATGTTTTGAAATGTTTTTAAATATTCTCATAAAATGAAGTTGGAAAAAAAAAATTTTATATATTTCTATGAATCTGAAAAAATGGAATCCTCTTGAAACCTTTCAAATTTCTTAAAAAGGTTATGCATTTTTTTCATAATCATCAGCAATCTATATTTTGTATTAAATTTGTTTGAAATCTTTTCAAATTTTAAATTATTTCATCAATGTTTTCAAAACTTCTATATGTAATTTCAAAATGATTAAATTCGCTTCTAAAGTTTTTTTAAAAATCTTCCAAAACTCAAAAATTTACCCCAAAAACTTCCTGATTCCTTTTTGAAAATTCAACATATCTTTTGAAATTTTTCAAAATATTTTGAAAGATTTACTTCAAATTAATATTTCAAAAAAAAGTCTTTCAAAATTTACCTAGCAACCTTCAAAAAAATTGTGATGCTCTTGAAATCTTTCAAAATGCATGGAAAAATACGAATTTTTAACAAAATAGCTGAATCCTCAGCCAAAAAGATTAATGTTAAAGCAGTTGTCCACAAAACAGTTAAATTTTTTTAATTGAAGAAATGAATTTTGAACTGGAATGATGAGTCTTCAAACGAAAAAATCAATTTTTGAAAAAGTAGTTCCATTTTTAAATAAATAGTGGGATTTTTAACCAAACAGAAATTAATTTGTAATCGTTTAGAATAAAGTAACTGAAGCTTACCATAATATATGACCGATAATTTCCACAAATTGCCAGAATCTTCCGAAATTTAAAAAATTACCAGAAATTAAAAAAAAATACCAGAAATTTCAAAAAAATTCCAAATATACTAAAATTTCTAAAATTACCAATAATTCCCAAAAATTCTAAAATAATCAGGAATTTCAAAGATTACTGAAATTTTCCAATATTTCTAAAATTACCAATAATTCCCAAAAATTCTAAAATAATAAGAAATTTCCAAAATTACTGAAAATTTCCAATATTCCCAATAATTTCCAAAAATGTCAAAAATTACCAAAATTAGAGCTCGGCTGTATTGTGAAAAAATATCATATGTAGCAAAGGGGTAAAAATTGGACTTCGCACGGAATTTGATCATTCGAAATTTTTCCTCTGTTTGCAATTTTGTTTCTGGAATTTTCTATTGTGGGGAATTTTCAAATTCGATAATATCATAAACTTTGGGGAATTATAGTAAATTACTAAATATGAGGGAAGTTCAATGATAATTACAAAAATTGTAATATTTTTCTACGGGAAAATGGCAGATTGATATATTTGTTTATAGAAATTGTTATTCAAAATTACTAAAATTGTTATTCCAATTCAGTTCAACTACTATGTTAAAAGTGTACCTTTTTGATCAAAAATTCATCATTTTAGTAGAAAAATTTATTTTTTTGTTTGAATATTTAACTATTTCGTTGAAAAATCGTTTTTGTTGTTGTTCAAAAATCTCTTTTTTCTTGTTGTTGTTGAAAAATCGAATTTCTTGGTAAAAAATTGATTTCCCTCTTTGAAAATTCGCTTCTTGGTTGAAAATTAAACTATTTGGTTAAAAATTCATTTTTTTAAATCAAAAATTCATCATTCTAGTTAAAAGTTCATTAGCTTGGTTAAAAATTCAAGTATTTAGTTGAAAATTCTTTTTTTGTTGTTAGAAAATACATATTTTTCATTGAAAATACAGCTACACTGTTAAAAAATTTCCTTTTTGGTTAAAGAATCATCATTTTCGTTAAAATGTTATCTATTTTGTAGGAAATTCAACTGTTTGGAAAAAATTGATGTATTTTGTCGGAAATTTGACTTTTTTGTTAAACATTAATTTTTGTTGAAAATTCGTTTCTTTTGTTAAAAATTAAACTAATTTGTTAAGAATTGTTGATTTTTTTTTTGGTTGAAAGTAAGTCTTTCGACTGAAAATGGTACTATTACATTTTCGCTTGAAAATTAATAGCTTTTTGTTAAAAATTAGACTTTTTTATTAGAAAATTAATCATCCTGATGAAACATTCATTAACTTGTTTATTGAAAATTCCTTCTTTCTTGGTTCAAAATTCATCTTTGCTGCTAAAAATTCAACTACTATGTTAAAAATTTACCTTTTTGTTTGGAGATTCATAATGTAGACTTTTTGATATGGAAATAATATTCATTGATGAATATAAATAATACAATGATAAAATCCGAATGTCACATCCGCATCACTCCGCCGTACGCTCAGCACTCCCGATCCTTTCCCCTTTCCATTCTCTCATCCCTCAACGCTAGGTGTCGCATTATATTTTATTTAGTATTTTAAATTTCTATCCCTACATCCGGGCATCCTGACTAATCATCCGCCCCGGATTGATCATTCGCAACATATGGTTTCACGAATTCGGCGCATGAACTTGAAGACAAAGGTCCATCGTGTAAACCTACAGACTTAACATCATACGTATCGTTAGATTTGGCCTTTTCTGAAACATAAGGGCAATGATATTTCGCTTTAATTTTACGGCCAGGCCCTAGTTGAGTTCGCTTGATTGCTACAAGATCGCCCTCTTTATACTGAGTCATTGCACGGCGTCTGAGGTTATACGAGTGACGATTCTCTGCTTGAACTTTAGCAATTTGCTCTTTAGCCTTTTCACGCAAATTATCCCGAACCTCTTGGAAATGCGTTTGAAGTTCCTCTTCGATAAGTTCATTTACTTGTAAGTCAATTTCAGGTCGCATCTTTACACCAAGCAACAGCTCAAAAGGCGTCGTCATATCTATGCTTCGTTGGTAGGTAGAATTCAGGACTTGTTGCAACCTGTCTACGTGCTGATACCATTTTGAAGGGTCGTTCAACGAAAATTTGGTAAGAACGGCGATAATGGTCTCGTTTAGCCTCTCAACTTGACCGTTAACTCTAGGGAGACCTGTAATCATGATGTGGTGCTTGATTCCTTCCGTTTTGCAATAATTCTGGTCCTCTTGCTGCGCTATTTAAATACGTGGAATGATATCATCTATTTTTAAAGTCATCACGGGATGTCGGCTCAAAGCATCGACATGATTCATCCGAACTTCGGGCCGATGTCCCACCGTGTAGTCAAAATCTTTCAAAAGGGAGACCCATCTAGATACTCTGGTCACCAAGTCCTTCTTGTCCATGGTTCTCTGAAAAGCTGCACAATCTGTTATAATTTTGAACTTGATTCCCCACAGATAAATTCTAAATCTCTGAAGACCTGAGCAATAGTTAAAACCTCTAGTTCATAGCTTGTGTAATTATTTTCTTCTGGAGTAGTTTTTCTACTCATAAAGTGAATTTGATGCATCTGAAGATCAGCTGGACACTTCTGCATCAATATGGCTCCGTATCCATCTCGACTGGCATCAGTGTGTAACTCCGTTTCGTATTTTTGGTTGTAAATCATCAAAACAGGATCCGTGGCCATCATACTTTTCAACTTTTCAAAGGATCTTCTCTCGACTTCAGTAAATTGGAATTTCCTATCTAGCTGTAAAAGATCAGACAAGGGCTTGGTCAGACAAGGGTACTGGTCGGATCCGGGTAATTAAGAATTGCCTGAACCTTGTCAGGGACGGATAAACTTTCCCATCCTCAATCACATGTCCAAGAAATTCAATAGACGTTTCAAGAATTGAGCTTTCTTCTTATTCAATTCTAAACCGTACTCAGAAACCGTGTCCATAACTCTCTCTAAACGCTCCGAACAGAATAGCTTTGTTTACTTTTTCATCATTTATTCCATCTATCACATACTGGATAAGAGCTTCAGTTTCAATTTCTCCTCTAGCAGCCTACTCCTTCATAATTAGAAAATACTCCTGTACAGTCTCGCCCTTCTTCATTTTCCGCTTCGATAACATCACATGAAGTTGAGCGCTGTTGATTTTCGAAGAAAACTCATCTTGAAGAGCGGACTTTAGTTTCTTCCACGTTGATAAATTCTTCTCATATTGAATGAATAACTTTGCCACTCCTTTAAGTGATTTCTTTGCAAAAATCAGCATGTGCAGGTCGTCCCATTGATACAGAGTAGCCATATCCTCGTAACCGGAAATCCATCATTCGACAGGACAAGCGTCATTACCCTCGAAGGGTCGAATGGAATCCTCCACATCCTTGTAGTGGATAGCAAATCGAGGAGCTTGTCGTCCTGTCGTTCTTTTATTATTGGCGACAACGCTCACGTGACTCCCAACACTGCTACCTCTGCCCTCATCTTCCTCAGCGACGTCGTCACCATCGTTTTCGTCTGGAATCGCACCTGCTCCGTCCTCCTCTTCGTCATCGTCTTCCGCGTCATCGTCTTCTTGGAGGGTATTTAGGTCCATTAGCCCGTTGCAGATTCGAGCAATTAATTCTTCTTTGGTTTCGTTGTAGCCCAATGCCAAAAGGTTGCAGATAGATGTCGAATCTCTTTCGGCCATAGACTCATTTGCGAAGGCTATCTTAGCTGTGTGTTGTTCAGATCCATCGGCAAACTCAAAAGCAGTAAAAGTGCGTAACCTTTGATGATTTCCACGATCTCCATCTTCTTGGAAAATAAATCTATGTAAGGCACGAATTTCCACTTTCGATGCAGTTTTTATCTGATCTCGAATCGCTGGAATCTGTCCGAGATTCTCCATCTTAAAATGATTGAATTTAAAGTCACCCTATATAGTTTCCTTTAAAGGCAAGAGTCCAAATAAAGCTGAATGTTTTGTTTATATGATCGTCTTTTCTAAGATGCACGTCGTAATGTTGGCGCTTTATCCGCACACGTCGTATTTGCACTGAATTCGGCACACAACGAAACACACGTCGTCGTTAGTTCCTCGTGCACGTCCTATTTCGCACTCGGACCTTTTGCGTCGTTTCCTCCACGTCAAACGTCTCGATTAGTATAATTTTTTCTGATCGTGATCCGGTTCTACACATTTCGATTTTGCGTAATTCCAAAAAATCCAATTTTGACCGTCGCCGAAAATCGGCGTTGTTCTCGAAAGGCGTCGTTATCGGTGCGAAGCGTCTCGAATTCGCAGGAGCGATTTTTCACGATATCCTTTTCTTTGATCACCTGCGTGATCTACGGTCACTCATCACGGCCGAGCCCCCAAATTGTAGACTTTTTGATAGTAAAATAATATTTATTGATGAATATGAATGATACATGTTTTTTGTTATAGAAATTCAACTACTTTGTTAAGAATTCATTTTCTTTGGTTTTTCAAATAAAGTAATATGATTTTCTAAATTCAAAAAGAAACGGAAGATAGAAAAACGCATCAATGACTTGTTATAAGCTTTTTGCGAGGAACAGCTTTGCTCTTTTGACTTTATTTTCATCTTGTCTCCGTTTGATAGAAAAATTCAAATTATCAGAAAACATCATAATATTTTTCGAAAAGGAACTTGACATTATTTCTTATGGCCTTGTTTTACCCACGTGAAAAAATTCTACAGAAAGCGTTCTACGGAAATTCCATGTGGAAATTCCATCTGGAAATTCCATACAGAAATTCTACAAAAATTTCTACAAACTAAATTTGGACTAAGTTTGACTTCCGGCGATGAACTGCGCTCTCGGAAATCACACTCCGGACATCACAACCTTGCACCAGGTGTGCGAATAACATCTTCGAGAAAATTATGCTACCCACGTCAAAAGCTTGCACCAAATGTGGGTTCCTCGAGGACACGAGATTGCACCAATGCTCCAGGTGTAAAAAACACATCCTCTTCAGGGAAGTCTGGTTTTTACAGTACTTTAGGGTCCCTGGAGTAAGTTCCTCGAAGACACGAGATTAAATGAATGCCCCTGGTGTAAACAAAAATTTTCTCCGAGGAAGTCTGGTTTTTAGAGTACTTTAGGGTGCTTAGAGTTCTTAGGGAACGTCTGGTTCTTACAGTATTTTAGGGTTCCTGGAGTGGGTTCCACAAGAACATGAGATTCAACAAATGCCCCAGGTGTAAAAAACACATCTTTTTCTGGGAAGTCTAGTTT
>CAKNYM010051727.1:47651-120334 GCA_932195095.1 Andricus curvator
TTTGGGTTTTACAGTACTTTAGGGTCCCTGGAGAAAGTTCCTCGAATTCGCGAGATTGAACTAATGCCCCAGGTGTAAAAAACACATCTTCTCCGGTGAAGTTTGGGTTTTACAGTACTTTAGGGCCCCTGGAGTAAGTTCCTCGAATTCACGAGATTGAACCAATGCTCCAGGTGTAAAAAAGACATCTTCGGGGAAGTCTGGTTTTTACAGTACTTTAGGGTCCCTGGAGTAAGTTGCTCGAAGACACGAGATTGAACCGATGCCTAAAGTGTGAAAAACACATCTTCTTCAGAGAATTCTGGCTTTACAGTGCTTCAGGGTGCCTGGAGTGGGTTCCTCTAGGACATGAGATTGAACCAATGCCCGAGGTGTGAAAAGCGCATCTTCTTCGGCGAAGTCTGGTTCAATCTCGTGTCCTCGAGGAACTTACTTCAGGGACCCTAAAGTGCTGTAAAAACCAGACGTCCCTGAAAAATATTTTTTTTTTTTTTTTACACCCGGGGTATTGATTTAATCCTGTGTCCTTAAGAAACCCACTCCAGGGACCCTACACTCTAAAAACAGACTATTGACTGTCAAACGATTCCTTTCACTATTAAAGGATTTTCCATTCAAAATTGGCATGAGAGGAAATACTTTCACAGTTAAAGGATTGTCGTTTCAAATGCTATCCTTTAAGTGACAAAGGATTTCCTTTGATCTTGAAGTGAACTCTATTTTCGGACAAAAGAAAGAATAATTTGAACGTTAAAAGAAAATTTATTGCATGATATTACGTGCAACAAATGTACAAAAGCCGAACTTTGGTAAATGTAAATATAAAAGCGATATAAAATCGACGCTTTACAAAATCATTTCATAAAGAACGTCTCACGAACTTTCAATTGTCAGAAGCAATACAAAAAATGTATACTTTGATTGTCAAAAGCGTAAAAATCAATGAAAAGTGAGGTTATGCGGATCAAAAATTGTTCTTTCAGTACACGTACCTTCCAAAGTTTTTGCGTCAAAATCTGGGATTCCTAATTTTTTGAAGTAATCCATTTTCGACATCATTTCGCTCGTTTTTCCACTCACTTTATCAATTAATAGATAAATCGTGTAGTGAACAAATTCACTCATGCGCAGGTGCACTTTCTCCGCTAGCCAACAAATGAAATCCTTTGATAGTTAAAGGAATTCTTTTCAAAGTCAAAAGAAATCGTTTATCAGTAAGACTACTTTCGTTTTGCATTTAACGGATGAGTCTTTGAACAGTGAAACGATTCTATTGATGGACAAAAGAAATCTGCTTAATTTCAAAGGACGCATTCTGAAAGGAACGTAATTTCACTGTTAATAGACTTTTTCTTAGAGTGTAAAGTACTGTAAACACCAGACTTCCCGGAGAAGATGTGTTTTTTACACCTGGGGTATTGGTTCAATCTCGTAATCTTAAGAAACCCACTCCAAGCATCCTAAAGTACTGTAAAAACCAGACTTCCCCGGAGAAGACGTGTTTTTCACATTTGGGGCATTCATTCAATCCCGTGTATTCGAAGAACTTAATTCAGGCACCCTAAAGTACTGTAAAAACCAGACTTCCCCGGAGAAGATGTGTTTTTTACACCTGGGGCATTGGTGCAATGTCGTGCCTTCGAGGAACCCACAGTTGGTGCAAGGTTTTGACGTGGGTAGCATAATTTTCTCGAAGAAGATGTTGTTTGCATACCTGGTGCAAGAGTGTGATGTTCGGAGTGTGATTTCCGAGAGCGCAGTTCATCACCGGAAGTCAAACTTAGTCCAAATTTAGTTTGTAGAAATTTTTGTAGAATTTCCGTATGGAATTTCCAGATGGAATTTCCACATGGAATTTCCGTAGAACGCTTTCTGTAGAATTTTTTCACGTGGGTAAAACAAGGCCATAAGAAATAATGTCGAGTTCCTTTTCGAAAAATATAATGATGTTTTCTGAGAAATAATAAGCCATAAGAAAGTAATGTCAAGTTCCTTTTCGAAAAATATGATGATATTTTCTGAGAAATAATAAGCCATAAGAAAATAATGTCAAGTTCCTTTTCGAAAAATATGATGTTTCTAAGAAATGATAAGCCATGAGAAATAACGTCAAGTTCCTTTTCGAAAAATATTATGATCTTCTATAAAATGTGGCGTTTATTCACGAAAATTTCTTATCAGCAAATTTGAATTACCTTGTATTAAGAGAATACGGAACAAATGGTTTCTACATTGAATTTTTTTTTATGGATAAATAATAAAATGAAAAATTATACATAAAATAAAAAATATGTTCATCAAATAACTGTATTAGTTTTATTTATTATTTTTTGCTTTATTATTTAACAATTTTATAATTGTTCAGATTCGTGAATTTTATAATTTGCCGTTGGCAAATTTATTTTCGGAATTTTCTTTCATCGGGGATTTTCAAATTCGGTAATATCATCAACTTTGAGGTATTTTATTATTCTAGAGCTTTAAATTGTCGACAATTTTTTAACTTCGTGAATTTTATATTTTCTGTATTTTCTCTTTCGGGAATATTTTTAGTTTTAATAATTAATTATTAATTTTATAGGACGACTAAAAAATCCGGAAAAATAAAATTCCGGCATTGTAAAATTCCAGAAAAAGAAAATATTCGAAATAAAAAATTTCCGAAATTACAAAATATCCGGAACTGTCGAATTCCCGACACTAGAAAATTCTTAAATTTAAACAATTAAAAAAATTCTTTTTTAATCAATATCATTTACTTATTAAAAATATAGTAATTAAATATTTTGATGAAAGAACCATTTTTTTATGTTTAATGTATTTCTTTGAATTCCTGTTTATATTCAAAATAATAATCACTTTAAAAAAAATGTCTCAATACAAGTTGTTTTGTTGTTGAAAATGGGCATAGTAGTTTTTTCAAGTTATTACTCTTGTGATAAAAAGCTTGTTCTTGTATTATTCTTTTGCATTGAGAAATATATTTTTTTTAGTTACTGATATTTAAAGTTCGAACAAAATTTCAGAAAAAAACATTTAACATCCAAAAATTCTCATTGCAACAAAAACCCAATTCCTTGAACCAAAGAGTTTTAATTTAATATAATTTTTTGTGATTTTAAAAATGTTGTTGCCTCCTCTTCAATCATTTTTAATTTACGTTAAATTCTTTGAAATTTATCTTAGATTCGTGTTAATTTCATCAATTTTTTTCAATTGTTTTAATTTTTTTTCTAAATTTACTCCAAAGTTGATGAATTTAATGAATTTTGATAATATTTTAAAATTGTTTTCAATTCAGACCACTAGTTGTGATGAAATTTCAAATTTTCGTATTCTAAGTCTGATAATATTTTCAAACATTTTTTTTTCATTCATAAAATTTAGAGCGTATTTATCAATAAATAAGAAATACTTTTTGTAAGCAAAATAATTTCTTAGTATTTGATTAGTTTTTTTTCTTCAAACTGTATGAACTATATGAAAGTAGGTCACATCACCTCCAAAAACATGACGTCTCAAAACATTTTTTCAAAAATTATAAACATCTTTCAAAACGGTTCAAATTTGCCCAAAAATTTTGAAAAATTCTTCAACATGAACAAAAATTGCCTCAAAATCTTCTAGATATTTTTAAACGAATTTGAATAATGTTTTGAAATCTTTTTAAATATTCTCATATAATTAATTTGTCAAAAAAATAATTTTATATTTTTTTAGGAATCTTCAAAAAAATTTAGCTTTTTTAAATCCCTTCAAAATTCTTAAAAAGCTCCTGCATTTTTTTTAAATCTTCAAAAATCTATAATTATATTGTTTTCAATTTTTCGAAATATTTTCAAATTTTAAATCTGAAATGTTCTCAGAACTTCTACATGTTTTTTAGAAATTATCCGAGGTTTTCCAAAAGTTTTTTCAAAATCTTCCAAAACTGAAGAAATTGCCTAATAACCTTTCAGATTATGTTTCAAAAATTTTAAAAATCTTAAAAAATGTTTCGAAATGTTTTTGAATACTCTATTTAAATTAGTTTTCCCAACAAAAAAATCATTTAAAATTTCCCAAAGAAACTGAAAAAAGTCGTAATTCTCTTGAAATCTTTCAAAAGTCATTGAAAAATAAGAATTTTTAACAAAATATGTGAAACTTTAGTGAAAAAGTTACATTTTCAACAAATGAAATGAATTTTGAACGAGAATAATGAATCTTCGACGAAAAAAGTTATTTTTTCAAAAAGTAGTTTAATTTTTAAATAAATAGTTAATTTTTAACGAAACAGAAATTAATTCTTAACGAAAAATATAATAGGTTGATATTTGAACTGAAGAAGATTTTGATTTTAAATCAAAAAAAGATGAATATTTTTCAAAAACTGATCATATTTCAACTGAAAACTTGTATTTTTAACAACAAAATAATAAAATTTCTACCAAAAGGGACGAATTTTTAAACCAGAAAGATGAATTTAAAAAAATTGGAATTTTCAACCAAAACATTTTTCAGACGAAAAAAAAAATTCAACAAAATTATACTTTCTGCAGAAAAATAATTTTTTATATCGACAAAGTAAAAATTTCGAATAACAATATATTTTTTAAGTTTATTTATTTTTAAGTTTATATAAATATAATTTAAGATTTTTGAGAAAATTTAAAAGAAAAAAATATCTGATAAATTTTCGGACGTCTTTCAGAGTATAAAAATATTTGTCGTCACTTCAAGGGAGTACATTTGTGTGTCAAATTTCACATAATTTAGTTCAGTAAACCGAGAACATTATGGCAGTTTATAATTGAATTCGCAGGCTTATAAATTTATAGTAAGTGAATGAAAACATCTTTCTGTTAAAAACATATAAGATTTGAAATAAAAATATTATTTGAATTTAATTTTTGCATTTAATATTGAACAGTATCCAGTATGGAACGCTGCAAATTAAATAATCCTAAAGTAAGTTTGAAACTGCATTATTTTTTATTGAAAAAATTGTAAACTTAGAACTTTTAATTATTTAGTTTTTAATATTTTAAATTTTGCATGGTCTACACACTTAAGCGTGTTTTGAATTTTAATTCATGTACAATTCTTTAAAAGTGTCTATTAATTCACGAATCTTTAATCAGACGTTACTACATTTTGTATGTTTTGATGTCTAACTTATAATTCTTTAACTAATATGAAGCTTTTTCGAATTAAAGTGATGAAATTTGGAATCTCTTTCATTAAAAATTATTATTAGTTTGAAGAATTTGTATTAAAAACTGTTCTATGTTTTGAGAATGATTTTTTCCTTAAGATTGTCTAATAATGTAGGTTTTAATTTTTAGTTACGGGTGGTTACTGGCCCTGGAAGCCGGAAAATGACCATGCATTTTTTGTGAATGGGAAAGCCAAGAAATGACAGTGAATTTATTTTTTTTCTGGAAATTTTACAAAGGACCCCGCACCAAATGTACAGAAAAAAGCCTTATGATAAAAAATTCTAAAAAAAATTTTTTCTTTTATTTTCGAACCTGCAAACTAAAAATTCGAAAGAAAAATGTCACAAAGATGGACAGTTTTTAGACAAACACTTGTCCAAAGTTTCGATTTTTACATGTATTTTAATGGAAAAATGCTTATTTCAGCAAAATGTTTTTTTTTCTCAAAAACGCTATGATAGATTTGACTAAAACTTTTATATTTTGACGATCAGGCGTACCGAATCAAAAGATTCATACCCACGAACTAGAAATATTAACGATTCTTTAAGTATACAGCATGTTTTTGGGGGTGTTTTTGTACCCTAAACATCCAAGTAACATATGTAAATAATCATTTCTCAGTAACTAAAATAAATAGAGATTTTTATTCATCTTCTACGGCATGAAACGACTTTTCAATAAGTGGAGTAAGCGTACATAGCAAGAATATGTTTTGACTTAATGTTAGGGGATGTTTTACCATCCCTTAAACAATGAGTCTTAAGTTCCTAACGCATTAATCAATAACGAAAAATAATTTTATTTTTAAATGCATGAAAGCTGATATTTTATGACAGAAAATAGTCGCGTACAACCCTAAAAACTTCTTAAAGCACTTTCAACCCCTTATCAGATATAAAACTCACCCAAGCTACCCCTAAATATTTTTAAAATTCAACAAAACCAACCTAATTCAAAAATCCGCCCAATTTTTGCTGATAATAATTTCAATTGATGCCAAAGGGGCACACATAAAGTCCCAACCCTTCAGTACATGTAGAACTCACCCCAGCCACCCCCGAATATTTTAAAAGTTCAATAAAATCACCCTAATTCAAAAATACGCCAGGTTTTTCTGATAATGTTTTCAGTTGATGCCAAAGGGAGAAAAAAGTGTCTCAATTCCTCAGCACATATAGAACTCATCCCAGCAACCCCTAAATATTTTTTAAATGCAATACAATCACCCTAACTTCAAAGTACACCAAGATTTTTCTGAAAATGTTTTCAGTTGATGCCAAATGGGCAAAAAAATGTTTCAAAACCTCAGCACGTATAGAACTCACCCCAGTCACCCCTAAATATTTTTAAAATTCAATATAAACCGCCCAATTCCAAAATAATCCAGGATTTTGATGATAATTTTTTCAATTGATGCGAACGGTTCACACAAAAAGTCTCAACACCTCAGTATATGTGGAACTCATCCAAGTCTAAATATTTTTTTATATTTTAAAAATTCAATAAATTCAAAAAAGTAAGAAGAAAGGACAGTTTCCAGATACGCACTTATCAAAGGTCCAATTTTTACATGTTTTTTAATGGAAAATGATCATTTTAGTTTTGGCATTTTAGATTTGGCATCAACTGAAAACATTTTCAGAAAAATCCTGGTGTACTTTGAAATTAGGGTGATTGTATTGAATTTTAAAAATATTTAGGGGTTGCTGGGGTGAGTTCTATATGTGCTGAGGGATTGAGACACTTTTTTGTCCATTTGGCATCAACTGAAAATATTATTAGAAAAACCTGGCGTATTTTTGAATTAGGGTGATTTTATTGAACTTTTAAAATATTCGGGGGTGGCTGGGGTGAGTTCTACATCTGCTGAAGGGTTGGGACTTTATGTGTGCCCCTTTTGCATCAATTGAAATTATTATCAGCAAAAATTGGGCGGATTTTTGAATTAGGTTGGTTTTGTTGAATTTTAAAAATATTTAGGGGTAGTTTGGGTGGGTTTTATATCTGATAAGGGGTTGAAAGTGCTTCAGGAAGTTTTTAGGGTTGTACGCGACTATTTTATGTCATAAAATATCAGCTTTCATGCATTTAAAAATAAAATTATTTTTCGTTATTGATTAATGCGTTAGGAACTTAAGACTCATTGTTTAAGGGATGGTAAAACATCCCCTAAAATTAAGTCAAAACATATTCTTGCTAGGTACGCTTACTCCACTTATTGAAAAGTCGTTTCATGCCATAGAAGATGAATAAAAATCTCTATTTATTTTAGTTACTAAGAAATGATTATTTACATATGTTACTTGGATGTTTAGGGTACAAAAACACCCCCAAAAACATGCTGTATACCCAAAGAATCGTTAATATTTCTAGTTCGTGGGTATGAATCTTTTGATTCGGTACGCCTGATCGTCAAAATATAAAAGTTTTAGTCAAATCTATCATAGCGTTTTTGAGGGAAAAAAACATTTTGCTAAAATAAGCATTTTTCCATTAAAATACATGTAAAAATCGAAACTTTGGACAAGTGTTTGTCTAAAAACTGTCCATCTTTCTGACATTTTTCTTTCGAATTTTTAGTTTGCAGGTTCGAAAATACAAGAAAAAATTTTTTTTAGAATTTTTTATCATAAGGCTTTTTTCTGTACATTTGGTGCGGGGTCCTTTTTAGGAGAAAAATCTATGCAGTTTTGAAAACATAAACAATTAAAACCCTAAAGTGTTTGCATTTGGAAATTTTTCTTAAAAGAAGTTTTAGGTTTATCAGCCGTAAAAATAAAATAATCAATTAATTTTAAACCTGAATTGTTGATTTTCAATTTTCAATGAATTTCTAATTAATAGATTCATAATCAAACGCACTTATTCAATTTCAAATCCTATTCAAATTTTTCTATTCTAAAATATTCCATTTTTATCCGATTCAATTTGAAATTTTTTAATTAAAAAGAAGAAACTTTTAAAGAATATATATCAATATTGGTCTGTTAATTAAAAATTAGCAAATATTATTATTATACAGTAGGGCAGGGAAATAACTGCCCATAGCAGTGCGCTGCCGTGAATTCAAAGAACACCGTTAACTGCAAAATGAACGAAACCGAGAAAATCGACAAAAACTGTTCGAATCTTTCTTTATTCGCGTGTATCACGGATTCTAATTCATTTTCTAAACTTTTTTATTGTTCTTGACCAATTTGCCTATGATCTTTGCATTTCTGCAAAAAATGGCTTGAAAATGTTAATTAATTATTGAAAATGTACTTAACGGTGTTGATTCGGATGCTGAAATTCGGGAAAATGCCGTAACGGGCAGTTACGACTCTTCGAATTACGGACCTCAGAAATAGGCCTGCTGTGATTTGAGAGAACGCCGTTCACGGCAAATAGAATATGAAAGAGTGGAATTATTACAAAATATTATTATTCAATTATTTTTGAGTTGTGATGATTTTGAAGATAAAAAGTCAAGAGTTTTCACTTATGAATCTTCCAAATTGATGAAATTTGAAATTCAAGTCATTCCAATGAAAGAATTTTTTATTGTAAAGCTTAAATCTCGCAAAATTTTAAAATTGTGAATACAAAAAAATTTTAATTCTTCAATTTTAAAGATTTGATTCAGTTTTGCAAATTTACAATAAAAATTCTTCAATTTTCAAGATTTTCAATTGAAGAATCTTCAATATTTAATGTGTATTATCGAAATTTTTTTGGAATAGTTTAATTTTGAATGGTTAAAATTGAAATTCACTTAATATTCAAGATTTATATTTCAAAGGTATATAATTTTGAAAATTTTGTTCAATATCTAATTCAATTTTGAAGATTTACAATGAAAAATTCTTGAATTTTAAAGATTTGCAATTTTATACTCTTCAATTTTGAAGATTTACAATTAAAAACTCTTGCATTTTGAAAGATGTACAAATAACAGTTCTTAAGTTGTGATGATTTGGAAGATCAAAAGTCAGGAGTTTTAAATTTTAAATCTTTCAAATTGATGAAATTTCATATGTAAGTCATCAAAATTACAGAATTTTTAAATGAAGAACATACAAATTTTATCATTTTCAATCGTAAATGCTTTAAATGAGAAATCTTGAATTTCAAAGATCAGCAAGTAAAATGTTTACAATTTTGGAGAGGTACAATTGAAAATTCTTGAATTTAAAGAATTTAGATTTGCTAATTATTCCATCATTAGGACTTATATTTTAAAGGAATCTAATTTTAAATATATTTTTTAACAGTTTAATTTTGAAGATTGCAACTTAAAATTCTTCAATATTAACGACTTTCAACTTAAAATTAGTAAATTTTGAATATTTAAAATTCAAGACTCTCCATTATTATTATTTTTTTTCAAACATGTTCTCGGGTGAACCCGGTTTTTCATCATAGCCACGGACTAAGCCAAGTGACTGATGAGATGAGGATGTTAAGAGTTAATTTAATACGATCTCTGAAATCTTCTGCGATGATGTTGTAGGCACAAAATTCGATGATGAAGATTCTTCCACCTTTTTTTCTCGCATCACGATGTCGCTTCGATTGACTCGGATTTAATGATCCGTCTGGATAGTAACATCCGAATATAAGATGATCTTCGTTTTATAAAACGGGCATTGGAATGTATCCATAGAAAGGCATCCATTCTGTTAAGAGACCTAGGTTTAGGCCAAGTTGTTGATGTATAATGCCCGCCACATCATTATTTTTATGCGTATATTCTCTTTGAGCCATTACGCGACAACCATCAATAATGTGCTCGATGGATTCGTTGGTATCTCCACATAATCGGCACCGGTCAACCACGTCTTAATGTAACACGTGTTTGCGCTAATTTCTGATGCTGACAACCCTGTCCTGATTCGCAATGACGAATCCTTTCGTTTCTTGATACAGGAAGACCTTTCTCAGCCAAATATTGAATGCCTCACTATCCACTTCATATTGATCCAACGTTTTGGGGTGCTCGCCGTGGATAACTTTCTGTCTCCATTGCGTTTCTAATTCCTCTATGGTTTCTGCCCTGAAATTTAAGGCCCCCTCTAAGGACAAATTCAAGGGCGTGTAGTCGAGATCCGCTTTACTGATGATGGTATAAAGCGTAACATCTCGCTTGCTGTCAAAATAGTCTCGCAACTGCAGAACGTGTGACTTGCACAGTTTCCTGACATCTACAACGCCCCTACCCCCTCTATTCCGTGGTAGAACTACCCTTTCAATCGCCGAAATACTATGGTGTATTTGGTGCTTCGTCATTTCTACGCGGATTATTATTATTTTTATTATTATACCATTAAGCCATTTCCCTTTCGGGGTAGGCGTGACTTGCTCGGTTGGAGAATAGTAGTGTGTATATGGGTGTATAGGTATATAGTAGATAGGTATATGTTAAATAGGTGTATAGGTGTAAGGTATGTAGGTATATAGGTATAAGGTAGATAGGTATATAGGTGTTAGGTATAAATATTTTCTATTGATCTGGAATTCTCGTGTTATTTACTTAAATGACACGTTTATTCCGCAACACTGCTCCGACCCAGGCTGCTGATCAATCTCTCTAGCGATCACCCCAAGTGAAGAGCCTCACAAAATTGTTATGTATGGTTCCCCACTTGGGCCCATTAGTATCCAAGGTCTTTGTTTCAGGCGTCATTCATTCTATTGCCACTCTGTTTACAAACTATTTGTCGCCACACTTTTCTCTCCTGGCATACTACTCTAGCTTCCTTCACGTCCATGCATTTTTTCATGCAAGCTCTTGTGTTTCTATGGCCTCTTATGTCTCTTCGGATTAATGTCTCATTTACAGATTCTAACCATTCTTTCGGTGGTCTACTTCTGGACATTCTGCCATTAACTTTACCTTATGCACTTGTTTGGTCAGTCGTTCATCTTTCATTCTTTCAAGATGACCGAACAATCTTAACTGATTTCTTCCCCATGTGTCAACTATTGTCTCTTTTGCACCACATTCTTTGAGGATTGTCTCGTTTCGGACTTTGTCCATCAGTGTTTTCCCGCATATTATGCGCAGAGGTTTCATGCCGATCGCGTTAATTTTACTCCTGTCCTTTTCTTGACAGGTCCATGTCTCGCTACCGTATAGTACAGTCGGTACGAATATAGAATTATGTATGGCCATTTTAACTTTTTTTGATATGTTTTTATTTGTGAGGATGGTCCCTGCTCTACCGATAACCTGCTTACCCTTATTTATGCGCCTATCTAACTCCCCATCTATCACAGAAAAAACAGAAGATAAACTTTACATCGATTTCCGACGAAAGATTCTCTGCAACAAAAATTAACTTCAAAGGATAAACTTTACACAAATATCGGTTAAACTTTCTTTTGTTTTTCCATGACAAACACATGTATTTTGAAAGACGCGAAGTTGGCTAAACAAAACTTTATCGCTCTAAAAAATTTCCTGCAACAAATTTTATTCTTAGTTTTTTCTGTGATTTTTCCGTCGCTAGTGAATAGACTACCTAGATATACGTACTGGTCAACTTGTTCTAATCTCTCATCATTTAGGACGATGTTGCATATTGTTTTCTCAGTTTTTCCTTTAAATATCATGATTTTTGTTTTATTTACGTTAATTTTGAGTCCCATGTCCTTCATGCTTGTATTAAGTTTATTCAACATTCTTTGCAAGTCCTCGACTGATTCTGCCATAACAATCTTGTCATCTGCGAAAGCTAACCCACGTACCTTGACTGTTTGGAGATCTACACCATCTTCGTCGAAGAGTGCAGTTCTTAGACACTTATCCATGAATATGATAAATAGCCACGAGGACATAACGCATCCTTGTTTCACGCCTTACATAATATCGAACCAGTCACTCAGTTTCCCATTTTCCCTTACACTCGCTTTACTACCTGTATATATTGTTTTTATTGCTTGTAGGAGCCCTCCATTTACTTTGTACTCTTCAAGGACTTCCCAAAGTTTACTTCTATTTACCTTGTCAAATGCTTTTTCTAGGTCAATAAATGCACAGAAAACTTTCTTTTCTACTCTCAAGCTTTTTTCTGTGATCTGTCTTAGGCTAAATATCTGATCTGTACATGATCTTCCTGGCATAAATCCACTTTGGACTTCCCATATATTTTCTTCTGTAATTTCCATTACCCTACAAATAAGTATTTTTGAGTATATTTTACTTACGGTACTTAGAAGGCTGATACCTCTGTAATTACTGCAGTTGCTTTTATCTCCCTTTCTTTTGTATATTGGTACGATAATCGCTTTTCTCCAAACGTCTGGGACTTCCCCCGTCTCGATACATAAATTTATCAATTCGTACAACCTGTGAGGTATGTACTCGCCACCGTATTTAAGCATTTCAGCGCTGATACTGTCTACACCAGCAGCCTTACCGTTTTTCAAGTTCTTTATTATGCCTCTGACCTCAGTGACATAGACTTTTTCAATTGGGTTTTCTAATGCATTATGTTCTATGTCGCAGTTTTGTTGTTGTATATCTTCACCTCCTAGTAGTTCTTTAAAAGAGTATTTTAAAGCGTATACTATCCCGCCTATATCATATAGCATTTCACCTTTGCTGTTTCTCATGCTCGCAAACTCTGTATTTTTACTTTCCTTCAACTGTTTATACAATAGTTTCATAATTCCTTCAAAGCTGTTTTGTATTTTCCTCTCTTCTTCTGTTCTGATTTTCTCTTTACTCTTCTTGACAAGTCGTTAAACTTTTCTCTTTTTGTGTCTGTAATCATTTTCAAGTTTATTTCTCTCCTCATCGCTAAGACCTGTAATGTGCAACGTTCTTTCGTGCGCTTCTTTCTTTTCTTTTTGGGCTGCCTCAATTTCATCATTCCACCATGCATCACCAGATTTTCTTTCTACAACCGCCGTACCACATACTTCGGTCGCAGTTTCAACGATGATATCCCGTAGCAAAGTCCACATGCCCTCTATATCTTGATTGTTTAATAACCCCTTCCAAATTGTCTCATCTATACGTTCGTTTAACCTATTTTGAAAGTCTATTCGCACTTCCGGTTTCTGTAAGTTTTCAATCTTTATTCGCGTTTGTTTTGTTTTTGTTTTTCTCTTTCTTCTTCATCCCCGCCCTAAATTTATTTTGGAGACTAAGAGGTAATGATCAGTATTGCATTCGGAACCCCTCATGACTCTTGTATCTTTAACTAGTTCTCTTAGTCTTTCATCCGCAATAACAAAGTCAATTATACTGTGGCTATTTCCTTTACGCCAGGTGTACATGTGGATCATTTTATGTCTAAACCAAGTATTTGTAATAAATAGGCCCTTTTATAAATTCTGTTTAATCGTTTGAGGTCGGTGTTCGACCATTTGATGAGCCCAAAGGAGTACATGAGGACAGGCATGGCGTTGATTGCCCTAATCTTGTTTGCCGAGTTAAGAGAATTTTTCAGAACCAATCTGAGTCTTGTAGGAAGAAAGTTGTTAGGCTTTTCTTAAGTATCGTATGCTGAATACCCTTAGATTCGAGAATACCCAGGTACTTATATGACTCGCCCTCAGCCATTACCTCGATGTCATCCTCGAAATCGTTCTCTAGCTCTGCGGTCCCTAATTCTTCTCTCGTTAAATGCACTGTTCTGCATTTATCTAGTCTGAATTCCATGTGGATATCATTGGAAAAATGCTTTGTGACATCGATTACTTGCTGCAGTTTCTGGTTCAAACTAGCGTATAGCTTCAGCTCATCCATGTATAGAAGATGGGTCATTTGATGACCATCCTCGTTATAATGTATTCGGAACCCGTAAGACATGCTATTTAGTGTTTATCTCAATGGGTTCAACGCTAAACAGAACCACAGAGCACTAAAGGAGTCGCCTTGAAAGATACCCGTCGCAATGCTCATTAATCTAGTTATCCTTGGTTGTCCATGATCAAAATACTTGATTATTGTACCCCAAAGCATCATCGCACAACTTGAAAAGTCGATGATGCGTGGGCAGATTTTGTATATTTTTAAGACTTCAAGCAAATATTCATGTGGTACGGAAGAAAACGCTTGCTTGTAGTCAATGTATACATACCATATGCAAGTTTCTTTAATGTCTACGAGTTTGCATCATGGCAGCAGCGTCTATGGTAACTAGATCTTTACTGCCCTGCGAGTTTATACAACACCCTTTTTGTTCTTCTGTTAGGATGTCATTCTCGTCGTAGTGAGAATATACCTTATCTGCAGTGATGGCTGTGAGGCATTTATAAATTGTTGGAAGACAGGCTATCGGCCTAAATTCCGATGGATTTTGAGCGTCTGGTTTTTTAGGCATCATATACCTAGTACCCTTGAGCATAAAGCCGGGCATCAGATCTGGGTTTTCGATGATCTTCTGAAAACATCTTGCCAACGCAGAATGCACACTTGTCAGGTACTTGTACCAGAAGTTGTGCACAATGTCCGGACCTGGAGCTTTCCAGTTACTTGCCCTTTTCGAAACCGATGAAACATCTGAAGCTGTGATGATAGTCAGGTCCATTTCAGGGTAATTGCTTGCTCTTGCTTTTTCTAGCCAGAACCACGCAGTGTCCAAATTGCTTTTGTTACTTTTGTCCCAAACACCCGACCAGTAGTTAGCCATGTCTTCCAATTGAGATACTTCGGTGTCTTGCTGGTTATTTTGCCATACACTCAGTTCACGATAGAACCTTCTTTCATCTGCCTGAATAGTTCGATTTTGTTGCCTTCTTGCACTACTTTTCTTGTACCGACGCAGTCTAGCAGTAAGAACATCAAGTCTCTGCCGTTCGGAGTCTATAATCTCATCCAATATTGCTGGTATTAATGTCTCGATGTACCGAGGGTGGATGATTTTAGCAACATGGTGTATCAGCTTTCTGGTTCTATTTCCTTTTTTATATTGAGTCAGTCAACCCAATTTGCATCTTACTTTGCTGACATCCATATCCAACCTGATCTTCCAGGTGTTCTATTAGTGCACGCAGATCATTTGTGATGTTCATCTTGTGCAGAGAATGCCTTTTTCTGTTGAATATTATACGTGAGAAGCTGTAGGCTCCGGAAGCTACGATCATGGTTCCTTGAAGCAACCAATCCCGATGCAACTGGAACGTGTACGTCATCCGTTTATGCTCCTTCTGTCCTAGAAGGTAAGCAAGAGCGGGAAATTTACGCGAGATATCATCGTGCAACACTGTTCCTTGCAGTCAAGTCTCTAGCCGCAGATGACCTTACGCGGCAGACGGGACAGTTGGAGATGAAAGTTTCACCTCTGGATACTTTTTTAGAGCTACCAATCTTTGTAGAATGTTATGAGGAATAGTGTTGACGGACCAGATGAAGTGATCCCCGAAGAACAGCCTTTTGCATCCGGTTCGCGATGGAATGAGCCTGACGCTGGCAAGCCGGAATCTAGTTAAGTTGGCTGAAAAATAAAGCTTTCATACCTCCAAGACCGCCGATCACGAGAACTACAAGATGGACTTTGTAGCCTTGGTACAGGCTGCTCAGCTCGAAAAGAAGTGCTTGATATTTCGCCCGTTTTTCTTCCTCCTTTGCCGTGATATTACCATAGGCTGGTGCCGAGAATTCAATCACGTAAATGATCTTGATCTTCAGATCTTGGAGGACAATATTAGGCTTCGTAGCACTGATACGTTAAGTGGTGGAGAATAAGAAATTCCAGTAGATCTTACACTGATCATTCTCCACAACGGACTCGAGTTCCCCCTGGGCGTATGGCAAGGCGGGCAATAGATTAACACCGTAGAAGTGCCTAAGATTGTAATATAACACTTTTAGAGCCGCATTGTGTCTTTCTATGTACCCGTAGCGTGCATATTTCAAGCATCCACTGAGAACATGTCCAAGTGTTTCTGGCTGTTGCTTGCACGCTCGGCAGTTGGTATCGCCTACAGGTACATTCATTATGCGCTCGCGGTAAACTAAGGTGTCTATAATGCCGTCTTGAAAGGCAAAAAGAAAGCCCTCAGTCTCCAATCTCAATCCAGCAGACTTGAGAAACATGTTGGACAGACCCATCGATAGCTCTTGTCTACGTATGATGCCGTAGAATTTACCATGAAGGGGCTTGTCAGCATGTTCTCTCAGTAGAAGCGTATGTTCTGCTTCCTGTACACGACTTTTGAGCACCAAAGGTATTAGTGATCCTAGGCCATGTGTAGTGTCGCTGGAATCAAATGGGAGGCCAAGCTCCTCTGCGGCCCTATCTGCGGCACGGTATAGAAACGCCGCAGCATTGACGACTTCGTGTTGATGTACGAGTCGCATAAGAAAATCTGTGCTATTTAGAACTGAGCAGGCTGTAGCCAGAACCGTTCTTCGATGAAGACACTCTAAGCTAAGCAAACCTCTACCCCCTTTATCTCGAGGGAGGTATATTGGAGGTACGGAAGATCTAGGATGATGACTTCGATGGATTGTCATCATCTTGCGTGTGCTTCGGTCAAGGTGCTTCAACTCATCGACGTTCCATTTTACTGCACCAAACGTGTAGAGCAGTATAGGAACGGCCAGCATATTGGCCCCCTTGATCTTATTCTTTACAGATAATTAGGAAGCCCAAATTTTTCTGAGAATTTGGCGATACCTTTTTCAAGGGCCGTTTTTAACACATGCACATCGTGGTTTTCCGCTTGCGGTATTCCAAGATATTTATTTATTATTTATTATGATTATTATGATTAATATTATCATCAATAATTCTTTTATGTTTTTTAAACTGATCTTTAAAGCAGCTATAAAGGAATTCGAACTTTTTTGACCGAAAATATGGATAAGAATGTTATAATTATTATTAAATTTCATGAATACCGAATAATACGAAATTCCAGCGAAATTAATTCATGTTTATTCATTAAATGTACATTAATTCCGAATGTATTAGGTGTCAGCAAAACTCGAAATTATTGACTAAAAATGGAAACTTTTTAACATACTTGGATTATAATCAAAGAGATTTTAGCAAACAAATAAAGTATTACAAAATACATTTTTTAAATGTTGAATCTACAACAAATTACTATGTTGTACATAAATTTGAATAATAAATAATAAATTAAACCAATTTTTAAGCTCCAATAAATTATGATGAGATCTTCTTAACAGAGTTAATTAGATCAGGAACACCGTTGTTGGTCATTAATACAATTTTAATAATTTCTTTTAAAAATTTCCAACTATGTAATTGTTTAACCTTTGAACAACTGAAAAGATTCAAAAACATTATTTTTTACCTATTATATTTTTCAAAAATATAACTTCTCGTACTTTAATACCGTTATTAATTATAAAAAATATAGAATTTCAATAATAATTTTGCATTTTCCAACTTTTAATAAATGCAATTACGGCGTTTCTCGAATTACAAACCTTTTTTCTCAGGGTTAGATAATTCCGGAGAACGCCGTAAAGGTTCATGCATGCTCGAACGCAAACGCGAACGCGAACGCGAACGCCTACGCGACGCAGTTTGGAACGCATTTTTGAGTTATACTGAGTCTCCACTCAGTATAGCACACCAGCAAAACTCGTCGCGGTCCAGTGCACTGTGGCAACCGCACAGGGCTTCAGGAATGTATTTTTGCGGAAGGATGAAGCTGCAGGTCGAAATTCTCAACCGATTCACCTTTTTTTTTAAATTACTCAGTACAAAATTCCTACGAAACTTAAGGTTCCTGATTTTTTATTTTGTTTATTTAAAGAATGTTACATTAATAAAGATATCAGAAAAAATGGCAAAATCGAATTATTATATTTTTAATGGATTAATAACAATGCAAGTGGATTATACTTAGTAATATTTGTTATTTTAATATTTTCAAATATTTGTTTTTCATTCTTTTTATTCTTCTTCGAAAATAAAGCATTTTTTTTCATGTCCCCGCAGAGCCTACCTCTGTACCAAATTTTATTATACCTACCTTAAATTGAAGATTCTTCCTCGAAAAATCATTTTAGCGATTTCTTCGCCGTTTCAAAAGATGTGGCTACCGCCTTTTGCATTGTCTCCTCACGGTCTGCCTACCCACCTTTGCCTACCTGCGTACCATATACTTTTTTTATATTAACTAGGTACATCTTCGTTTCTCGGGCTTTCACTGTACATGTGCTCTGCTACTCAAAGACTTCCAGTTACCTTTTATTTATACATATTTTTGCGGTTTTTACCGTAAGCCGCTGCAACATCAGACAGGCATTACATTACTCCAATGTGAACAAACATTATGACCAATTATCTGCTAAGTTCATTGTGATACAATAATAACCGTTTTTACAACAAAATCGACCAAAAAGTTACCATTAGATGACACCCTCTTACCACTCCCAGAATACAAATAACTTGATTATTGTATGTTTTAATTATTGCAAACAAATTAAATTAACAAATAGCCAAATATCGTCATTGTGGTTGAAAACATTTGTTCTTAGCAAAACATGCATTAAATTGTTGTGAGCGTGATTGTTAGTCAGAATATCCATAAATTATTATCAATTAGAATTGTTATAAACAATTTTTTGCACACATTTGGAATTTGTGGTTTTTTCATTTGCGGCTTTCCTTTTATCACCTGAATTGATGCAGATTATATTTGTGAAAATACAACAATTGTTGATTTTTTAAACAAATGAAATAAATAAATATAAAACTTTGGCACTTTCGCCTGGAAAATAATGTTTTCCACCAAAACTGCTTTTAATTTTTGTGAGAGAGATTTGCAGTCACTATTTCTATGTAAAATTAACAATAAGCAATCGTTATTATTTATTGTTATTATTTCATTTCAAATATCACGAAATTTTCATATATTTAAAAAATATTGTAATCTTTGTTGAAAAAAAAAAATTTTCTTATCTGGAAATACTTTAAATTGTTGTCAGGGTGATCGTCAGTAACAATTTCTATAAAACATTAACAATTTTAATATTTATAAACCATTGTTTTGGGAAATGTTGGAATTATTGGTTTTGCAATTTCGGATTTTCCTTCATCATCTGAATTGATGCAGATATTCTTGAAAATAACATAGGTTCTATTATAGTTGTTGAAATGAAACAATTGTTAATCCTGTAAACAAATGAAATAAATAAACATAAAGCTTCGTCACTTTGGCCTGGGAAATAATTTTTGTGCACTATAACTGCTTTACATTTTGGTTACAGAGATATGCAGTCAAAAAATTATTTTCCAGACCAAAGTGCCAAAGTTTTAGATTTATTTATTTCGTTTGTTTAAAAAAATCAACGATTGTTGTATTTTCAAAAATATAATTAAACATATATTATTTGTAAGAATATCTGCATCAATTCAGGTGATAAAGGGAAAACCGCAATTGAAAAAACCTCAAATCCCAAATTTGTGCAAAAAATTGTGTATAACAATTCTAATTGTTAATAAATTATGGATATTCGGACTAACAATCACTCTCACAATAATTTAAAGCATTTTTAGATAAGAACAAATGTTTTTCAACTACAATTACGATATTTGGCTATTTGTTAATTTGATTTGTTTATAATAATTAAAACATACAATCATCAAATTATTTGTATTCTGGGAGTACTCTTGCGTTGATTCAAGATGATTTTCATCATATGCAAACCGTTGTTGAAGAGTAAATAATAATTATGTGAAAAATGTCGATTTTCTCATACTTTGAGTAAACGTACAATAAATAAACAAATTAAAATAAAAAATATCTATGACGAAGGAGCTCTTGGAAATTTAGTGCTCTTGGATTAACAACAACAAAATCGCAAATCGGGGCAAAATTGAAGTCTGTGGAATTTTTGAACGAAAAATATGCGTTTGGTCCCAGTGTGGAGGCGTACGGTGAAAACTGTGAAAAGCGTCAGGTTAGACTTTTTGTCAGCGTTTTGGCGGTGCGCTTGTCCAGTGTGAACCAAACCATTGCTCAACACAGTTTCTATCCTGACGCAAACGCGAACGCGCGCACGCATTTAGTTTTGCGTTCGAGCATGCATGAACCTTAAGGCAGGGCTCGCCAGAAGGCATTATTTGACAACCCTGACTGCCAGTGGCAGTCTAGAGACTATGTCAAACAGACCCCCAATAAATTTTCGTCGAACTTGTCCTTCGACGGGTCCCTAAGCCTTCGCGGTAAATTAATGTTTGAAATGAAAAAATGAAATGTGTTGTAAATGCAAGCAGAAAAAAATCAGACCCTTCGGATTGAACAATGACCTGAACGAGCCGTGACCGTAACGACCGTAACCCTTCCCAGGATTCCTGGAAACCAAAGAAAAAAATGACAGAAAAACTTCCTGGCAGTCAAACACTTGTTGTGGCAGTCAACACCTGCTGAAAGTGGTGAGCCCTGCCGTAAGGACATACGGACCTCTTCGAAATCACGAAGGCTCGAGATTGCCGTCCGATAATTTAGTAAAGTCCGTAACTGGAGTTACGGCGTTTTCTCGAATTTTTTGGTGCCGTGTTCAGCCGTCTATGATTTACGCCTGCAGTTAACGGTCAATTAACGGTGTTTCTCCAAATCACGGCAGTGCAAATGTCAACGGTCCTAAAAATAAAACATAGGTATACATCTAGGGAAAACTCATCATTTTGAGATCGAATTTAGGCTTATTTCGAGAGTCGTAGACATATAGAGTATGGAGAGTCGAGAGTCTTGGACCGAACTTATATACACCAGATCACCTGTCAAAACAACTTTTTCGCTCTGCACTATTTGGCCTAAGCAAATAGTAAAAACCTGCTCGCTGCGCGGGCACAATGTCATCGCGTGCTACATTTGATGATGTTCGATAATGTATTTACCTTGCGCTGCACGCTCGGTCTTTGTACTTCCGCCACATTTGTGCATAGAACTTTTAAAATTGAAGGTCAAAGCATCGCCAACTGTAGTTTGGTGATTGTGAATTTTTTTTTTTTAAAGCTCCTTCGGCTTTTAAGAACACATTCTCATCACGTATCTCGTGCTTCGCACGCCATTATGTGCAACATGCAAACTTTTCTACATTATGTTCAACTTTATTATATGAAATGTAGATTACATTTATTTCTGTACCTCGGTCTGGAACTGCATATTCAGATATTGCAAAATAAAGCATGACAAATTTTATTCATCATGATTACTTTATTGTTTGTTCCTTATTTCGCATTAAATTTTATTCTCAGCTATCCTGAAAAATATATAATTTCAATACATTTATATTATTAGAATTCATATATATTATGTATTGATGTTGAAACAGACCTATTTTTATTGTCTTGTTTTTCTAATTAAAAAAAGTGCGCATAATAAAAAAAACAATGTTGTGATTAAACATTTAATTGAAACTTGTGTCGTTTTTTCATAAATTTAATTAGATTATTCAAAATGTTATTTTTTAAGATTTGAACGAAAAATACGCATCCTAACCTAAAGTAGTTCGCAGAAAATTTGCAGATATAATTTAAGCGAAATAGTATATTATGCACCTAGGGGGAGAAAAAGTGCCTCTCCCCCTTGGCGCATACGATATTTTTTATAACAAATGAATGATTTCAGACATTTTTGGAAATACAGTCATGATTTCAGTCCATATTAGATTTTGAATAAAGAAGCATTTTCTGTTAACTTATTCCAAATTATAAAAAATTCAATAAAAGAATTACCGGAAATTTTTGGTAATTTACGGTAATTTTAGAGGTGATTTATGGTACCTTACTATAAATTGCTCAAAATTCATCTTAAAAATGTCTATAAATTTGCGGTAATTTATGGAAATTTTTGATCATACATGGTAATTTTACAGGTAAATATGGTAACTTACCATAAATTACCCAAAATTAATTTTTTTAAATTTTCAGAAATGTATTAAAATTTTCGGTAATTTATGGCAGATTTACCGGTCAATATGGTAACTTACCATAAATTACCCAAAATTCATTTTTAAAAATTTCTATAAATTTCAGGTCATTTGTGGTAGTTTTACAGGTAAATATGGTAACTTACCATAAATTACCAAAAAATCATTTTTAAAGATTTCCGGAAATTTATGAAAATTTTCGGTCATTTATGATAATTTTACCGGTAAATATGGTACCTTAACATAAATTACCCAAAATTCATTTTTTTTAATTTCCATAAATTTTCGGAAATTTATGAAAACTTTCGGTAATTTACGGTAATTTGATCAGTTATATATGGTAAGTTTCCATAAAAAACCGCAAAATTCTATTATCTGAAACCAAAATTTCCTCACAGTTTTTACGGCGAGTGGGCGGCTAATTATAAAATGCGAGCTCATAGATATATTATTTTCATTATTCACTTTTGACGTTACTTTTCAGTCCCTAGGGAGTAAAAAGTAGAGCTTTAGCCCCGCTTCATAGGCGTCAAAAAAGGCCGAAATCATGCATGTATCATAAAAAATTTTGTTGAATAAAATCTTATTGTAGCTTGGGTCGTTTTTTCAAAAAGTTAATGTTTTTTATTACATTCTCATCTCAATGAGAAAGTATTGGTTTTGTGTGAAAAATTAATTTCGCGGATTCCATCAAATGTCGACGTTTTGAGGCCCCCTGAGTCAGCAAAAATAGTTTTTACGTCGGTGTCTGTCTGTCATTGTTGTCGTCTGCATACCGGATAACTTTTCAAGACTACTCGGATTGGACTGTGCATTGATACAATTTTCAAGGGTGTTAAAAGAAAGAACAAGTTCGTTAGCCAGCAATTTTTGATAAAAATCCAAAAGTTTGAGCATTTAAAAAATTTTTGAGACTATGTTTTGCATGCTTTACAAATTCTATCTACAAATATTCAGAGTGCTCGAAAAGTCCAACAATTTATCTTTACGACTTTTTTTGATAAAAAGAAAATTATCAGAAGACATTACCAATTTTTGAAGCGTCATTCAGCCTTTAAAGTGTACGCCCATGCCTTTCGGGAGTTTGACCCTTCTTTTTAAAAGGGATCTCTTTCACGCTTAAATCGGACAATGCTGAGGAAGGACGTTTTTTCAATACGAGTTTTTCAGTATTGAAACTCATTAAGATCGTAATTATTCCGACGCTTTTAATACAGACATTAATAATATTTTTATTGACCGTTCAACTTTTGAGATTAAACCGCTGAATCGAAAAGCTTCTTTTAAGCTAGAGTTCAACTTCAACTCTCTATCCAGAGCCGAGATAATTATTTTTTACATTTTTAGCTCTACTCATTAAAATAATCATTAAATTGAAGTAAAACAAATTGCGGTTTGTTAAGTATATGTTACAGAATACTCATGAATGTTTTCAAATTTCTTTTACCAATTTTAGAACGTGTGAAGGACTTCAAAGTCGACGTAGTTGTTTTTTTTCGTAGTTTTTTTCACACATTTTCTGTCACAGGAAAGACAAAAAAATTTTGACGAAATTCAAACTGACATCGTTTTACAAGTATAATGTTGAAGAATGTTTCTGTCTTTGACGGATGCAAACAAGCCTTTCTATTAAACTACAGCGATTATCCCGTTTCCAGCTACGAAACTGACATACAAGTAACAATTCCTCTCATAACATGTGATCATTCAGGAACTTTTCACGATAGTAACAGGTTAGTTGGGCCTTCAGGGTTAATGTAATATTAATAAGTTTTGGCACAATAGGCAGTTAGTTAAATATTTGTTAAATATTTGTAAAATATCGCTCATCATTGCGACAGCACATTTTCGATAACTTGAAAATTGTGGCTTGTAGGGGAGCGGACATTTATGAAAAATATATTAATTATGAGTCTGTGAATAAATAATGGCTCGCCGCACGAGAAAATGTAAAATTTCAAGAAAATCTATTTTATTATTTAGGCACGAGAAGAATAAGTATCAACTTGAGTGCTTAAAGAAGTTTATTTTATTTTCAAGCATTTTTGCGCTCTGAATCAAAATTCGTAAAATTTAATTAATTACTAGTGCAATTTTTTAGATTCGATTAGCGAAAAGCGAGCCACCAAAGATTAGTAGAAAATTACAAATTCAAGTAGTCTAGATATTTTCTAATTCAATGGAGAACAACTAGTTGCTTGGTAGAAAGAAAATAATTTAGAACTGTATACAATAATTCTAAAACTGTCGTAAACATGGATAACGTGAAAAATAGAAAAGTTCAATAAAACGACGAAATAGTGTAACATTTTTAACTATATTGAAACAATAAGGAGGCCATATTGTGAAATTTTTAACGTGACCTAGTCTGTTTTCATTTTCAAAATATTGCCTTCTAAATGTTTGAACAAAGTTACGAAAAATAAGAATTTTTTAGATTCTTAAAACTATAATGGGTCAATATGGGATCAATGTGGATTAATATATTAATGAATTATGCATATTCTTTTTGTTTGTATCTTTTCCTTACTTTCTACAGAAAATCGAAATTATTCTGCAGACTTTGTAAAAATTATTTCCCTTGCATAAGCATCAGCTTGAATAAGTATGAAATTGAATGCCTAAAAAAGTTAATTTTAATTATATAGCTCATATATGCAACCATATGCAAAAGGTACTTTGAGGTCTCTTTAAATCAAAATTGATAAAATTTAAATAATTACTAGTGAAATTTTACAGATCCGATTAGGGACAAGTGAGCCACCAAAGATTAGTTTTAGACTTTTTTAATTTACAATGTATCAATGGACTCGAAGTTAATTATATAGTCAGGGTCTCATGCGCTATTATTTAAAAGAATTGTTTTCGATTATCAAAAATTTTTTTTTGCTATATATTTTCCTCATTTTCCATGGAAAATTGCGATTATATAGTAAACTTTGTACAAATTATTTGTCTTCAACAAGCATCTGCTTGAATAAGTATGAAACTGAGTGTCTAAAGAAGGTTATTTTAATTGTATAGCTTTTTTCCTTAAGCAAAACATACTTTGAGGTCTCTTTAAATCAAAATTGGTCAAATATAACTAATTACTAGTGAAATTTTACTGATTTGAGTGAAAAGTGAGCCACTAATATATACCATTAAACCATTTCCCTTTCAGGGTAGGCGTGACACTACCCGATTCGGGTAGTGTTTCTAGGTTTTTCTTGTAGTTATGAATAACTACAAGTGTGGGCTCACCACACCCACGATGTGCCAACAGCACTCATGTCAGTATTCTTGAATGGTCACCCATCCAAGTACTAACCGCGTCCAACGCTGCTTAACTTCAGTGATCTGACGAGAACTGGGTTTTTCAGCGTGGTATGGCCGTTGGCTAATGATTAGTAGAAAAGTGCTAATTCGAGTGATCTAGATATTTTCTAATTTAACAGTGAAAAACTATTTAATGGTAAAAAATATATTTCTTTAGGACTGTATATGATAATTTCAGAAAAGTTACATACATGAAAAACGTCAAAAATAGAAAAGCTTAACATAATAACGCGATGGTGTACTATTATTAACTCTGTTGAAACAATAAGAAGGTCATATTGTGGAATTCTAAACCTGACGTTGCCTGTCTCCAATTTAAGAACAATGCCATCCGATTGTTTGAACGAAGCTAAGCAAAATAATAATTTTTTACAATATTAAAATTACAGGGGATCAATGGGCTTCAAATTATTTATACACAGTCAGGGTCTTCATATGATACTTTTCAACAGAGTTCTGTCGTCCATTTTCGAAATTTGTTTCGCTTGGACATTTTTCTAATTTTTCATAGCAAACTCTTTAAAAATTATTTGCTTCATATGAGGATGAACTTGAGTATCTAAAGAAGTTTATTTTCATTTTATAGCTTTTTTCTTACGCAAAAGATATTTTATTGCTTCTCTGAATCAAAATGGTTCAAACTTAACTAATTACTAGTGAAATTTTACAGATTTGATTAGCGAAAAGTGGGCCACTAACGATTAGTAAAAAATTACTAATTCAATCATTCAAGATATTTCCTCATTCAATAGTGAAAAATAACTAATAACTTAGTGAAAATATATATTCGTATTTATGACCGTATATAATAATTAAAAAAAGTTTTTCAAATTGGGAAAAATAAAAAATAGAACAATTTGATAAAATAACGTGATTGTGTAATATTGTTTAATTTACTGAAACAATGAGAAGATCCTACTCTGAAATTGTAAACGTAACGCACAAAGTTCAGAAAATTAAAAATTTTCTGAAATTACAATGTATCAATGAGCTATAAATTAATTATGGATATCCATAGAAAATTGCAATTATTCAGGGTAGCATGGATTTATAAAAAATATATTGCTTAAAAGGCTATGAATAAATAATGGCTCGCCCTACGAGAAAATGTCACGAAAGTAGAAAGCTATATCTTGTGTCAAAGAACTATTTAAAAATTACAACAACAAAAACAATTATGGTGATTGAGGGTTTTTATTTATAACAATTGTTATAAGGAAATTGGCACGAGTGTTTATGAAGAATAAACAATGCTATTGATGGTAGGGTTAGGTTATGCAATAGTTTTAGGGAAAGGTATGACACTGGTTGGCCCGGATGATTTTTTATTAACAAATAAAAAGTCGAGACGATTTCCTCTTAAAAATAGAAATTTTTTAACAACAATTCACGGAGAGAAGTTTTCATCCGATAGGAAGATTTCTTCTTCACTTTCAAGAGAGCTATAACCTCGATATATCAATGTACAAGTTTCAAATTTTGTTGATCAATAAATTCTGGGGATTGGGCAAATATGTATTTCAATTTGATTAAAAAGTCATTTAAATAAATATTTATTTGGAGAGCTAATCAGATTTCAACGAATCTAGACCTTTTGAATCAAGGAAATCATTTCTTTGAATATACGAAACAATTATTTTGATCAAGAAGACACAGCCAAAGAATTAATGTCTTCAGATCAAAAAAAGATATGTGTCTGGTTCAAACAAAAATTAATACTGGGAAAGAATATTTTCTTGAAGCTGAGAAACAATATTCAAGTAAATTTATTTACTTCGTTCCAAACATCTTTTTTAAGTGTGTATATTAGTATTAATAAATTTATATTAGGATTAATAAACATTGCATATTAAAATAATAGCATTTATATTACATTTAATATACACACGTATATTAAATTTCACTTACATATATGTAAAGTTATTTGTATTTATTGTATGTGAAGTAAGCGACTATTTTTTCTAACAGTAAAGCCAAAAAGACACATTTTTTAGGAGAAAGATAAATTTTCAAGAATAAAGTTCCTTTTTCTGCCATAAGAGATTATTTTTCAATTCAAAAGGACGCATTTTCATTGAAAAAGTTTAATTTTTCACCATAAATGATGGCCATAACAACATAGTTAAATGTCTAAGAAAATATTAAAATGTTTTGCCCAAAAAGACGAATTTTCAACAAAGTTCATCAATTTTCTACCAAACGCTTGAATTTCCCACTTAAAACGATCAATTTACAACTGAACATGGAATAGTTAAATATTAGATAAAAAATTAATTTTGAACAACAAAAAAAAGGAATTTTTACGAAATAGTTCAATTCTCAACCAAAGAGGTAAATGTTACGAGTAAAATGAATTTTTAACAAAGTATTTCAACCTTCAACGAAGAATTTGAACTAAAAAGGATAAAATTTGAATTAAATAGTCAATTTATCAAACAAAAAAATGTATTTTTCACCAAATAGAATAATTTCCTTGCAACCTTCATCAACCAAAACAAATAAAAGGCAATACTTTAATGTTTTAACTGTATGTAGGTTAATTTCAATCATTTATTATTTGTAACAATACTAAGCTTTAAAAAATAAAATAACTAAAAAAAATTAAAATTTAGTGCTTAATTATAATTATATATCAGAAACTTTCAACAGATTTTTTTCTGAAACTGATTCATTACAGTATTTTAGTGAATTCCACTGCCATAATACTCTTTAAAAACGCCGTAACAGCGACGTGATACTTGTTAAATGTTTCCTTCAATATTCGCTTCTTTGACCCTCGGATTTTTCTTTAATTTCGACGTTTCTTAGGTGCGTGTTGTTGTACTATGTTTAATCAAATTTCTTGGAATTTCTGTGATGGATGAAGTTAAAGGAATTTTCATAAAGTGAAATAAATGAACTGTTCAAATAATTCTTGTTTTTTCATTTCCAAGCCGTGGTTGCCAAATGCGTATGTTGGTATAAAATTAGTTAATATTTCGAATAATTTAGATCTAGAGAGTACATTGAAAAATCTTTTATTTGATGATAACTTTCTTGATATAAAATCATGAGATTATATAAATTATTTCTTGAATTTCCGCAAGTTCTTTATTTAAATCAAACAAATATATTATTTTAAATCAACCCTATAGTATCAAAAATCTCATTTTTTTAATTCAAAGAAGAAAAAAGGTCATTACTAAAAATATGGGAGATCACCCTACAGTATGTAATTATTAATTATAATCACAAATATGAGTAAAATAATAAATTCTAATTTCAATATATTAACACATATCGTGACTTAATTATTAATTGCATTAAAATTATTATTTTACATACATTAGTAATTTAAATTAATGATTATCTACTGTAGGATCATTATCCACTGTACGCTGGTCTCCCCTAAAATAAATTTTAATTTTTTGAAAGGTAATTTTACGCTGAATAAAACAATCGAACTTAAAGAAACAAGTTCTCAAATTTATACATAACTTTTCTCTTGGTTTGGATGAAAAAGTTAATTTTAAAAAAGAATTAAAATAAAACATTTCTGGAATTTTAAATTGTAATTGAAAATTCTGATGTTCAGACATAGTTCTAAGCCTGACAATAAAACTTTTACAAAAACGTATATTTTTCGTAAACATGTTTTCTACGGAAGATAAATGAATATCAAATACAGGTGAACCGCTTATCATTATGTGTAAGTTTTCCTTGTTTTGGAGGTTACTGTGTCAAAACTCTCAGTATATAAATCGCCCGAGATCAGTATCTCGACATCAGTTTATTTTTCTACACGTTTAAGATGAAGTTCTTCATCCTTGCTTTGGTGGCAATTTCTGCAGGTGAGAATTGAATTAATCAAACAGATTTTTTGTGTGTTTCGTATGGAAGAAGTTTTACAATGTTATTCGGATTTACACACAAAGAGTTTAGAAACCGCGTCTCAAGAATTTGAGAATTTATTATTTTTCTCGAATTGCAAGTTTTATACACTTTAAAAAAGGCGACCTTAAAATAAATCCGATTAGACTCTAGACAAGTCCCACCATATAGAGTGAACTAGGTTTTCCAATCTGAATTTAACCATAATATTAGCATCGCTCTGAAAATTTTTTTTCAGCCTGGGCTGATTAATTTTTACTCTAAGTCGAAACAAATCAACTGAACGGTAATTTATGAAAAAAATTGCTATTGGGATAAATATTTACCAAGGAGGAGCAGGGTATATTTTTTTGCGGGTGCCATCAACTTCAGCGATTTGTAACTCTTTTAATGTCAATCGAAACAAATTTTGTCTTATACAGTTTTAAGAGGATTTTTTACGACATTTTCATTGATCATTAGCATTTTTTTAAATACTTATTTTATCATAAAGAATAAAGGTAAAATTACACATTTCACTGTATTCGAATTTTGACTATTTTGCTTTCTTATAGAGGAAGTTTTGTAATGATAACAATTTCGAAACATTTTAAATACGTTACATTGAACGTTCCTCAAATAAAAAATGTCTGATACAATATGTTCTAAACAATTTTCTGCATGCATGTGTATGTGCATGTCACACTTTCTTATGAACATGATAACTTGAAGAAGATTGCAGATAAATTGATAAAATTTAGAGAGCTTTTTTTCACCACTAATATGTCAAAACTAAACGAAGGATTTCTGGAAATATTTATCACCTTTTTTCTTAGCATTTTATAATATTTTAAAAATGAGTTTTTTATAGTAAAACTTTTTTCATTATAATAATTAAAAGTTGATGCAAGAATATAAAAGATTCATTGACTCGAGAAGATTCGACTGACCTATATCATTGATAAATTTTTTTAACGAGTAAGGACATTATCGTCATTTATTCTATTTGAAAAATAGTCTTTTATAGTAAAAATCTTCTCATTGACATAATTTAAAACTGATGCAAGAATAGAAAAGATTGGTTCATTCGAGACGAGGCGATTGACCTATTATATGAATACATTGTGTTGAAGAGCACGGAAGTTATGGACATTTACACACTTTGAAAAATCTGTTTCAAACAGAAAAGCTTTTCCATTAGGAAAATTAAAAGTTCATACAATAACAGCAAAGACTCCATGATTCGAGAGATTTTGATTGACCTATTTTTATTTTGCCATTTTGACTTCCTCTATAAGGAAGCAAACATATTTGCTAATCAATCATAATGAGGAAGCAAAGTGCTCATCAAATGAGCACCATCAAATTGTAAATACGCAAACAAAGTGGAAACACTCGAGATTGTATCCACAGCTAGTTTGTTTTGTTTTATTTTAGAGTTTTAAAAAATCTTTAAAGCCTCTCAAAGGAAAAAACCTCAGCTTCTTTTAAGCATACAAGAAAATAAAAAATAGTCAAAACTAAAAAAAAAATTAAATTGACTTTTGACCTATATTTTTGAAGGCAAAATTGTTACTTTTTTTAATGCATACGATTCGTGAAAAGGGCGTGAAGAATCCTACTGCAACTATGGAAGACTAAATTTTTGTTTCGATATTAAAAGGGTTTTAATTCATCCAAGCATAGAGCATCCTCAAAAAAACTAGTTAACGCTTGTTTACATAAATAACATATTTTCAGCCCACTTTTTAACCATAAAATACTGAAAGGAAATAGCTCAGCTTTCTTCTAAGCCTTAAAATAAACAAAAAAATGGTCCAAATTTGAAAAAAGTGTAATACAGGGTAGAGACGTTTGGGACAGCAGTGCGTTTTAGCCAAAATCCATTTAAACATATAAAATCAAGTGTGGACTTTTATTTGTTGTTTATTTATTTGTATATTATTTATCGAGAAGCATGTTTAACTAAAGTAAGCAACATTTCATATTTAATTTATTATGCTCAATTAACTTTGTCCAAGACGTACTGCTGACCCAAGCATAACGTCCTTCTCTTATATTTTTTTTTCTTCAAAAAATGCTTACTATCAATCAAAAGAGGGTGAAAAATCCTATCGAAATTGTCGAATACCAAATTCTGTTTCAACAGCAAGCACTTTTTTCCATAAATTTCCAGACAATAGAAATACACTTTGTGAATGTTTTTATCAGGAAGGAGAAGTTAGGTTTTTTTGGTAGGGTCACATTAGAAATAATGACCAAAATGAACGGATTCTATAAAAGTCGCACCGCCAATTTCGAACAGTGTAGTTTTTTGTTTAATTTCACAACTAAACTGATTTGTCGATTCGAAATATGTTGTTGTTAGACGCAAATAAGCGACACGTATTTTCCAAATTTGAATTAAAAGTTTTCACAATGTTACGAGCATTTGAATTTTTCCGTCTATTTAAACAAAAAATGTGTTGAAAATTCTATAATTTTTTATCTGATTAATATGTTCTAATTTTCTTTTCTAATTATGGGGTGTTTTACTGCTCTCTTTTGAATTCTGACGGAAAATTAAAAAAAAAATTTTTAATTAACAAAGCGGCGACGATTTGCTTGAAAATATAAAAAGTAGATTTTCGAAAAAAACCGATATTTATATTTTTCTCTTCATAACATGTGATTTCAGTATTTTTTCGGAAACAGCGAAAAATACAAACAAATTTAAAAGTTCCTTCATAAAGCTGATAGTTACTGGCCAAACCATTTTTTATGCCTGGAGAATTTTTTTCCTGAAATTATAATTTTCGAACTTTTGTTATAAATGATGCAAGATATCACAAAAGAGTGAGGAATTTTTAGTTGTAAATTTTTATCTAAACATTCTTTTATATCTGTTGTTGTTTTCAAGCAAAAATTTAAAAATCTATTTTATGAAACAAATCAAAACCTGACCACAAGAATGATTTAGACAGCTTACAATTCACAGTATTTCTTCCTTATAGGAGGACAAATTAAAAAAAAATGGGTAAAAAATATGAGGGTTATTTTTCGCAAGAATCGACTTTTTATATTTTCAATCAAATCTTCGCCACTTTGTTAATTTTGAACTCTATATTAAAACTTTCTGACGGCTTCCGAGAGAGGACAGAAAAACTGCCTAGAATTTGAAAAAAATGGTAACATCTGAATTAGATAAAAAGTTATGGAATAGTAACTTCGTGGAATTTTTTGTTTCAAATCGGGGCTTATTAATTATACTCTACTCTTTCCTTTTAAAAAAATAGTTAAATGTGTTATTTCTTTTGCAATTTGTAAGACGAATTATTTTAGCTATTGACCTACACTTAATTGTTGAGCATGGCAATAATCATTATTTCGATGGGAAAGGGGAGAAAGCTTGATAATCATATACATATTTGTTTAACAACTATAAATAATGATAAAACAACAGTGTATTTTTATGTGCGTTTCGTTATTATGACAACACATTTTACAAAAAAGAAGTCAATTAAAAAACATATTTTAGAAACATTGTAAAAAATTGTCTTTATTATGTTTAAAATATTGTTTTATTCTTAATTATGTAATCATATTTTTTGCATAAAATGTGAAAAATGAATTCTACAGAGTATATTCTTTTATCGAAAAAATAGATAAAAATAATATTTCATATTCACGAGATTTTAGAAAAATCGGCAATCAAAGTTATTTAATGCAGATGCTTTATGAATAGATCAAATGTTTTTATCATTAACATAATATTTATTTTTTTGATTTTAAGGTTTCTCAGAATGCTTAATTAAACCCGATACTTCGAAGCTTAAACGAGCAACCAATGTAGACATGTTAGACGGAGTTTTTAATATAAAGCTTGAGGAATTGAATGAAATTTGTGACAATGTTGACCAAAAAACGAGGTGGGCCAACATCGAAAAAGCTATGGTTGATTATTTTAAGGCTGTTACTCCCATACTTAAAAAACAGTCTGACGAAAACTGGACCGAGGAAGAACGGAAGACTAAATGTAAAGAAGATGTACCCTTCACAAAAGCGAAAAAAAATGTCATCAAAGCAGCGTTACCATGCGGGTCGGAAAAGAAATTGAAAGATACTCTGAAATTCGCGAACCATGAAAGTTGCCCGTTGCTACAGGCGTAGTATAATGTGAGTTCTCTTACAGTTTTTGTACGAATTTCATATTATAATTTAGGTTATATTTTTTATTTGTACATATTTGATTAGAGGTTAATTACTCGGATTTTAGGTGTACACTAGATTGCAATATTGGAAGATTGCATGAAATTCCTAAGGCTTCCATGAATTTCACAGGATTTAGATAGATTTTTATAGATTTTATAGAGATTGCATGAGATTCCATAGCTCATAAGAAAAAACATTATAGGTGAATTAGTATAGACTATAATGATTTTCCTTTAATGAATTTCCTATAATTTTTTGGCAATGATATGAAATTTATTACAGAAAATCATATATAAAACGATCATAGCATATTCAGTATTAGGGTAAACGATAGAAAAATATTGAAAGAATCAATATAAAAGTAGAGAAACTATATAGAAACGAATTATTTTAAGCCTCATAATCTCATAAGGAGGTATACAAAAATAGAGATTCTGCACAAATAAAGTTTACACAGAAAAAATTTGTAAATCCCCTTGATATCTTTAAAATCGCTTAAAATTTCATTGAAATCTGTTAAAAAACGTAGATGTCTCTTGAAATCTCATAACCTGTTTTGAATGCATACCTTTTTAAGTCCCTTCAAATCTTTTAAATAATTTGATGTCCTGTAAAATCTCTTAAATCTAGTATAATTGGTTGATTTTCCTTAAAATTTTTGGAAATCCTATAAAATTCTTTGAGATCCCTTGAATTTTCTGAAATCTTTTGAAGTTCTCTGCGATTTTTTGAAATTCTTTGTAATCTTTTAAAATAAATTTAAATCTTGAAAATCCTTTGAAATAGTTTAAATTCCTTCAGATTTCTTGAAATTGTTGAAATCCGTAGCAATCCCATGAAATACAATTTAATTTATTCCCTAAACTACTCAAGAAATTCGCTGAAATCCCTTAGAATCCCTCAAAATCTCTAACAATCGTAACAATCTATCAAAAGGAGTAGAAATAATTTAAAATCCCTTAAAAAGAAATTGAATTGAACACATTCATTAAAGTTTTCTGAAAAACCCGTCCAAACTCCTAGAAATATTTGAAATCCTTTGACATACTTCAAAATTCCTTGAAATATTTAGAATTTATAAGAATCATTTGAAATTTAATTTAATTCAACGCATTTTCCAAAATTCGCTAGAAAACCCATTTAATCATCAGAAATCCTACAAAATTCTTCTCAATCCTTTGAAATCGTTTAAATCTTTTAAAATCCTTGGAAATCCCTTAAAATGTTTGGAAATTAAAAAAATTTTAATTCCTCTAAATTCTCTTGAAATGTTTCGAAATCTTCTGAACTTCCTTCAAATCCGTGGAAATATTTTTAAATCTCTTGGAAAGTGGTGAAATCGTTAAAAATTTGTTGGAATGTTTGGAAATCCCATACAAGCTTTAAAATCCGTGTAAGTCCGTCTAAATCGCTTGGAATCTCTTCAAATCCCTTGAAATCTTTGAAAATCGTAAAAATCCATTAAAATAAGTAGAAACTATTTGAAATACCTTGAATTAAATTGAATTAAACTTATCCATTAAAGTTTCCCAAAAAACCGTTCATATAACTAATAATCTTCGAGATCCCATGAAATCCTTGGGGATTCCATAAAATCCTTTAAATCTAGTGAAATTCGTTGAAATACCGTAAAATCCCTCAGAATATTAAAAATCGCTTAGAATCCCTTAAAATTAACTTTGATTTTATTTATTTTCCAAAGCTCTCTACAAATCCCTTTAAATCCTTAGAAAGCCTACACAATTCTTTAAAATCCCTTGCATTTTTCGAAATCTTTTGAAATCTTTTAGAATCCCTAAAAATTTCCTCATGTTTGGAAATCTTTGAAATCATTTGAAATCTCGTCACATCTTTTTGAAATCTGACGAAACCTCTGAAAATGTGTGGAAATTCTCTGGAATTCCTTTAAATTCGTTGAAATTCATTTATGCATCTGCAATCTTCTAACACTTCCGGAATTTTGTAAAATTCCTTGAAATCTCCGGCATAATTTGAAATCGCTTGAAATAATCTTAATTCCTACATACGTTAATTCAATTAAAAAATTCATTACTTTGCAATTTCTCTTTTTGTTGCATTAATTTCTTTAAATATTATAACATTATTTATTTCTCTACCCAGGTAGCACAAAAGTTTCCCTCAACATTCCTGGAACGTTACAATAAAAGGTTCGAAGAATTCCAAAAAATATTCCACGAAGGTTCCCAAGGAAGGTTCGGCGAATGTTCGTGCAAATTTTCGTATTATATACATTCAATTAATTTTATGAATGAAATTCCTAACTAACATTCCCCGATCTTTCCTTGGGAACCTTCCCGGAAACGTGGACATTTACCTACTTCCGGAAACCTTCCTGGAAAATTTTTCGAAATTCTTGGAACCTTACATTGGAATGTTCCAGGAATTTTTAGGGAGTAATTGAGTAATCAGCCCCTCAGTATTGTGTATGAGATATATAAATATTTTTTAAACAGAACATTGTTTCCTTTTCAGAGCCAAGCAAAAAAAAAATGGTACCGGGTAAAAAGAATGGCAAGAGAACCAAAGGACAATATATATGACGACTTCTGATGTTTCTGCAATCTAATTATAACATATATTTTTTTTAACTTATTATTATCATTACTGTTAAACGGTACTGTTGTATAGTGGTGAGCATGCTCGCCTCTAAATCTCAGCACTTGTAAGACGAGGGTTCGAGTTTCGATCGATCCGTAGACTGGCTTTGCAAGAAGTGGGGTTTTTCAAAATATCTAGAAATTGCAAAATCAGGTTAAGATTCGCTCCGGCTCGAACTTAAGTCCGCTGTACTATACACAGGTTTTACTGCGATTTTTCTTGTGTACTACAAATAATAAAAATTGTAGGTGAATACTAGTGCAGATATTTAAAAGTCGGGCGTAGCCGCTGGGGTGAAGAATCAGTAGATTCTTTTATTGGGAGACCTCGATTTATCGTAAATTGTGTGAAAATATGGTGTTTCGCCTAAGGTGTAACTTACTGAAAAAACAATGTTATGATAACAACCAAAACTACCTATAAAATTATAAAGTTGCACCAGTGACGTGGAAAATGTGTGAATAAAATCTTATGTAATGTTATGTTATAACTAAACTATGTAGTAATTACCTAACTGCAATTATAAAAACTTATCTGCAATTATATCAGGATTTTTCCAGTTTTTTATTTAAACCTAAAAATTAATACTAAACCAAAGAAACCGGAAACAGGGACGCGGTTGAACAAAAAATTCAGAGAATACAATACAACTGCGATCGATCTATTATAGCTTTTAAATATATAAGTAGAATTAATTCGTAAGAAATTCATTGATATGGATGTGACCAAAGGCGCTATGATCATAGAGTCAAAAGTAACTTTTGGGTCAGTACACGTCAGAAATATCAGGATCTGCAAGTGGCAGAGTAAGGGTGTCAATTCTTGGCATCCATCTCTAATTTCTTAGATAATACATTTTTCTAACATGCTTTGCTTCAATTAATTAATTTATTCTATTATTTTTACATATAACGCACATATTAAGTATTTAGTAGAATAAAATACTTATCTAAAATAAAATAAATCTAGTTCGGTTTTTGGCATGCAAATAATTGGGCTAAGGTGCCAAGAATTGGTGCTCTAACCCCAGGTCAATTTTAATAAAACTTGGTAAAATTATTCAACTTCCTTTTTCAATTCGATCTATACAAATGAATTCTGAGAACATTGCTGGTCACAGGGATAGTTCAATAAAGGCATTTTCATAATTTGATTATGGTTTTTAGGCCAATGTAAATGGTGAAAGGCTTAAACAAATTGTATTATTAAACATACCTGAGCGTAATAAAAGAAATACTCAAATGTGAAGAGTATGTAAGTCACGCAGTCTGAGAGCATTTATAGCTCTTGAGGAATCCGAGAGTTTGACAATAGATATCAATTTGAATCATATTGGTTTGGCTGTAAAAATTGTATTCTCAAGTATTTATATGCTAGGAATTTTGCCAAGAAATGATACATTCTTTTTCGTCGTAGTTGAAGATGCCACAAATTTCAAAAGAATTTATTTTGTGTCCAGAGCCATTTACCAAAATTCTTCCTTCAGGGGTATAAATTTCAAATAATTGAAGTATTTTATTTTTATTTTGTTGTACAACGAGGAGGTTAATATTCTCAAGGAGATACCGCAAACCAATCGCATGAAAAAATCTCCGAGTTGAAGATACCAATTGTATTTTTGGATCGAGCTGTTGGTTGCTGCTAGTTTTTTAAGCTTCTTAAAACTGATCTTAGGCAATATCTCATTTGGCATTTTCAAAATCCACCCTATGAAATTTAGAGCAGTACGAAAAGTCTGGCAGGCGAGGGGGAAACTCCCGATCGAGATCCTCGGGAGAAAAGTCATCTTTCTTGGTTGAAAATTTATCTGTTGCAAATTCAACTGTTTAAAAAAAAATCGTTTTTGATTGATGTTTTGTGATGTTGTGATGTTTTGTTTTGTGGTTTAATGTCTTGTGTTTGAAAATTCGACCTCAACTATTTGGTTTAAAATTCAACTTTTTTGTTACAAGTTTAATTATTTTGTTGACAATTCATCTATTTTGTTAAAGCCACCTTTTTTTGGTCGAAAATTCGATTTTTTTGTTAAAAATTCATCCTTCTGGTTTGAAAATTCATGTTCTATGGTAGAAAAGTCATCTTTCTTGGTTGAAAATCGACGTATCATGGTTAAAAGTAAACTTTCTTGTTTATGAAAATTCATCTGCTTTGCAGGAAATTCGTCTCTTTGGTTTGAAAATTCAACTATTTGATTAAAAATGCAACTAAAGGGTTCTCAAAAATCGAATTGTCAAAAAAAAAAAAAATGAGAAAGCACATACGAGATTTGATGGAGGTCTAGCGATCACAATAAACAAAATTTTGAAAAAGTTAATATTTTTCGAGATACAGATCGTCAAAAATCGACTTCTGTCAAACCTGTGAAAATCCATGGAATTTTTTTAGGGTTTCATAGCCCTGGGCAGAAATCCTTATAGTTTCGGTCGGGTCAGCGTCCGTCTGCCTTTCCGTCCAACGTACTTTTTTCCAAGGAGGGGAAGTGAGGGGAAGTGAAATTTAGGTGGACTAGGGGAAGGAAAAATGGAAGGGGTGAACGACTTTATAAGGCTAAAAAAAAATATTAATTTTGCACTTCAAATTTCACTTGCGAGATGAAAAACAACACCAGCATCAGGTGAACGAAGACTGAATAGATTGAAGACCAAAATGCACCCATGGCACATACATGGTTATGGAAAATCACGAGTGTGAAAAAACTTACTTTTAGTTCGAATTTGAATATATTCTTTCACCACGATGTCCGGTCAAATTTTAGAGCATTTTCAAGCCAATAAAAAGTGTTTTCGAAAAAATGGCACTTACATGGTTATGCCGTGACACCCTTTACCTGTTTCTGGTTGAATTTCAATGTTTTGTGTTTGACAATTCGAACATTTAGTCGAAAAAGCATCTTTATAGATTAGAAGCTCCACTACTTGGTTGAAAATACAATTATTTTGTTACAAATTTAATTATTTTGTTGAAAATTCAACTAGTTTATTGAAGTCATCTTTTTTGGTCTAAAATTCAACTGTTTTGTTAAAAAGTTCTCCTTTTGGTTTGAAAATTCATCATTTATGGTAGAAAAGTCATATATCTTAGTTAGAAGTTATCTTTTTTGTTGTTTAAAATTCAACTGTTTTGTAGGAAAATTCGTGTTTTTAGTTCGACAATTGAACTATTTGATTAAAATTTAAACTAGTTTGTTAAAAATTCGTCTCTTTTGTTTGAAAGTCATCGGTTCAAAATTCATCTCTTTTAGTAGAAAATAATTACTTATTGATTAAAAATTAATCTTTTTGTTAAAGGAATCAACTATTTTGTTCAGAATTCGTCTTTTTTGTTGAATTCCACTGGTTGACAATTCTTTTGTTGTTGTTAAAAGTTGACGTTTTAAGCTGAAAGTTAAACAATTCCATTTTTGGTTAAAAACTTATATTTTTAGTTGACAATTCAACTATTGGTTGAGAATTCATCTTTTTTGACAAAAAAGTTATCTTTCTAGGTTGAAAATTCATCTGTTGAAAATTCAACTGTCTTATAAAAAATTCGTCTTTTTGGTTTCAAAATTCAACTATTTTGTTGAAAATGCAACTGTTTTTGGTTGAATTTTTATTTTATTTTTTTGAAAATTCGACCATTTAATCGAAAATGCATCTTTATAGGTTGGAAGCTCAACTATTAGGTTAAAAATTCAATTAGTTTGTTATAGATGCAATTATTTTGTTGAAAATTGATAGTAGTTTATTAAAGTCATCTTTTTTTGTCGAAAATTGAACGGGTTTGTTAAAAAATTATCTTTTAGGTTTAAAAATTCATCTTTGACCGCAAAAGAGTTTTTTTAACTCGGTTAAAAGTTAACTTTTTTGTTGGTTAGACTCAATAACTTTATAGGAAATTCGTTTTTTGGCTAAAAAATTCAACTGCTAGATTAAAAATTCAACTATTTTGTTGGAAATTAGTTCCTTTTGCTTGAAAGTTAACTATTTGTTTGTTTATATAACAAAATTTCAGTAGAAAATTAATATTTTTTTGGTTGAAACTTCACCTATTTTATTGAAGGTGCAATATATTTCGAATTTAAATCTTAAGAATTTAAAGCGTTTCATATTAAATTCAATATAGTCTCTACATTAGTTTTATTTAAAAGAATTTATTCCCCTATTATTCCTCTATTTTCGTAAAAAAAATCACCCTTTTTCTCATGTTTTAAGAGCATTTTGGTCTGTACAATCTGATATTTTAATATTTTTAATTATTCTTGATTCATTACCGAAGCGGAAGGGGGGGGGGGGGTCCAAATAGCCCAAAATTGGAAACGTATATTTATGGACGGTCTCTTAGTTGGGCTTTCAATTTTTAAAAAGAAATGATTTCTGTAAATGAAATTATCATAAATGCAATTGCACGTGCGTACTCATGCGATTTTTATTCGCGTGCGTTTGGAAAGCGAATACCTTACATCTACTTAATAATGACTTGGAATGAATAATGATCAATTTTCCTATCCATGACGGCTCTTTTAATTAACTGGGAAGTTTTTCTCTGGGGTACATGAATTTCACTATTAATAAGCTTCAAGAACGTTTTAATAATGCTTGGAACTCTTTTAAAGTTAATAGATGCTGCGTGCTTTCCTCTGGTAGACCGCAATTAAGCATGATGAAGCAAGTTAAAGAACTTTATCATCTCAGAAATGTGACTAGATTGAATATTTTTTGTCTAAGTTGAGTGAATTTTGAATTCATTAAAACTTCTTATTATGTAGTACAGCAGTAAACTCTAAATTTCAAATTCAAGAAGGCGGTTTCAACTTTCAACACGGCCGCATGGGATAAATTTATTGTCAGCAGTCAAATTCTCAATTTAAATATTTCAGGGTGGTCTCTGAAAATGAAAACAATTTGAGCCATTTCCCGGTTAACAAACATTTTTCCGAATAATAAATATTAAGAAATTAAAAATCTCATACATGAAAAAATCTTCAATTCAAATATTAAATACTTAACTAGAAAATTAAAGCATTCAAAAAATTAATACTCTTCTGCAATTATCAAAGAATTTTATCTGACTGTTTAAGAAATTAGGTTTCTTTTTTCTTGCATGAAAAAAGCTTAGGTTTTTTTTAAATATCTTCAGATTAGAATCGGACTGGTATTGACCAACCGACCCGGTAAAAGTCTTACAGACCAGCCCTGAAAGCCATTCTACCCAATTTGTTTGAAAGAGACCAAAAGATTTGACAGATTTTCAGAAATTTATGTAAAAAGATTTCATCAGATTTTAAGGGATTTGAAGTATTGGAAAGGATGAGTGTAGCTTTCAAGGGGATTAAGATAATTTCCAAGGATGTTAATTATTTGAAGGAATGTTTGAAGCTTTTAAACGTGTTAAGGAGTTTAAAAATATTTCAAAGATTTAAACGCAGTCCAAGGAATTTCACAAGAATGAATTACGAAATATAATATTATTTCAAAGTTTTTAATGGATTTTAAGGGATTTGAACAAATTTATGGGATTGCAGAGAATTTCCGAAACCTCATGAAGATTTTTAAAGATTTCATAGGATTTACGATATTTTAGGGTGTTTTCAATGTCTCCGAGAGACTTCAGAGAATGTCAAAGATTTCAAAGGATTTTTATGAGATTTCAAGCAATTTTCAAGGTGTTTCGATAGATATAACAAATTTCTAAACATTTTCTAAATATTTTGGTTAATATGCGGTTTCAAAGAATTTCTAAAGATTTTGAAGGATTCCATAGGATTTATAAGATTTTAAGATATATCTTAAAATCTTATAAATCCTATTTCACTATATTGAAAAAGATTCCAAAGGATTTTAGAGAATTTATAAGATTAACAAATATTTCAAGGGATTTTAAAGGATTACAAAGGATTTTTCATATGTTAGGATATTTTAAAAGATTCTAAGAAATTTTCAAAGGCTTTAAAATTTTTTAAGGAATTTCAAACAATTTTAAAGGGTTTTAACTATTTCAGGCTATTTTAAAAGATTTAAAGGAATTTTATTGGATTTCAAGTTATTTTTGACGAATTTCAATAGATACAAAACATTTCTAAATATTTTATAATATTTCTATAAATTGCAAAGAATTTCACAAGAATTAAGGGATTTTGTAGGATTTTAAATATTTGAAGACAATTAAAAATATTTCAGTTAATATGGGTTTCAAAGAATTTCGAAGGATTTTGAAGGATTCCATAGGATATATAAGATTTTAGGATATTGAAAAAGATTCCATACGATTTCAGAGGATTTCTAAGATTAACCAATATTTCAAGGGATCTCAGAGAATTTCAAAGGATTTGAAGTATTTGAGGTCATTTTAGAAGATTCAAAGGAATTTCCCAGAAATTCAAAAAATTTGAAGAAATTTTCAAGGATTTAGGATATTTAAAAAGATTCCGCGAGATTTTTAAAGGATTTTATAATTGTTCTGAGGATTTCAATTATATTAAGGGATTTTAAAAGCTCTCAGGATATTTTAATTAACATTCCAGGAAATATCGTCATATTTAATGGATTTCAATGGAATTTATTGGATTTCAACCGATTGTAAAGATTTAAAGTTATTTTATAAAATGTCTTTGGCGGCACTCCCCTATTTTGTTAGGTTAACAAAAAGAGTGAGTACGTGTTTTTTTATTATATATTTTAATATTAACAGGTGCCGTCGACCCCCTGAATTTTCACATATGAATAACATGGAAAAAATCACTTTTTTTGTAAATTCCGCCCAAAACATAAAAATGTATAATAAAATATAGGTATACTTTCATTATCTAATGAAAACTTTTCAACAAAAATACTAATCCATCATTAATTTTCATTTTCAACCCCCATAATCCTTTTTTATGGTGCCCCAAAAACTACCCCATGCAAGTACAATAAGGATTTTTTGGAATATTGCCCTTAATTATTACTTTTTTCTAATTTTTTTTCTCATAGATCATCATGAACAAATAAATTACAAGATTTTATGTATTTGTTAATTGATTTTTAATTGTTTAAACAATTTATTGTCTTGTAATATCGCGAATTCATGGTATTTTCTGAATGCCTTGGCCTAATTTATGAATGTGTAGGGTGAAATATTTCATTTTAGTTTTATGCTCATTGTTTGAAAAATTTGTCATTGTTTTAATACAAATTTTGACATGACAAAGGCAAAGAAACGTTTTTATTTCATTCGTTATTTTTAATTGTTCTTATGTATAGGCAAATTTGCTTTTAAAGTAATCGTGGCATCTGGGTATTACTTTAAAATAAACAATAAATAAAAAAACACTCTCACTTTTTTGGCAACCTAACCAAATTTAAACTTTTGATGCTCTAAAAAACTTTAGTTTCAACCTAAAAAATTGAACTATTCTAGAATTACGCTTTAGAATACAAAAAAATGTACTATTAATTTCTTTAGTTAAAATTAAAGAATTTTAAATATTGTGAACCTTAGGAGTTTAATTATACCAAAAACGTTGAGAATTACAAGATTTAGAATTGAAAACTTTCAAAATTAATTAATGCAAACTTGAAGGGTTAAAAATTAAACCATTGTAAGCGTCGTTTAAAATTAAACAACTCTAAAATTAGGATCGTGAAACTAAGTCGTTAAAAATAAATAATTTTCAAATTGTGACTAACGCTTCTAAAATAAATCATTTTAACCTAAAGTGCAAAAGTAATAACTTGAAAATGAAATAAAAAGAATTTCCATGCAAGCAGAACAACTTTATGTTGCTTCAAGTGCTTCAAGTCAAAGATGATGTCAAACTGACGTATAATAATAAACTGTCACATTTACATGACAGACAAATTCACGAAACAAAAAACATGCGAAAAGCGAACAAAAACATAGGAGCTTTAATGAGGACAAAGTAAATTAGGTTATTTCATAATCGCTACCTGATCAGAAAATAATTACGTAACGTCTGCTATCGCGAATACTGGGTATGCTAAATGCATTGCTGTCCTTATGAAAATCATCATTAATGCATTTTTCTAAATAACATGTGATATGTGATATATTGATGGATTAATTCTCAGTAAGAGTAAAAATTCTATCTTTCGTTACGTACTATTTTAAAGTTGTGGCAAAATAAATTATACTAAAAAATCGACGGAGAAGATGCTTGGCGGAGGTATGTAAAACTTGAAAACCTTCAAAGAGTACAACAGATATGAAATAAAGATAGTGTAGTGCTGTTTTACTAATACAAAATTACTAAATAATGATAAGTGAATAACTAAAAAGTTTACAGCGGTATTCTAGGCTATGCTATGTGGAAAAGATTAGTGAATACTGGTCCTAAATCTGAAAATTAAACCAGATTTTGATTGCGCTGATCTTTGCATTTTTTTTATTATGAGAAATTTAAAAAAAAAGCATTGGACTTTCCTTTTTCTGCGACATGGTATTTGTTTACTTTTCGAAGTTCTACGCAGCCTCTAGTAATGTAAGCAGCTTTTCGGTAGATTTTTTAGTATAATTCATTTCGCCATTACTTTAAAATAGCATGTAGCTAAGAAAAGGATATTTCCTCTTTCCAAAGATAAATTCAACAACCGATAATCTATCATTTTTATTTAAAAATTGCATTAATCATGATTTTCATAAGGACAGCAATGCATTTTGCATACCCAGTATTCGAGATAGCAGACGATAATTCATTTTTTCTGATCAGGTAGTTAGTGGTTGTGAAATAGCCTAATGCTGTCTTAAAAATTAATAACAACAATTTTTTAAATATTTATTATTTTTAAACTTTTGAAACAATTTAAACTAATTTAATAAACCAAATTTTATAGTAACATTTAATGATATAACACATTTATTTTTAGCATAGTATAGTAGCGGTATAACGGCGATACCACGCTGAAAACATCAGTTCTCGTAAGATCACTGAAGTTAAGCATTGTTGGGCGCGGTTAGTACTTGGATGGGTGACCGTTCAGGAAATTCTGCGTGCTGTTGGCCCGTCGTGGGTCTGGTGGGCCCACATTGGTAGTAAATATCCACCTAGAAACACTACCCGAATCGGGTAGTGAGGCAATGAAGTTTCGAGTTCGAACTGCTAATCTATGTATGTATGTATGTATGTATGTATAGTAGCAAATAGGAATTAAATTCCTTCAAATTAAATAAAAAGCAAGAAAATTGGAATCACGATTACTGGGACTGAAGTCACGATTACTGGGACGTTTACTTTAACCATCGACGGAAAATATGTTTGGCAGAAGTTTTGTAGAACTTCGAAACCTTTAAAAAATAAGAAATGTGAAATAAAGATATTGTATTACTGTTTTAAGAATAAAACATTATTTTCAATAATAGCAGTTATGATTTGCGCGCCATGCGCGCGACAAGTTTCTTCTTGCCAGTAAAATTCTCAATATAAATATTTCAGGGTGGCTTCTAAAAACAAGAAAAAATTGTTAGTCTTTTTTAGGTTAACAAACAGATTTTCAGGTTATTATAATTAAAAAATCAAAATTGAAAAAACTGCGAAATCAAAACATCATAACACTTCTGAATTTAAAGTATTTAAAATCAAAATATTACAATTTTTAATTAATGAATTAATAAAAATGGTGATAAAGTAAAATTAAAAATTAAAATCCCTTACATGTGTGGGGCATTATTTCTCAACTACCATCTGTTCTTGTGATTTGCAGCTCTTTTAATACTATAACTTTTAAGGCTGTGTCTAGTCATTCCGAAAAATTAGGGGAGTTAGAAAAGGAGAAAGGACTAGTCACCCCGAAAATTCGGGAGGACTTTACGGGTTTTTAACATAGTAGTTCGATTTTGAACCAAGTAGTGGAATTTTCAACCGCAAAAGATAAATTTTCAACAAGAAATAAAAGAAAGAACTAAAATGATGAATCCTCTAAAAAAAATCCATTTTCAACTAAGTGGTTAACAATTCAAGCGAATAATGGAATTTTCAACTTAAAATATGAATCGTGAACCACAAATGGAATAGTTAAAATTCAATCAAAAAAATTCATTTTTAACCAAAAATGTAATAGTTATAATTATAAATATAATTGAACCAAAAAAGATGAAATTCGACCAAATTGTTAGATCTTCATCCAAAACAATTTAATTTTCAAGAAAAAAAATTCATTCTTAACCAAAAAAGATGTCAATTCTACCGAAGGGGTCGAATTTTCAACCAAGAAAGATTTTTCAGTCTAATAATAAAACAAAATTTAAACCAAATTGTTAAATTCTCTACAAAATATTTTAATTTTCAACCAATAGTTGAGCTATGTACTAAAATAGTTGAATTTCCACCCCAAAAGATGAATTATCAACCAAACAGTCTTTTTAACAAAAAATGATCGAATTTCTATCCAAAGAGATGAGTTTCCAATAAGAGAGATGAAGTTTCAACCAAGAAACATTTTTCAGTCAAGAAAAAAAAAATTCAACCAAATTGTCGAATTTTCAATAAAAAAGTTAATTTCCAACCAAATAGTTCAATTTACAACGCAAAAAATACGAATTTTCAACAAAACATTTGAATTTTAAACCCAAACGATTTAGACAAACAAAAAATAGTTTGATTTTCGTGTTGTGCTCTATTAATTATTCAGTTCGCATTTAAATGGAAAAACGACAAGAAGGGGAAAAGAGGCTAACAAGGGAAAGACTATGAAGCCTGATTTAACTGAAAAAACCATTTTGAAAATGTGTGGACTAAATAATAGTAGTTTAATCAAACATTAAAGTTTATTTTTAATACTTCTAAAATATTACGTTAAAAACTGAACATTTTGCTTAAAAAATAAAGTTAGTTTTGAACTGCACTTTTTGATTTCAGACTTAGATACTTTTAAATCCGGACTACATAAAGTGTGTTTGTCGGACCACGCAACCAAATAAGCTTTTGTAGGGGTTAAATGTCTAATCGTTTGGACGTAGAAATTATTCGACTTGTTTAAACCTTTAAAGTTTTAAAGGTCAAGCCCAGAGGACTAATAGGAGCTTCAATGTGGACAGAATGAATGAATCATAGATTATTATGATTATTATACCATTAAGACAAATCCCTTTCGGGGTAAGCGCAACTCACTCGTTCGTTCCGTAAACCGCTCCCACACATGTCGCTAATCAATTTCCTTAGTAATCACCCCAGGCGAGGAGCTTCAAAAAGTCATAATGTGTCATAGATCACATAAACATACGCAAAGTCACTGATAATTCCATAGTAAGATCCATACTCCTTACTCTAATCGCTTCCACTAAGTAAAGCTCTTATATAATAATTAAGTTCCTGCTAATAATTTTCGCTTCATTAAAAAAATGACATGAATGAGTTTTTAAAAGGAATGTTAGATTTCTGTTTTTATTGTTTTGCAAAACATTATGAGCTGTTGAAGAAACTGGTTCAGAAGGTTCGCACGTTTATGTAGCCTGAATAAGAGTGAAGGCAAAGATTAGTGGGTCTACGAGAAAGGTAGAGAACATTAATACTACGTAATGATCGTTCATGTTAACGTGCTTCCTCCAGGCAGAACAAGCACGTAGAGATGATCGCTTCGTGTTATTAGGTGCGTGAGGTTTGTCCGTACGTGTAATTTCAATTTGCTCAAACTGCTCGATACGATTCAAGAGCAAAGCATCTAGCCAATAGAGTTTCAATCACTGCCACTTAGTAAGTAGATAAAATCTCGCTTTTTTATTGAGATATCTAATACTAATGCATTTCGTTCTCGTGCTAATAATAATAATTGCAGACAAGTGAGAGGATAGTAATAACAAATACTCATTTTTCTCCCAAGAATTCGTCATAATTTAACTGCAATTTAAATTTAAAAGTGCGCAGTATAACACTTTTAGTTAATAAATGTTAATTTCTTCTATTCTGCTAAGAGGCCGTTCGAAAAATAAATCATGCTATTTTGAAAAGTTTTTCCACCCCTCGACTTCTTCGTCACAGATCATCACACAAAGCCTGAACCTCCAGGGGTAAACACTCACCCCCTTCTGAGTAAATTTTCTTTTTTCGATTTCATTTGATAAAGGCCTAAAATAAAACACAAATGATACAAACATAATTATTTTAACAGACTTCACTGCCCAAAATGCTCTTAAAATAGGGGAAATGAGGTGCGCTTTTTTACGAAAATAGGGGAATAAATTCTTTTCAATCGAATGTATAGGTATCATATTGATTTTAATATAAAAACGCTTGAGATTTGAAGCCCAAATATTTAGCATTTTCAACAAAATAGTTGAATTTTAAACCAAAGTAGATTAATTGTTTACCGAAAGAGATGAATTTTCAACAGAATCGTTGAGGTTTCAAGCTAAAAAGTCTAATGTTTTAGAACACAGTTGACTTTTAAACAAATAAAATCAAATTTAGACCAAACAGTTTCTTTTATAATCAAATAGTTGAATTTTCAAGCAAAAGAGACGAATGTATAACCCAATAGTAGAATTTTCAACCTAAAAAAATTAATTTGCAAACGAATGTTCGTATTTTTGAACGAAGAGATTAAAGTTGAACCAAAAATAGTTGCATTTTCACCCAAATAGTTGGATTTCAATGGAAAAAGATTTTTTCGCAATGAAAAATTATGCAGTTGAATTTTTAACTAAAAACGATCAATGTCAAAAAATATAATATTTAAATTTTCTGTTCATAAATTACTTTTCAACAAAAAAAACGACTTTTTCAACAAAATTGGTCAATCTTCAATCAATAAAAGGAATTTTTAACAAACTATTTCAACTTCCTATCAAAAAGATCAATTTTCAACCGAAAAAGACAAATTTGCAAACAAAAATGTAATAATTGAATCTTCAAATACAAACGATACATTTTTAGTCAAGAATAGATTACTTTAATTTTCATTAAAAAAATTAATTAAAGAAAACAAATATTTAAGAAACTAAGTGAATTTTCAACTAAAGAGATGAATCTTCAAACAAAAAATGCATTCTTAACCAAACAGGTGAATTCTTTTCCAGAAAGATGAATCTTCGATCAAAAAGATTAATTTTCTCACAAAAAGGACAAATTTAAAACATAATACATACATTTTTTAACAAATTGTTGAATTTTAAACTAAAAATGATCAATTTTTAACCAATAATATAATAGTTGAATTTGCAGTTAAATTGATTAATTTTCAACTAAAATAGCACGAATTTTCAACAAAATAATTAAATTTTCAAGCAGTAAAATAAGTGTTTAACAAAGTAGTTCCACTTTAAACCAAATAATTGAATTATCAATGAAGAAAGAATAATTCTTAATGAAAAATTTAATAATTGAATTTTCAACCAAAATCGATCGTTTTTCAATCAGAAATAGAATAGTTAAATTTTCAGTTGAAAAAATTAAATTTTTCAGCCAAAAAAAAACGCATTCACAACAAAATAGTTCAATCTCTAACCAATAAAATAAATGGTGAAAAAAGTAGTTCAACTTTCAACCAAGTTCTTGAATTTCAAACCAAAAAAGATGAATTCTTGAAGAAATTTTAATTGTTGAATTTCCAATAGAAAACAATCAATTTTCAGGCAAAACTGGATTACCTAAATCTTCAGTAAAGAATATGAATTTTGAACTAAAAAACCAAGAAATTTTGATAATAACATAGTTAAATCTTCTACCAAATAGTAGAATTTTTAACCAAAAGAGATTAATTCTGAACTAAAAATATATTATTAGACTTTTCAATACAAATAATTAACTTTTATCGAAAACTGGGGATAAAAGGGGTAAAGAGGTCTGATGTCACATTCTGCGTCAAACCTTCCTCCCGATGCCACAAATGATCACAAAACCTTCAAAATGCCCCCCTTACCCTCATAGCTGTGTGACGTATTTTTTGAAAGGCCTCTAAATTGCTCCACAGGGGGGCAAAACAACCTCCATGGACCAATTGATTTTCAGAAAACATTTTTTATCCGATTCCAATATTTTTTCTTTTAAAGAAATCTGAAAAATGTTTGAAATTTTGTTATTAACAGTTGATTACCTTTGAAGTACAAAAATTGAATCTTTAAAAAAGCCAAATAATGCATTTGTTCATTAGGTTTGTTCAAACAATTATCGAATGTTATCGATTTATAGCAAGAAGTCATCGCTATAAAAAATTGACTGGTCATTTCGTGAAAAAAGCGTAATTTTATTTATAAATACATAGCGAGATGAAAATTGATTACATTAACTGGTATTAACAATCAAAATTATTTATTGTTATCTAAATGTCCTTACAAATTTGTAAGTTAGTTATTTACAGTTGACTGCGACGAAACAACCAAGTTTGTACGTCCGAAAATAGCCAAATAGTGCATTTGTTAATTAAGATAGTTTAAACAATTCTAAATTTTCATTTGAAGATCAAATATGAAACTTCGGTTTTATTAATAAGTAATATATGATATAGATTTCGTAAAAAATTGTTCATAATATTTGTTTATAAAATGACAAATTATTTATTGACTTTTATCAATTCAACTAAGAAGATAATTTGGTCCATAAATTGTTTAAATTCACTGTAACCCAAGTAGCGAATCGCTGCCAATCCCTACGAAAACATTTTCATTTACTTATTTGTTCATAATAAATTCAATACATTTTTTCAAAATTTGCGTTGCTATTGAACATATTTCATGGATCGTTGATTCATGCTTTCTACATATTTTTTAATGATTACGAGTATTTGTTAAAAACGGTACACTTCGGAAGTCAACATTTTATGTTTTAATTTTCTTATTAAATAAAAAAATAATTCAAATTTTTTTTTCAATCGGCTATTACAGTTTGATGCAGAACTTAATTAAATTTCATGTAAAAAAAGTTCAAATAGGATACCAATTGTCTTCTGAAAATCAATTTGTCCACGGACGTTTTTTGTCCCACTATGCGCTCTAGCACGTTATTTAGATAAAGTGAGGCAAGTAGTAACAGCTAGAATTGGTAAGACATCCTTAAGGGATTTAGTTGCTTCAATTCTGGAGATAAGAATTTAAAATCAGGAAATATTCTTGAGAGTATATTGTATTTAATTAATTGAAGAATATCGATTTTTTTTTCATTATGTTATAATACTCAATTTATTTATTGTTTATCGAGAAAGGGGTAATGTATTTCAGCCGCTGTATAGTGGAAAAAAGTGAATTTTTGGGTTTAAATTAAGATTTAGTCTTCGGTTATGAACCGGTTTGGTTTATTTTTTTTCTGTAGAAACAAATTTGCGGAAACTTCAAAGGGAATTGTCGAGTTTGATCTTGTAAAACATTTTAATTTTTTTTTCAAAATAAACAAATATAACGAATAAAAGACGATTTAAACAATTAAACATTCTAGCTTCTTTGAAATAAGCGAAAACAATCTCAATTGCTTTCATTTGATAGAGCGATGTTATTTGAAGACAATAAAATTTGTCATTATATATATATACCATTAAGCCATTTCCCTTTCGGGGTAGGCGTGACACTACCCGATTCGGGTAGTGTTTTAAGGTTGATAACTTGTAGTAAATAACTACAAGTGTGGGCTCACCACACCCACGATGTGCCAACAGCACTCAGTTTTCTCGAATGGTCACCCATCCAAGTGCTAACCGCGCCCAACGCTGCTTAACTTCAGTGATCTGACGAGAACTGGTTTTTCAGCGTGGTATGGCTGTTTAATATAATTTAATATAAACGAAAAATTTCATATAAATTATTCATTTATTAAAAGTGTATTTTTCACTATTTTCACGTTTTTTATTAAATACAAACAATTTAATCTAAGTAATATTATAATCAAAAATGATTAATATTAATATTTTTAAACGACTAGCAAAGCATAATTTCAACACTAAAAATTATTCGGCAGTAAGTTTAATGATTATAATAAACAAATGCCAAATTCTGGCATTCCCTTTATGAAAAAAAGTATTTGCAAGTATTGGATCCAGTACTTGTTTCGAGATTAAATATTGTATTAACAATTTTCTTAAACACATTACTTATAATATTTTCCTGGGTATAACATTGATGTAATTATAAAAATGTATTCTATTTTATTTACCGATTGCTTGGAGGAAATTTTTTAGACCAATCACAATTTTATTCAAAATTTTGGGTTTAGAAAAAAGGCATAATGTCTCGAAGAAATGGTTCTTAATTGTTCATGATAAAAAGATTGTTAAACAAACGCATTTTGAATTTGTTCATAATGATTATATAATTTATTAGCTAATATTTCACGTGTTTAAATTTATCCAGGCGAGCCAATTAGAAGTACTAACATTTAAAAAAAAAATCTGCACATAGTGCGGGCACATTCTCATCACGCGTTGCGCGCGCGGCTGGCAAGTTTAAGTCCGCCTAAAAAGAGATGCATTTTATTCTAAAATTATAAACCTTCAATATTAAATTTAAAGAAAAAACAATTGAATTTATCCAAAAAAGAAAAGTTTTCAACAAAATACTTCAATTCTTAAGTAAAACGGATTGATTTTCAACCAAGAAGTTGTATTTTGGGAAAAAATTGATTTTCTACCAGAAAAGACCAGTTTTCTACAAAATAAAATTTTCAACCCAATAGTTTAATTTTCAATAAAAGAGATGCATTTGATACTAAAATTACAAATCTTTAATAAAAAAGTGAACTTTTAAGAAAGTTGTTTTACATTCAACCAAGGAGTTGAATTTTAAACCTAAAAAGATGAATTTTCAATAAAAAATATAATAGTTGACGTTTCAATAAAAAAAGTGTTCAGTTTTAAATAAAAAACAATTGAATTTAACCAAAAAGACGAAATCTCAAACAAAATACTTGAATCCTTAACTAAAACAAATTAATTTTAAACCAAATAGTTGAATATTCAACTAAGAAAGATCAATTTTGAACCAAAAATAGAATAGAAAAATTTTCAGTTGAAAAAAATAATTGTGAAAAAAACAAACATTTTTCATCAAAATAGTTTAATTTTCAATTGAAGAGATGAATTTTCAACTAAAATGATGAATTTTCAACTACAAAATTGAATTTTCAATAAAGTAGTTCAACTGTCAATCAAACAGTTAAACTTTCTACCAAATTGGTTTCCATTAGAACCAATTTTTGTTTCCTTTGGAGCTGCAACAAAAAGGAATCCCTCTTGCTAAAAAGGAACCTAAAACGATGAATTTTTTCCAGAGGAGACTCCAGTTATACCTTCAAAGGAGTCCAATTTTAAGGGGATCGTCTGGTGTAGGGGCTGAAAATGAGAGTGCTTTTGTCGGATGATTTTCAAGACGAGGCAACAATGGATTTGTTAGAAACTTTCAGGATTAATTTGTCCAATCATATTGCTCACAAAAAAAAATTGTTCAGTTTCTCAGAGCTGCATACATTGGCAGTATAAGGGCGGATGTCCAACCATCTCCGCTTCGAGAAGCAAAACGGCGTGCTTGATGACTCTCAAAAAATGGTCTGAAACCATAAAACCAAAAAGATTTAGAAAGATCAGACTCGTAGCTACTAGGTAATCTAAAAAAATTAGACATTGTTAAAAAAATTGTAGAAAAAAATCGGAGTGTGTCACTTTTCCCCCTAAAATTTGCTCTTCTTTGTTTAAACGAAATCATTAAAAAAAATTTTTTCAATTTGGAGTAGTCTACCGAGGAATGACACTTATTAACTGGCTGAATACGCAAGAAAAACTCAATTGGTTTGATAGGTTTTTAGTCATCGTGTCCGCCAATTTTGAAAAGCGTGGGTTTCAGAAGAAAAGAGATATGATATATGATTCAGATGATATATGATTCAGATGATATATGATTCATATGATATATGATTCAGATGATATATGATTCAGTAGATGCTCGATTAGTACAATAGTACCAAAGAATCTTATTTTATCTCCTAACGAGCTAGCCTAATTAAGGCTACGCATGGAAAATAAATTTTTCGGCTGCTTTCCGCTGTGCTCAAATACGCGCCAGCATTACATGGCTCTATACTGTATAGCATGAAAGAAGCTCGGGAAAACCATTATGACTGCAGGAGACTATTCTGGAGACCCAACACTAGCTTTAGAGCGAAAAAGAAAAAATAGTTTTTTACCCTCTACACCAGACGACCCCCTTAATAGAGACTTTTTACAAAAAACCTATTTTTCGCTCTGCCCACTTCGACATTTTATCTAGTCACAAACCCACCATCTTTGCTTTTTGGCAATCTCATCAATAAATCTTGAATTTTCTGAATCAATAGATGAAGATCTCAACATAAATTTATTAATTAAAAATGATTCCAAAAAATTTAATTTATGTGTCTTCTCTCCAGCTCTGATTAAAACATTTGCGGAAGGTCACATGCTTCACGAAGAAATTATGTAATTACAGACGCTTATCGTAAGGTGCAAGCGAGTGCACAATTAGATAGTTAGATATGGCAAGTACGTTACCGCGGAGCATCTAGATAAGCGAATGCTGGACCAGGGCCATCGACATACGGTAGCTTGAATAGCATTCATGCACTTAACTGCACATCTGAATGTGTAGGAGCAATCTGAGGAGGATTATATAGCAGCTTTGTATGCACATTCACAACACATATAAGACTCTTGCGAGCGGAATAAGTGCCCCTTTCTTATACCTCATTCCAAAAATAAACTAGGAAACTTTAGTCTTGTGCTAACATTGTAAAGTAGACATTTTATCACTATCAGGTCTATGTCTCTAGATTATGGATAAAACAGTTGCATTTACAACCAAATAGTTGAACTTTAAACCTACGGAAATGAGTTTTTAACTGATTATTAAACCAAAAAGATTAAACTCCAACCAAAAACTTTTCAGCCAAGTAGTTAAATTTTCAAGTCAAAAAGACGAATATTTTAGAAGGCAGTTGAATTTTTAATCTTAAAGGACGAATTTTCTATCCGAAAAGACAAATGTTCAACAAACCAGTTACATTTCTAACAGAAGAATTTAATTTGTAACAAAACAGTGGAATTTTCAACTGAAATGATAAATATTCGACAAAAAAATGAATTTTCAACGAAGAAGTTCGACTTTCAACCAAGAAGTTAAATTTTCAATTAAAAAGATGAATTCTCAACAACAAATATAATAGTTGATATTTCGACCAAAAAAAGATTTTTATTTTAATCAAAAATAGTCGAATTTGACCAAAAAGATGAATTCTCAACGAAAAATTTACTTGTTGATATTTTAAACAAAAAAAAGATTTTAATTTTTAACCAAAAAACGTTGAATTCAACTAAAGGCTATGCATGTTCAACAAAAAGAAAAATAATAATATAAAATAATATAATAATAATCTACAAGCAATAAAATAATTTTTAACAAGGTAGTTCAAATTTCAACAAAGTTGTTGAATTTTCAACCAAAAAAGATAAATGATCAGTGACACATTTAGGAGTTAAATTTTCAACTAATAACGATCAATTTTCAAGCGAAAATAGAAGAGGTAAATTTTCATTTGAAAAAATTAAATTTCAACTAAAAATAAACGTGTTTTCAACAAAACAGTTCAATCTTCAACAACTTCATAATTTTTCCAAAAATTTTATTTTCCACAATAATGATAAATTTCCATAAATTTTAGAAATTATGGTAATTCATCAACGGTAATTCATCATTAATTTACCAACGGCCATACCACGCTGAAAAACCCAGTTCTCGTCAGATCACTGAAGTTAAGCAGCGTTGGACGCGGTTAGTACTTGGATGGGTGACCATTCAAGAATACTAACATGAGTGCTGTTGGCACATCGTGGGTGTGGTGAGCCCACACTTGTAGTTATTTATATAACTACAAGAAAAACCTAGAAACACTACCCGAATCGGGTAGTGTCACGCCTACCCTGAAAGGGAAATGGTTTAATGGTATATATCAAACTTTCCATACACTTTTCAAATTATGGTAATGGATGGAAATATATGATAATTTGAGGAAATTTGAGAAATTCATGGTAATAGATCGGTAACTTTTGTGACAAGTCACAGGGGTGCCTTCCCGCCCCCACGAGACGTTGGAAAGGGTAGGGTTTTAAACCAACATTATTTCTGTAACCAGTCACAGGGGTACCTTGCTGGAAGACAAAATTAAGATCCGGCAAAATATGCCGGAACAGAAAATTAAAATGCGGCAAAATATGCCGGAAGAGAAAATTAAAATCCGGCAGGATATGCCGGATCCGTATACACTACGTTAAATATATGGATTGGAAAAAGGCGTGGCCTGAAATTGCGTCGAAGTAACGTATGCAACTAATAAGGGAAGTAGGCATGATCAAGGGTGTGCTACGGGGCGTAACTAAGGAAAGTGGTAGTGGCCACGTGTGTTTATGGGGGCCGCATCTAAGAAAATTGAGAGTCTTCAATTAAAGTAGGAGTGATAAAAGTTAGCGTGGCCAATAATTTGGCGAACCAATAAATAAATTGAACGTGGAAAAAGTTGCTTTCGAGAGGGGCGTCCAAAAAAATGGGCATGGTCAGTTATAGTGGGCCTCGTCAATGTATGTAACCAAGGATAATGGGGTCCAAGAAAAATGTGTGTGGTTAATGAAAGTGGGAATAGTCAGTGTATCTAGCCAAGGAAAAAGGGCGTGCTCAATAGCGATGCTAATGTGCATTATACAGAAGAGATAATGTGTTTAAGGTTGTTTCTGAGAGGTGCGTACAAGGAAAATGGTTGTGGTCAATGATACTGAACGTCGTCAATGTATGTAACCAATGAAATTGGGCGTGCTCAAAAGCGATGCTAATGTGCATTATAAAGAAAAGATGACGTGGTAAAGGTTGTTCCTGAGAGGTGCGCCTAAGGAAAATAGTTGTGGCCAATGATAATGGGCGTCCTCAACGTAAGGAAAGTGGGCGTGCTTAAGAGCGATGCTAATATGCATTGCAAAGGAAAGGAAACGCGAAAAAGGTTGTTTTGGAGAGGCGTGTCCAAGAAAAATAGGTATGTGGTTAATGGAAGTGGGCGTGCTCCAGGGCTAAGCTAATCTGCATTACATAGAAAAGTGAACGTGGCAATGGTTGTTTCGGAGAGGCGCATCCAAGAAAAATGGGTGTAGTTAATGAAAGCGGGCGTCATCAATGTATGTAACCAAGGAAAGTGGGCGTGCTGAAGGGCGAAGCTAATATGCAACACAAATGAAAGTGAACCTGGCAAAGTTTGTTTTTAAAAGACGTGGCCAAGAAGAATGGATGTGCCTAATGAAAAAGGGCATTCTCTAGGGCAAAGCTAATGTGTATTACAAAGAAAAATGAACGTGGAAAAGGTTGTTTCTGAGGTGCCTGCATGAAAAGGGGCATGGTTGATGTAAGTGGGCGTGTTGATTACAAATTTGAGTGGCTAAGGAATGTATCGCATATGTTTGAAAATTTCAATATGAGCTTTCTAATTGGATGCAAAATTTGTCTTGGTTTACCTTGAACTCATATTTTTTTCAAATAATAAGACAGACAATGTTTGAACTTGAGGAGTGAGGATAGGTTCAGGAAGTTTGTAAAGTCTTCCTGCTGAGTGTGATTGATCATATCCCGGGGGATATTAATGCGGATTAGTGCACACACTTATTTGCGTATTTGCAGAGTATGGTACGTGGGCGCGAGTCTGTGATCACGAACGTGCGTGAACGAGGCGTGGAGGATGGTTATACCCTGCTGGCAGTTTAGACTTTAGTTAGTGACGGTGTCTCTCACGAGGAGGACTGCTGCCGGTATATCGTGTTAAAAATAGTGAAATAAACTAATAATCGAAGGAAGTGTTTATAACCGGAAACCGACCGACAGATCGGCTGAGTCGTACTTACGAAATTGGTAAGTGCCTCTGACATAAGCGTCGCTCCCCGTTCTCCAGTATGCATCCATCGTGGTCAATGGGATGCATCAGACCTCGAATAATACATCAAAGATGATGGAATTACAACTACTTCCTTTAATTTTTTATTACGATTGGCATTCAACATCTACTACATTAGTTGAAACAAAAATATTGGTCTATTTATAAAAATCTTCCCGCAGCGCGGGCACATTCTCGTCGCGCGCCGCACGAGAGGCACGAAAGTTTTAGCGCGCCTAGAGCGCGCGTCCGCTAGTTCTCGCGCTTCGCGCTCGATAATATATTTACCTCGCGCTATGCGCTCGATCTTTGTACTTCCGCCACACTTATGCATAGAACTTTTAAAATTAAAGGTCAAACCGTCGACAACTATAATTTAGTGATTGTGAATTCTCTTTTGTTAAAGCTCCTTTGGTCTTAAAGACATATTCTCGTTACGTATCTCGTGCTTCGCACAGGATTAAAAATTGTCCAAAACGCGAATTTTTCTATATTATGTTCAACTCTATTATATTAAATGTATATTATATAAAATTTATCTTATATTATATTAATTTCTCTATCTCGGTCCGGGAATGTTTATTCAGGTATTGCCGAATGAAGTAAAAATTTTATTTTTCATGATTACTTTAATATATGTTCCTTATTTGGCATTAATCTTTATTCGCAGGAAACTTAAAAAAAATGTATCATTTCAATAAATGTATATTATTAGAAATTGAAAATAGTAATTTCCCTTCGTGCTTGGTTATAATATTTCCAAAACGAGATTTTTTAGACAAATTGTACCTCTGTTTGAAATTGCTGATTTGTACAGTACAAAATAATGCACACGTATTTTATCATTTTAATATTTGTTCTTTATTTCGCATTAATTTTTCTCGGTAGTTATTGTAGAGACTGTATATGAATAAATTTATTTTACATGAAGAATTTTCCTTTCTAACTATTTTTTTTATTGGATAGCTTGAATGGAAAATGGAATTAAAAAATTTTAATAACATTTTTCACAATTAAAACAAAAACTATGCACCTTATAAGAATAGATAGGCTTAACCAAAGTAGATTTTTTTTAGATGAACAATTTCTTTAGTGAGCGATTTTTGGTGTCTCGCATAGGTTTGCCGTAAAATAGAATTATTTATTTTTAATAACCTTTTTCATGAATAAAACAAAAACTATGGCTGTTATAAAAAAAATGTTCTAGCAAATTTGTAGAACTTTTTGAGATGAATAATTTTGTTAATAATATTTGATCTCATTTTGCAGAGTTTGGCAGGTAAATCGATTTTTTTATTTTTTATAACATTTTTCACGGTTAATTGAAGGGAATCTCACATTTTTTATCGATATCATAGATTCTATTATTTAAATTAAATTACATACATTAAAATTTTAATGAAAAAAATATCATTAAGTTAATAGAAGGTTATGGGTGATAAATGAATTACTGCCCCTTAAGGAGAGGTCGAAATTACTCAGTGCTCCTAGTCACGAAATGCATATGTATGCTAATTTTCTGTCAGTCAGCATTTAATTTATTCCCAGTTATCTAGAGCATGTTGAATTGTTAGGAAAATATTCCATTTTACATCAAACATGATAAAATGGATCTCCACCAACCAGAACTGTGCAATTTAAATTTTTTGTACAATAGATATTTATTGGATATATTATAATATAGCAAGGTTGCTAGAGGTCAGGGAATTCTGGAAATGTAGGAAAAATCAGGACATTTGAAAACAGTAAGGGAATTTCAGGAAAACGCAGGCAAGTTTTTTTTTTAAATTTCCAGAAATCAGGCAATTTAAATGATCTCACTCATAAATATTTTACACTTTTATATTCACTTATTTTTTGAATATATATTTTTTATTTCTTCTTTTAATGATTTAAAATAACGCGGATGAAATTTCATAATATTTACCACTAGCATTCTGTTTAGTATACTATTGAGTATGGACATGACCTTGATATTTACCGGATATGACAGACAGCGCCCGCGGCGACCAAAGCCGAAAATTTTTTAGGGATAGAAATTTGAAATTTACATAAGATAGCACGTATGCATTGTTTTTAAATATAATACATGCATAAATGATTGCTTTAAAACTTATATAACGTTTTTCAAAACGAAGCAAATTAATAGAGGGAACTTTCTCGCAAAAAGATTTCGTGAAAAAATGGTCTTTTCATTCCAGTTGAACCCGTTCTAGTTTCGTTGTTGGCTATGAACATAACCTTAAAAATTACCGGCCGAATGTCAACACGTGGATTGATGATGAATATTTTAATTAAAACAGGATTTCAAGCTATAAGTAATTCTATCGATTTTCACCCTGAAACACTCAATAAGGGAAAAAGTTTAGCAGTAATTCATATGGTGAGAGTGCAGGAGTTGAAAGTGAATGGAATAAGCAAAATTCAGTGCAGCGTTATCAGACAAACGTCTGTTACTGCTCCCCCATACGACGTTAAATTACAGGTGTTTATTAAATAAAAAATATATTGTAACATAAAGAGAAGTATTAGGGAAATCTATGATTATATTCATAAATTTCCTAACACCAAACAACAATGCAAATTGCCTTTCCTAGCTTTTTGACTGCGTTCTATCTTCTGTCGCTCCTGCCATAATCAACAAACATAAGCAAAAAGTTTTTTCACATGACATAGCGAATTGCTAAAAAAAAAACTTCACTTGAAACTCAATACCACTAATAAAAACCTCAATTTCATTTCAATTAAAATAAAATATACTCCATAAATATTCTGGGATAATTAAATTTTCTAACCTCAAAATCTGACAACTAGCATTACTTTTACAAAAATAATAGATCGTATAAATATGCGAATATATGTATATAATATTACTTATCCAATTAACACAATAATTTGTCTTGATACCTTTTTCGAAAAACAAGAGTACTGACATATTTGATGTGATATTTGTAATCCGATAGGAGGTCTGTCATAGACAGATAAATTCAAAAATCAACTCCGATCAAACCGTTTAATAAACTAGAGCAAAAGTTTTTTCCCGTAAATCGAGATTTTATCAGTTTTCCTACAGACACTCTCGTTATCCGATAGTTAAACTCTTATTTTCAGTAAAAATTTATTTATTTTCAATCGCATGTAAACAAGTGGAATTCATCCCTAAAAAATCGCCGCTTTTAGGCAACAGATGGCGCCAGGCTGTTTCCGCGGCCGTACTCAATACTACCTGTTCTGATCCTGTTTAAATTCACTAATCTGTTGAATCGGCCGAAATAATGTTGAATTTACTAGAATTCCATGACATTCACTAAAATTTTGATGAATTTATTAGAATTTTACTCAAGTCATAAGAATTCTTTTAGTATTGATATAATTTTTAATTAATTAGATTTCTATTAAATTCGTTAGAATCATGTTAGATTATTCTTAAATAATAAATGATAATTATAAAAATTGTATTGCATTTTCTATAATTCTATTCAAATCAACATAATTCGGTTACATTTAACAGAATTTTTTAAGTTAACTAGAATTATTCAGTTTAATTGACCAAATTCTCTGTTGAATTCACTATAAATGTGTCAAATCCCATATTAATCTATGTAATTTATTATAATTCTGTGCAATTCAATAAAATGTTATTGAATTTACTAGAATTCTTCCAATATCACAAGAATTATTTTTAATTTAGTAGAATTTTGTTAAATTTTTTAATTAACTAGATTTTCATTAAGTACGCTAAGTTAGCTACAGTTATATTAAAATTTTTATAATTCTGTCAAAATCACAAGAATTCTGTTGCATTTAGTAGAATTGTGATAATTTGACGAGAGTTATTCTTTTTAATTAATCAAAGTTCTGCTGACTTCACTAGAAATATGTTAAACATAGAAATTTGGTGAATTTACTAGAATCGCTGGAATTCAACACAATATTCTATTAAATTTCCTAAAATTTTGTTTAAATCACTATAATTCTTTTAGAGTCGCGCTAGGATTCATTTGAATTTGTTAGAATTTTGATATATTCACTACGCATTTTTTGAATTCACTAGATTTCTGTTAAATTAATTACAATTAAAGAATTCCAGGCTGAAACAGAGATCGGATTTCAGGGTTGCCACAGGTCTGGAAATTTATGGAATTTCAATTTTTGGATTTTGCGGTAACCCTGTGCGTGAAAAAAAAAACAATATGAATTAGAGTATAAAATACGAAATTAAATTTTCATTTTGAAGCTTCTCGCGATTTAAAAATTTTTAAAATATCGGCTACAAAATTATAGATCGTTAAATTTCAAACGCTTTCAAAAGTTTATTGTTTTGTTTTATATCAGGAGTTAAATTAATCAATCTTAAATGACTGCAGCTTTGAATTGCTCGAATTTATCCCAGTATGTTTTTAATTAAATAAATAAGCTGCTAAAGTATTTTTCAACGAAATGTTTTAATTGTCATTAATTTTTGTCATGTTTGGTGACTCAATATTATATTTATTTTTAAGAAATGGGAGAGTCGCCCTAATTTTGTTAGTCGTGAACGACTTTGGACTTGACACCAATTCCAGCCAACGTAATTAAAAAATACCTTTAAAGTGAATGAAACACAAGCTAATTCTACTTTTATTATTATTACTATTATTAATTATATCGTTATACTTTATTACTCTCGATACAGTTTTCACTTTCCACCATTTTTATTGCTGGTTCGTTCAAGCAAAAAAATGTTTCACCACGGTTTCTATTTTTATGCTAGCCTGTCATTTCTAAATTCAGTAGCGATATCGATGTCCACTTTAATGGCGTTTCCAGTTCGAAGATTGGAATTAACAAAATGACTAGTTTTCGATATCAATCTCACTTTAACGACCAACGCCATTTAAAATGACTAGCTCCATGTAAAGGAAAAAAGTGAAATTCAATATAAAAAAGAGGGCGTCGCTCTGAACTAGATTTGACAGAGAATTAAGTTTCTTGTCTGTTGTCGTACCATGAAATTCCTCAAAATGTAACGCCGCATGAACACGTTTGAATCACTCATATGCTTCTTCAAATGTCGAAAGCAAGTTAAAAAATAACTTGAACAACACAAAAGATTCTGCCATCATCTCTCAAAATTTCCGGCACTTGATTTCATAATCCTGGCTAAAAATATCGTGAGGGAGCATCCATTAATTACTTCAGGCTTTTTTGTTACAGGAGGGGTCCGGAAAATCTTACGAAATTATTTTTTTATGTATTAATTAAAACCTATTTTGGTTGTTCAAATTACTTTTTGTGTTATTTCATACATTAAATCATTATTTATTTTATTTATTTTTCATTATGCAATATATTCCTTGAAATCATTTGAATTCCATGGATATCATACATAGCCTCTTGAAATCACATTAAAACGATTAAATTCTGCAAAAATCCCCTAAAATCTGTGGAAATCCCTTAAGGGCATGAACCAGAGTGAGTAAAAATAAAAATGAAAAACGCGTTTCCCAAAAAATGCATTTTTTGTCAGAGGAAGATACAAGTGTGATCTACAAGCTGAAAAATTGATAGAATGAGTTTCATACTGTTTTTCGAGAAAAAAATTAAAACGCCAGGTCTGCAATCGCGCAGCGCGGCTCAATAGGGCAAATGAAATTGTCTGTGGCTAAATTAATTTCGAACCACAAATCACATCCGATTTGATATTTTTTTATAAATGAAAATTAATAAAATTTTGCATACATCGTTTACATTCAATTTTTAAAAAAAGGTTTTTAATACTTTTTTATTTCATACGCAAAATTACAACATAAATTTTTGACTTTTGAAAAATACCGTTCATTGTGAAATATTCAGATTCATTCAAAATGATCTAGAATCAATTAAACAACTATTAAGAAACGTTTTTCTTCAGAACAGTAGAACTGTAGAAGTTGAAAAGTTTATTGAATTTGTTATAAACAAATAACTGGATGAAAATGATTTCGCGGGAAATAGCAATGCTTGGTCACTTAATTTCAACAACATTTCGACGTATCAATTGATTATTCGCCTTGATATTGATGATTATTTATTGGCTGCAAACGTTACTTGCTTTAATAATAATCCTTATAATGTTAGCGATAGAAAATTTTTGGTAAATATTCACATATAATTACATTATTATCGATTGACCAAATGCGATAGCAAGAACTCATTGGCAGTTGATTCCAACAGGAAAAATGGATTTTTAGTTTGCAAGATTAGATAGTACGACGAGAATACATTATTTATGAAATTGTTGATAACAATAATAATTGTTAGTCAATGCCCATGAGTTCTCCAACCGGTTAGTTATTTACAGTTAATTATGTTGACAAATTTAACTCTATATCTCAAAACGTAGCCGAAGAGATAATTTGTTAAATAAGTTCGTTTGAACAATTATTAAACCATAATTACAGAGTAATTCATGGTCGTTTACATGCAAAAATGGTATTTATTTTCTCACAAATAGCTGGAAAGGATAATTGCTCATGAAATTCGTTTACTATATAATAAATTATTTAATAATTTTCATTAATCCAACTCATAAACCCCTTTTCTTCATACACTGTAAAAAATTAGTTCAAAGTAAGTGACCAAACATTGCTAATTCCCAAAACTTATTTTTATCCTCTTATTTGTTTATAAAAAATCCAATAAATGTCTGAACTTCCAAAGTTCTACTAAAAAACATTTCTAAATAGTAGACCACACTTATATTTTCCTTTGAAAACAATAAAAAATGGCATTTTTGGGGGAAACGAGTTTTTCATTTTTATTTTTTCACCAAACTTTGAAAAAAAAACCCAGTTTTTTCTAAGTTTTTCTATTTTGAAGTGTATCTTAATAAAGGAAAATTCGGACGTCGACAAGTAAACTCGGTCAATTAGGACCCAAGATCCTTCATTTAAAAAAAAAGTCGTCCAAAAACTCAAAATCCCACATCCCGCAATTTTTTCAAATTTTTGAAAAATGTTTGATGGCATTTTTTTAAACCCCCTTTCCTGTGATAAGATGTCGTGGACTCCACTGGTTTATATTCGGCGGTTTTATAATTTAAAAAATGTAAATATTGGGTTGAAATTTTGAGAAATGTTTTAAAATATATAAGAGCACGGCTATCCGGCTATCCTAGGTGAAATAGAATTAATAAAATTGGATTATTCACACAAAATAAAAACTAAATGGGCTAGACAGACCTGCTCTCATATACTTTGAAACATTTCACAAAATTTCCGCACAGTAAATTCATTTTTCTAATCATAAAGCCGCCAAATACAATAAGATGTAACTTAGTCACGTGACAGACTTTCACACGCACTTACAAATCTTTGAGATCCCTTGAAATCTATGAAATCCCTTTAAAATTCATTGAAATCTTTTAAATCCGTGGAAATCTTTCCGAATCTCTTGAAATCACTTATTATATTTTAAAATCTTTTAAAAGCCTTAACAATTTCTCAAAATCCCTTCAAATCTTTTATACTTTTCAGAAATCCTTTGAAATTCCTACAAATATTTTGAAATCTTACGAAATCCTCTAAAATCCGTGGATATTCTTAAGAAGTTTTTGAAATCACGTAAAATCATCGAACGGTCTTTAAATCTCTTAAAATTATATAAAATCCCTTGAAATCCTTTCAAATCATTGCAAATATTATGACATTTTTTATAGTCCGCGGAAATCATTCTTAAATCGTTAAAATTCTTCAAAATCCCAAAAATTCGTCGAATTACTTCCGTATCTCTTGAAATCTCGTAAAATCTAATTAAACACCTTGAAGTCCTTTAAAAGCCTGTAAAATCCTTCGAAAAATGAGATTCTCTCTTAATTTGTACAAGGTAATATCTTTAAACTCTTAAAATGTTTTTAAATCATTTGAAAATTTTGAAACCTCTGGCAATAATTTGGAATTGTTTTTAATACCGTAGAACTTTTTTAATCTTTTTAAATCTTTTGAAATCCCTTGAAATCTCATGAAATCCTTAAAGTGGTTAGAAAATCTTGTTGAATTCTGTTAACAAATTTAATTCTTATCTTCGAAATACTTTGTATTATTTTGAAATGTCTTAAAATTCCTTGAAATTTGTTGAAACCCTTTTAAAACAATGAACATTTTTTTAATCTTTTGGAATCCCTTGAAATCTCCTTTACTCAGTGCAAATAATTAGTATTGAGATTAAAAAATATAAAATCTTACGTAAGAAAGGGAAGGGGGTGTCGAAAAAATCTTCTCTTTCAAATAGGGGGGAGGGTGTCTGAAATCTCAAAAATCATCCTTACATAATTATAGGACGTTCCTTGAAGAAATAAAAAATCAGGCTTGATGAAAAATGGCAGAAGAATTCATCAATCCGTTTTAAGAAACAGTCAATCATTGTTTTCTTTTCGCACAGCAGCCCACGTGCACCCACGCACTGTGGTGTTCTTGACCAATTTTCTTTAAAACTTTGAAAGTATCTTGTCCAATTATAACTGTCATTTATAAATAAATTGATACAAGGATATTCAGTGTAATATTTTGCCGTGAAGTGAAAAGTACAATAGAGAGACAGTAATAAATAATAAATTACTGATGAGATTTTTGCTTCAAGATTTGATCTAGATAAGGGGACAGTGAATGTTTTACTCTGATCAAAAATTATATACTGAGTGTGGGCTGCAACTGTAAATAAATTTAAAAAATTAGAATTACAATTTTAAAGAGAACAGCTGTAGTAATATACGTTTATTATTAGCAGTTTTATGTATAGTAATCATGGTTATGTCATAGATGGTGAGTGGTCAGATAATGAGAGTTCAGTCTTTATTGGGGACACATATAGGGGGCTAATGGAACTATGTCACTGAATTGAAATATATCTTTAAATAATTATTTATTGAAAGAGATATTATTTATAGCTGAAAATACTTTTATAACAAATTTTAATAAATGAATTTATAAATCATTTCATAAGGAAATACAACTTTTGTTTTTAGAATCGTACAATTTTGAACTCGTGAATACGAATATATTTATTCTTAAAGTTTTTTTATTCCTGATTGTTAAATTCGGAAACATAACAAAATTTTAATTCATCAGTTATGAAAGAAAAATTATAATTAATAATTACCTATAATAATTAATAATTATCATTTGTAAATGCTCAACCTGAAGCGCTTTATTTGATGTTTTTGAAAAACTTTTTGAAAAACTCGGCCCAGCTTGTTAATAATGTTATTGTTTAGTTCTATACCCTTCCAATACGAGATTCTTCGATAAAATTTTTTTTTTACTATTCACTGTTAAATTTGAGCATTTCACATTTAAAATGATTTAATTTTTAAGGCCTACTAATGTGGGACATTTTACTTGTGCATGCTTCAAAGCACATCATGCACACATTTTTTTAATTAAAAATTGTTTATCTAAATATTTGAGAATCCCATTACGCGCTGTCAATGTTGAAACCTTTAAATTTTTAAAGACTTTTGATTTGAACAATATTTACTTTTGATCTCTTCAAATTTTCAAAAGGTCAATTTCTGTTTATTTATTTGATAGTTCATATGATAAATCTTAGATGGATTATGTATTTTTTCAACTAAAAATTATAAAATTCTGGAACTACAATTTGAAACCATTTGATTTTAAGCGGTTTAATTTTGGATTTTACAATGTTCAATATTTTTAATTGGAAATTCTTCAACTAAATTCTTGATGATCCTATTGCGAACTGTCAATTTCAAAACCTTCAAATCTGACATTTTTTATTTTTCAAAGCCTACCAATTTGGAGCCATTTTTTTTTTGATATCTTGAAAGTTTCCAATTAGCAATTTCTGTGTATTTCTTTGAAAATTCATATTTTAAATCTTAGATGCATTTTGAATTTTTTCAATTTAAAATTGTAAAATTCTCAAACTACAATTTGAAAACATTCAATTTTAAGCGATTTTATTTTAGATTTTTCAATGTTAAATATTTTCAATTGGAAATTGTTCAACTAAATTATTAGTGATTCCATTAGGAACTGTCAATTCTGAAACCTTTATATTTCAATTTTTTTTATTTTTTACAGCCTACCGATTTGGAGCTATTTACTTTCGATCTCTTCAAAGTTTCAATTCGACAATTTCTATTTATTTATTTAATAGTTCATATTCTTAATCTTGGATGGATTCTGAATCTCTTTAATTTAAAAATTCAAAAATTGTAAAATTCTGAAAATACAATTTAAATTCATTCAGTTTCAAGCAGTTTAAATTTGGATTTTGTAATGTTAAATATTTGTAGTTGAAAATTGTTTAATTGAGTTTTATATGATTCAATTTTTACGTTATAAAAATTTTGTAAAACATTGAAGACATTGGAAAAGTGTAAAAGACTATACCCTCAATTTTTAAAGCCTACCAATTTTCAACATTTCATTTGAATTTCTGATCACTGCAACATTTTAATTGGGAAATTTCTATTATTTTTTAAAGAGTTTTCATATAAATATATACACTTGAACAGTAATATTAAAAATAATATTATACTGTAAAAAAACTGTCACCACTTTCTTTGTTATAATGTGCAATCGACTGTAAAATCATTGAATTGTGCTAGGTTTGTGCTCTAATGTGCCGCAAACGATTAAAAAAATTCAAAATTTGAGCCAGAATTAAAAAGAAACTTTCCTAGAGTCAGCACCAAAATTTTTTGTTCATGGAAAAAAGTTGTGCTGGATGGCAGCAAACACGGACAAGGACGTGATGTCAACAAAAACTTTATTTAGTGAATCATTTTCAAAATCAAAATTTTTCAAAAAGCTCAGCACCGAGATTTTGTTTTTCAAACAAATAAAAGTTGTGTTGAATTTTACTAGAATTGTGCTCTATTTTATCGCAAATTTTTTTTTTTAACAAATCAAAATTTGAGCCAAAATTTATAACAACAAAAAAACAAACATTTTTCGGGCCACGATACCAGAAATTTAAAAAACGCGAATTTTTTAAATCTGAAAGTTGTGATCAGTTCCGCTAGGCGAGTACAATAACTATTTTTCAATAAATTTTTCGGTTAAATGTATATTTTTTCAACATTTTCAAAAATTAAAATTTCGAAAATTAGTTGTATTATAGTGTATTAGTGATATAAGAGCACAAAAACTATTCTCCAATACAATTTTCAATCAGATGTTTCTTTTTCTTAGAAATCGACTTTTTTGCACTCTGAATATTTTTTTTTACCCAAATATGCACCAAAATGTGAGTTTCGAATATCTGAAGGTTGTGCTTAGTTATTCTAGTCGAACACTTTTCACTCATATCTATATTTTTGAAAAATCAATTCGACTTTTTTTAACTTGGAATGACTTTTTAAGCCCAAATTTCCATAAAATTAAACTTTCGAAAATCTAAAAGTTGTTCTGGAATGTGCTATGCCAGTACAGAAACTATTCCCCAAGAAACTTTTCACTCAGATCTATAATTTTGAAATGAATTCTGCTTTTTGGAACTTGAAATAACTTTTTGACCTAAAATTTCCATCAAATTGAAATTTAAAGAATAAAAATGTTCAATACCTCGAAAATTTGAAATTTTGAATATCTTAAAGGTGTCTTCATTTGAGTTTGCCCAGTAAAACTCAGAACAATTTTGAGATTTTTTAAATGCAAAATTTGTTATTTTTGGTCAAAAAATAATTTCAAGATAAAATAGTCAATTTTAGTAAAAAAATAAACATCTAAGTGAAAAGTCTCTTTATGGAGAGTTCTTGTGTTCGCCTAGCGCAACTCAGAACAACTTTTAGATATTCGAAATCTCAATTTTTTAATTTTAGGGCGAAAATCATTCCAAGATCAAAAAAGTTGATTTCAATAAGAAAATATACATCTAAGTAAATCAAGTGTTTTAAGGGATAGTTGTTATTCTCAACTGAAACAACTCAGCACAACTTTCAGATTTTTAAAATGCGCATTTTTGAAAGTTTTTGGGTAACAAAAATTATTCCGAGTTCCAAAAAGGCGATTTGTACGACAAATATTGATCTAAGTGGAAATTGTACAAAGGAATAGTTGTTACGCTCGCCTAGAACAACTTGGCACAACTTAGCACAACTTTCATATTTTTGACTTTTGCATTTTTTTAAATGTTGGGTGTGGTGGCCCAAAAAAAGTTTTTTGTGAATTTTGGCTCAAATTTTGATTCTTTAAAAAGATCTATTGCAGCACAACAGAGCACAAATCTAGCACAATTCAGCACAATTTTTGTTTCCTCGAAAAAACAAAACGACGGTACTGATTTTTTTTTCGAAAGTGTTTACAAAATCAAATTTTTTCTAACAGAACGTTCTTGTACGTGTTTGGTGCCACTTAGAACAAATTTTGTTTTTTCGAAGAAAAAAATGGCTAAAAAGGTCACCTATGGATCTAAAATGTTTTTTTTCCATTCTGGATTAAGTAATTTTTATTCCAAATAGAAAAAAATCAACTTCGAAAATCAAAGTTCTTCTGATCGACTTTTTTCTTCAAATTACACAATTTTATTCATTTTTGTTATTTTTCATTTTTTTTTTTTAATATTCAAGTCTCAGCCAAATTGATTTTGTTACTGCTTTGAAAATGGTGTGACAAAGTATTTCCAAAATAGCAAAACAAATTGGCAGTCATGTTTCTCTTAATGTCTAGATGTATTAAGATGTGTATATTTAAAAATAGTCGGTTGGGTGCATTTTTTTATTTTGCGAATTCAACGTAGTGATACTCAATTTTTAAATCTATTAATTCAGAACTTAATGAGATACTTGATAATTTCTACAAATTTTTGGGTGGCTAATTTTGAAAGCACAGAAAGCCAATAAGCAGAAGATCGCACAGTTCACGGTTGAATAAGTCGTTTAATTTCTACTTCAAAGCAAAGATGACCGGAAGTATTTTATAGCAATCTGTAAAGTGGACTTTTTATAATGAACACATCGCACGTGAAATGTTTATTTGAATGGCGTGAGAGTAATTCATAAGAGAAGAGTTGGTAAAGAATGATAAAATTATCATGATTTGAAGGCTCGACAGCGTTGTGTCAATAGAAATGTGCTTTTCTGGTATCTTCGTTTTTCTGTTCTAATACGAATGTTTACTATATGACAAAATAATTAAGGGCTTATAGAATTATTGACGTAGTAACGTGTTCACGATGCCAGAACAGTTTTAAATTAAAAATTGTTTAATTTTTAAAGCCTACCGACTTGGAACATTTTATTTCTGACCGCTTCGAATTTTAATTTGGAAATTTCTGTTTATTTTTAGAAAGTTTATATGTATGTATTTATTGAGCGATGTCTTCCTATTCCCCGAATCTTAATATTTTCTTCATGGTTTTCGCACGTTATAAAAGTAACCAAAAGCAAACCATGGTTTGACGAAGAGTGCAAACTCTGGTTTGAGAAACGTCGGAAGGCCAGACTAAGTAGTTTACAAAATAAGTGCGATCAAACACATAAGAAATATCTCGAGATTAGCAAAAGTACAAATAGGCTCTATAGATCCAAGAAAAGGGAGTGGGAAAAGAATAAAATACTAGCAATAGAAGCGCATAATAAACAAAATAACCCGCGTGAGATGTACAGGGGAATCAATTTTATAAAGAAAGGCTTTCAAAGTAGAACGGAAGTAATGAGGGACGAAAATGGCAATCTAGTAGCCGATGCGACAGAGAGACTGAATTTATGGAAAGATTATTTCGATAAACTATTAAATGTACGCGAAGCCCCCGTTGAAGGTAATCTCGGCGAAATCCACACTGCTGATCTATTAATTAACGATCCTACTGATATAGAAATAGAAATGGCCATAAAGAAGTTGAAAAATAACAAAGCCGCGGGCATTGATGACCTACCGTCAGAACCCGTGCAGAAATTTCGCTGTGGCCCCGACCGGGCCCAGACTCGTTCATATCGGGCCCAGATGTGGAAATCGAGTCAGGGCCAGACTCATCATGAAACACGTAGCCACAGTGGAGCCATGTCTGTGGGCCCGATCAAACGCCCGATCTGCCCCCGGTCTGGCCCCTATTAATTACCCGAGTCTAGCCACATTATTGACTTTTTTATCAGGAATTAAAATCCTTTAAAATAATTATAACACAACCCAATTGCTAAGTTAGATACGGCCCAGCACTAGCCCAGTATCGGCAAAAATATTGCCGAAGATCGACTGCCAATATCGTACCGTTGCTGGAATGATAACTCCGGTATACACTTGGCGGCCAATTCTGGCTATAGTAACGACATGACAAAAAAGGTATTTAAAAAATAAATATTAATTGATTGCGAGTATTTTGACTTTGAATATTAATGGTCCTGTGTAGAGTGAATACATATATTACATTTTTAAATATTATATTACAAATAAAATTTCTAACGCTACGGGGTATCGAACCTACATCTATACCTAAATCTATCACCTAGCAGTCGAGAGTCTTGACCATTGCGCTAAACCTACGAGTTGAAAACCCGATGAAAAAGCCATCCTCATAAGCTACAGCTCAAAAAAGTTAAAACACCAAATTTTAAACTCTCTTTTTCTAATTAAATATTTATTATTATACGACGTTATGTAAATGTAAAATATACGAACTGTTAACAAGAATATCAATGAAATAATTTTTAAATAAATAATTTAAATCGATTACAATTTTTATTCGTGTGATATTTCGTTTTTTCGCATTTTAGACCACTTTACAACTTTCTACAATGACAGGAAATGTAATTTTTTATGAACATTTAAAATTTTTAATGACGGAACTTAGAAATGAGATCGTGAACTTTGACAATTTTTTAATAACAAATTTTTTCAAACTT
>CAKNYM010051727.1:120344-149803 GCA_932195095.1 Andricus curvator
AATTTTTTCAAACTTTCGTGTAAGGTTTGGTTTTAAGGTGTTTTAGAACATTTTAAAACGTTTAAGATTCACATAAAATGTATTTTTTTCTGAACATTTAAAATTTTAATGATGGAACTTAGAAATTGAAAATTGTTACTTTGACCTTTGCTTCCGATTACCGTCCCAGTCTTTTGCATTCCAGAAGACGGTGCTCATGTGGGACAGCACTTCCTCTTCGGTTGCATTGAATTTATCTCGAACGGAATTTTGCTGATAGCACGATGTTTGCGAACTCTCGGTTGGCTTCTTAATTTTTGCATTTATTATTAATGTGTTAAGAATATATTATACGCTCGAACACTCCCAGCACATTTGCAACACAACAGCACGAAGGAAAACAAAAATTAAGGTTATGTTTGTAGTTATATTAAATCTAGCGCATATGGCTTGAGATGGCGCTGCGAAGCGGTTATATGACGTCACAGTACATAGCCCGGTCTGGTACGAGTCAGGGCCACAGAATTCTTCCTATCGGGGCCAGATAGTACACATCAGATCAGGCCCTAGTCGGTAATCGGTAATATATATGGCGATTTCTGCACGGGAACTGATAAAAAATGGAGGCCCTTGCCTCGCAAGGCAAATTTGTAAATTGATACGCGCAGTTTGGAAAACAGAACGCATGCCGGAAGAATGGAATACCTCTATCATTATTCCCATCTTGAAAAAAGGCGATAAAACTAACTGTAACAACTATCTGGGAATTTCACTTGTGCCTTCGTGCTACAAGATCCTGTCTAATGTTATCCTAAGTAGACTAACTCCTTTTGCCGAGGAAATCATTGGGGATTACCAGTGTGGATTCCGCCGAAACCGATCTACAAGCGATCAAATGTTTACAATTAGACAACTGTTAGAAAAGAAATGGGAATTTAATGAAGCAGTACATCAGCTATTTATCGATTTTAAAAAAGCTTACGACTCTATTATACGCGCGCGAATGTACTGGATCCTAGAGTTCTTGGGTGTGCCAAGAAAATTGGTTAGACTTATCGAAATTTGCTTAAGCGGCAGTAAGGGTAGAATACGCGTAAACGGTAGTTTATCTGAAGAGTTTTCGATCCGCGATGGCCTGAAACAGGGCGATGCACTTTCGTGCGTCCTTTTTAACTTAGTTTTAGAATACGTGGTTAGGCAAGTGCAGGCGAATCCGACCGGTGCTACCCTCAATGGGGTAATACAAATTCTTGGATATGCGGATGATCTCGACGTATTAGGGGATGATAAAGAAACGGTAGCTAAAAATGCAGAAATCTTGATCGCAAAAGCCAAAGAGATTGGCTTGGAAGTTAGCGAATCGAAGACAAAATATATGACCGTCGTCAGGTCCGGACAAAGTAATCAAGACGGGGAGCTAATGGCCGGAAATATGAAATTCGAAAGGGTTAACGAGTTTAAATACCTCGGGTCTATTATAACTAGCGAAAATAAGATTAAAACGGAAATCAATGCGCGGCTACACGCTGGCAATGGGTGCTATTATGCAGCAAACACGCTACTAAAATCGCGATCGCTATCTAGAAACATCAAAGTAAGAATTTACAAAACGATAATAATGCCGGTCGTCATGTACGGGTGTGAAACGTGGGCGCTGACGAAAGGAGAAGAGAATAGGTTTAGAGTTTTCGAGAATAAAGTACTTAGAAAAATCTATGGTCCAAAAAGGGACGAAGAGACCGGCGAGTGGAGAAAACTGCATAATGATGAGCTGCACGCTCTCTACGGGTCAGCAAATATTAATAGAGTAATGAAAGCGCGTAAATTAAGATGGGCGGGGCATGTAGCAAGAATGGGCAATGAAAGAACAGTGGCGCAAGTTTTAAGAGGGAGACCGACTGGTAAGAGACCCCTAGGCAGACCGAGAAACAGATGGGAGAAAAATGTAAGGGATGATCTAAAAGAACTAGGACATGATTACTTAAACTGGATGGAGAATGCACAAGATAGAGATGTGTGGCGGTCTCGGGTAGATGAGGCAATGAACTTTCGAGTTCGAACTGCTAATCTATAATAATAATAATAATAATAATAATAATAAAAAATTTGTAAATATGATAGAAGATATCGGAAATGAGTAAGGGATCATAGTTATATTATAGAACTTTTTTAAAATTTATTTAACTTTTAATTTTTCAATTTGTTTATTGATGTCACTTTATTCACAGTTCGAACTTATTGTTTTTGAGTTCTTTTACGGCAACTCCCCTCATGAATAAATTTTGCAATGCACATCTGAGAACGAGTACGCCTTATATTTGCCTGGTTTTCTAAGTCAGCAAGAATATCCCTATAGCACTTTTTCGCCAACTGTAAACAAGAGAATAATATTCTTTTTACATTGATACTAAAATTGCTTGTCAAAATGAACTGCATTATTGATCTCTTGAATAATATTTGGGTCTTTCCTAAAATATATAAAATATAGATGAAAATATTTAAAAATAAAAAATCTTATTCCTAATATTATATTATTTTCAAATTCAATAGGATTGAGTTTCATAAAAACAAATTCACCGAAATTTAACTATAAGTATTCAATTTTTTTCAGGATTGAAATATTCTCAAAAGACTTTGGCATTGTGCGGTAATTTTTTTATTGGAATTTAATGTGAAGCTTTTTTCGTTGCTGTTTATTTTTAACAGTAAATGAATAAATATGTTAAATTCGATTGGACGAAGAGAAAGAGCACACATGTTTTGTTTAAAATAGGTTAAAAATAAGTTTTCGAGGTACCTTAATTTTCTTGTGTTCAATGGCATCATTATTACATTGGTCGCATTGTTTACGTAATACGGGATCAAAATATTCAACTAGTTGAAAATAATCATTCCAGCAAACTTGTATGCCTTCAGGCGCTGTTCCTTTCCTCTTCGTAGCATCAATTGAGCCCTAATGAGAGAAAAAAAAGAATAAAACGATTACAGAGATTGTTAAATTTTTGACATTAAACAAATATTTAGGGATTGAAAAATATGTTCGCCGACTGACCGTAATAGCAGAGCGAAGTCTATGCACGATTTTATACATTTGTTGAATAGCGGTAGTGTGTAAATTTTCTAGATCCTGCATAATGTTATCTGCAAAAACTGTCTGCAAGGATAAAAAGTAACGATGAAATTGAACTGAAATATTATTTTAAATTTGACTGCTCAAATATTAATTAAATGCATTTAAAAATTGAGCAGTAATATTAAAAATAATAGTGTATGATAACAAAGCTGTCGCTACTTTCTTTGTTACATTATACAATCGACTATAAAATCGCTGAATTGTACTAGGTTGGTACTCTAATGTGCCGCAAATGATTTTTTGAAAAAATCCAAATTTGAGCCAGAATTAAAAAAAAAACAATTTTAGGGCCAGCACCGTCATTTTTTTATGATAAAAAAGTTGTGCGAGGTAGTAGCAAACCCGTACAATAACGTACGATAAAAAAAATTTTTATTTTGTAAATTATTTGCGAACAAAACATTTTTCAAAAAAAACTCTGCACCAAAATATTGTATTTTCGAACAAATAAAAGTTGTGTTGAATTTTCCTCGATTTGTGCTCTGTTGTCCCACAGAAGATTTTTTGAAAAAGTCAAAATTTGAGCCAAAATTAACAAAAAACATTTTTTGGGCTATCACACCAGAAATTTGAAAAATGCGAATTTTGAAAATCTGAATGTTGCGCTAAGTTGTACTGAGCGAGCACAATAACTATTTCCTTATCAACTTTCCACTTAGATGTATATTTTCCAAATAAGCTCTGTTTTTTAAAAACTTAGAATGACTTTTTGACTCAGGATTTTGAACAATTAAAATTTCGGAAATATGAAAGTTGTGCTGAGTTTCGTTAAGTGAGAAAAACAAGTATCCTTACAATACAGTACACTTTCCACTAAGATGTATCTTTTTCTTAAAAATCGCCTTTTTTGCACTCTGAATAACTTTTTTCGTCCAAATATTTAAAAAAATGCGAATTTCGAAAATCTAAAAGTTGTGCTAAGTGGTTTCAGGTGAGTACAACAACTATCCCTGAAGACGCTTGATTGAGTGAGATGTATATTTTTTTTTTTGTTCAAATCGACTTTTAACTTGGGATGACTTTTTGAGCCCAAATTTTCGTAAAATTGAAATTTCGAATATCTGAACGGTGTGATAAGTTGGGTTCACCAAGTAATACTCAGCACAATTTAAGAATTTTTTGAATGCACATTTTTTATTCTTGGTCAAAAAATCATTCCAGTTAAGAAAAAAAAGTTGATTTTAATAAAAAAGATATACATCTGAGTAAATCAATCAAAGTTGCTCCAAATTAAAAAAAAACGAATTTTACGTAAAATATAGATCTGAGTGAAAAGTATATTCAGGAATAGTTTGTTGTTATGCTCGACTAGCACAAGTTAGCACAACTTTTATATTTTCGATTTTTTTTCAAATTTTGGGTGTGGTGACATTTTTTTGGCTCAAATTTTGGGGTTTGAAAAAAATCTATTGCGGCTTAACAGATCACAACCCTAGCACAATTAATCACAACTGTTTTTTAAATAAAACGGCGTTGCTGAGTTTATTTTTTAAAATGTTGGTTTTTTCTAAAAGGTGCCACTTGAAGCAACTTTAAAAAAATGGACAATGCTGCCCTCAAACAGTTTTTTTAATTTACATACCTAGCACAATTCAGCACAACTTTCATTTTTTGGAAAATTAAAGATATTTGACAAGGTAAATAGAAGTAAACTTTGGGAAATCCTTAAAGAGTACGGAGTCAATGGATGGCTCTTACAAGCAACAAAAACCATATATACAGGTATTAAAGGGAGTGTAAGGGTAAATGGGAAACTGAGTGACTGGTTCGATATTATACAAGGCGTGAAACAAGGATGCGTTATGTCCTCATGGCTATTTATCATATTTATGGATAAGTGTCTAAGAACGGCTCTCTTCGATGAAGAAGGTGTAGATCTCGAAACAGTGAAGGTACGTGGGTTAGCTTTCGCAGATGACAAGATTGTTATGGCAGAATCAATCGAGGACTTGCAAAGAATGTTGAATAAACTTCATACAAGCATGAAGAACATGGGCCTCAAAATTAACGTAAATAAAACAAAAATCATGGTATTTGAAGGAAAAACTGAGAAAACAATGTGCAACATTGTCCTAAATGATGAGAGATTAGAACAAGTTGACAAGTACGTATATCTGGGTAGTCTGTTCACTAGTGACGGAAAAATAGATGGGGAGTTAGATAGGCGCATAAATAAGGGTAAGCAGGTTATCGGTAGAGCAGGGTCCATCCTAACAAATAAAAACATATCAAAAAAAGCTAAAATGGCCATATATAATTCTATATTCGTACCGACTGTAGTATACGGTAGCGAGACATGGACCTGTGAAGAGAAGGACAGGAGTAAACGCGATTAGCATGAAACCTCTGCACACAATATGTGGGAAAACACTCATGGACAAAGTCCGAAACGAGATAATCCTCCAAGAATGTGGTGCAAAAGACACAATAGTTGACACATGGGAAAGAAATCAGTTAAGATGGTTCGGTCATCTTGAAAGAATGAAAGATGAACGACTGACCAAACAAGTGTATGAAGGTAAAGTAAATGGCAGAATGCCCAGAGGTAGAACGCCGAAAGAATGGCTAGAATCTGTGAATGAGACACTAATTCGAAAAGACATAAGAAGCCATAGAAACACGAGAGGTTGTATAAAAAAATGCATGGACGTGAAGGAAGCTAGAGTAGTATGCCAGGACAGAAAAGTGTGGCGACAAATAATTTGTAAACAGAGTGACAATAGAGTGAATGACGCCTGAAACAAAGACCTTGGATACTAATGAGCCCAAGTGGGGAACCATACATAACAATTTTGTGACGCTCTTCACTTGGGGTGATCGCTAGAGAGATTGATCAGCAGCCTGGGTCGGACCAGTGTTGCGGAATGAACGTGTCATTTAAATAAATAACACGAGAATTTCAGATCAATCTAAAATATCTATACCTCACACCTATATACATACCTATCTACCTTATAACTGTATACCCACCTTCACACTACTATTTTCCAACCGAGCAAGTCACGCCTACCCCGAAAGGGAAATGGCCTAATGGTATATATACACCATTAAACCATTTCCCTTTCAGGGTAGGCGTGACACTACCAGATTCGGGTAGTGTTTCTAGGTTTTTCTTGTAGTTATAAATAACTACAAGTGTGGGCTCACCACACCCACGATGTGCCAACAGCACTCATGTCAGTATTCTTGAATGGTCACCCATCCAAGTACTAACCGCGTCCAACGCTGCTTAACTTCAGTGATCTGACGAGAACTGGGTTTTTCAGCGTGGTATGGCCGATGACAGGTATATTTATATTGTATAATAGTAATAAAAAAGATGGCCGTGCAAACTTCTTGGAGATTCGAGAATGCGCACTTTTAAAATAACGGAGTTACAGTCCTATGAAAGTCCCACCATGTGGAGTAATATATGTTTTCAAATCAGAGTTAAAAATTCTCTCTATGGATCTAAGAATGTTTTTTTTTATTCTGGATTAAGTATTTTTCACTATAAATAGAAAAAGAAATCAACTCCGAAAACCAATCTCATCAATTTTTTTTCAGCATGAACAAATTTATTCATTTTTTGTTATTTTTCCTATTTTTGAAATATTTATATCTGAGAAAAAGTAATTTTTTTTTTGCTTTGAAAATAATGTGACAAAGTTTCTTTTAATGTATAGAAGTATTCAGATGTGTATATTCAAAAATATTCGGTTGGGTGAATTTTTTATTTCATATATTCAACGTGGTGATACTCAATTTTTAAATCTATGAATTAATAATTTAATGTGATAGTAGATAATTTATAAGTAAATGGTGGGTGACTTACTTCGATGGCACATAAAGCCCATAAGCAGAAGATGGCACACTTCATGATTGAATAAGTTGTTCAATTTCTACTTTCAAGCAAAGATGAACCATAAGTATTTCATCTCAATCTGTAAGTTGGATACTTATGTTAAATAATTATCATGAGGAATGTTTATTTAGTTGACGCATGAGCATTTTATAAGAGAATAATTGGGAAAGATCAAATTATCATGATTTGGCGACTCGGCAAAAGTAAAGTTGGATCAACAAAATCCTATTTTCTGGAATCTTTATAATTATAATGTTTACTGTATGACGCACAATAATTATGATGCTTGACAAATAATGAAGATAATTCACATTTTATATAGTCTAGTTTTTAATGTTTTGAAATTATTTAATCTAAGATGTACAGTTTGATATTATTTACCGACAAATGATTTAATTTTCAAATTATTTAGATTTATATTTTTATAATTTATTGTATGTTTAATTTTTTACAAACAGAAAGCTTTCACGTCCGAGGGATAAATTATCATCAAAACTATTGACTTCCTTGTAAAAAAAAGAAAAACCATTACGATTCTTCCTTTTAGGGTCTCATAACATGATTTATAGTTTGTATTTTAATCAGTATCCATACACGTAACTGGTAATAACTTTCATATTTCGAAATAAATCTAAATGAATGAATGATAAAAATATGAATAAGAGCGGGATAAAGCAATTTTCCAATCGATTTTGAGATCCCTTCTATTTTAAAACTTTAGGAAGATTTTTCGTGTGGTTTTCCATTTACCTAACATCCATCGACGCGTACCCATGCTTTTGGCTTTTTCTCAGAGGATACAGATAATAAACTATTATCTTCCTGAAAAATTTTTGCCAACAAGTTAATAAAAAGTAAGGATTTTACGTGAATAATTTTAGTTTATATAACCAGTTCTAATTTTACCATTTCGAAGCAATCAGTTGTAAATATACTTGGTGGAGATAACGTAGACTATTTACAAGTTTTATAATACGGCCTTTATATTGTTTCGAATAAAATAAGAAATGTTACGCAATCGCGTTCTTTTATTAATATTTGATATTTTTCACATGGCTTCTTTAACAGTGTGTATACATATAAAGAAAAAATTCGGCTATTTTTATCGGAATTTCGGCACAAATAGCCAATTTTGTAGGTTCCGCAATTCATAACAAAAAATCCGTCTATTTTTACCGAAATTTTGGTATACTCAACAACGGCCTGACCATTTTTATAACATTCCTTTAATTAATATACATATGGATGATTGTCAAAAACTTGATCACTTTAAGTCCCAGCCATTTTCCACATTTCCGTTCAATAATAAATTTTTTCTAAAACTATCTCAGTAAAGTAATTATATCAAAGCACTATTTAGTGAAGTTTCAAAATTTTAGGCGACTTCGTTTAGAAATTATAATTAAAAAGATACGCAAAATGTATTGCCACGCACCTGTCTCAACCTACAAATTCAAAATCAAAAATTGATAAATAATATTAAAAACATTTTTTTTGAATCTTAGATTTACAGATATTACTTATTTTTATCTAAAAATGATAAAAGTTAGGACTAGAGTTCAATGTTTTAGAGTTGAGGATTTTAAAAATCACTTCAAAGTCTCTCCCAAAAGTTGTTTGCCTGGTCACGCTGCATTGTTGTTTGTGTATAAGTTGGGTTTAAAATTTTCATTGAGTATTGAGCGCCGGCAAATTTTGCCGTATTTAAAATTTTTGTTCAGGCAAATTTTTGTGTCAATAAGGAACTTTCGGTTTCGATAATATTTTTTGCTACTTTGGAAAAATAGTACAATATTTTACTATTTTATCATAAAATGAGGAATATTAAGTTATAAATACAAACAAAGTGTCATATAATCAAGAACATTACACACTAAAAGCACACTAAAGAATTGCTCATCACTTCACTATTCCAATAATAATACATTTTATCACTAATTTGCGAATTGTCTCGCAGATGACAGCACTTCAGATTCGAATCACGAATCCCCACGATCACTCTTCTGTGACCAGTCACTAACACGCCTATTTTTTGGGGAGACTTGGAAAAGGGGTTCGAGATGTGACAGATCACTATTCTGTGACCAGTTACTAAAATGCCGTACTACAAAAATAAAATACGGCAAAAAATGCCGTATCTGTATACACTACGTAAAATTTTTAGTTTTATACTTAAAAATATTTTGATTTAGTTAAAACTTAATTCATCAGCGTTGATTCCAAATAACAGTTAATAATGGACACTATTTTTGGGTAATATTTTTTATACAGTGTCCATGTAACACGCCATATTAATTTATCATACTATGAAATGAGACGATTTATTGAAACGCTGAAGTCAAAATCAAATGAATCGTGAAAATAGTAATTTTCTAAATATTTTGAAATATTTTTAACTCTTCTGCATATATTTTTTTAAGATTTTAGAAATTTTTATGTTTTATCGATTTATGTCGATTATTTCCACATGCAGTACAATTCATAAGGGTCCCAATGCACAACTCTATGGTATAGTATTGTTTGTGAATTCTAAAAAAAATGTTTCACCCACCCTCATGTACAATTCAAATCTATTTTTATTATTATACCATTAAGCCATTTCCCTTTCGGGGTAGGCGTGACTTGCTCGGTTGGAAAATAGTAGTGTGTATGGTGGGTATATAGGTATAAGGTAGATAGGTATATAGGTGTTAGGTATAGATATTTTAGATTGATCTGGAATTCTCGTGTTATTTATTCAAATGACACGTTCATTCCGCAACACTGCTCCGACCCAGGTTGCTGATCAATCTCTCTAGTGATCACCCCAGGTGAAGAGCCTCACAAAATTGTTATGTGTGGTTCCTCACTTGGGCCCATTTAGTATCCAAGGTCTTTGTTTCAGGCGTCATTCAATCTATTGTCACTCTGTTTACAAACTATTTGTCGCCGCACTTTTCTGTCCTGGCATACTACTCTAGCTTCCTTCACGTCCATGCATTTTTTTATGCAAGCTCTCGTGTTTCTATGGCTTCTTATGTCTCTTCGGATTAGTGTCTCATTCACAGATTCTATCCATTCTTTTGGCGGTCTACCTCTGGGCATTCTGCCATTTACTTCACCTTTATACATTTGTTTCGTTAGTCGTTCATCTTTCATTCTTTCAACATGTCCGAACCATCTTAACTGATTTCTTTCCCATGTGTCAACTGTTATCTTTTTTGCACCACATTCTTTGAGGATTATCTCGTTTCGGACTTTGTCCATCAGTGTTTTTCCGCATATTGTGCGTAGAGGTTTCATGCCAATCGCGTTAATTTTACTCCTGTCCTTCTCTTGACAGGTCCATAACTCGCTACCGCATAGTACAGTCGGTACGAATATAGAATTATGTATGGCCATTTTAGCTTTTTTTGATATGTTTTTATTTGTTAGGATGGATCCTGCTCTACCGATAACCTGCTTACCCTTATTTATGCGCCTATCTAACTCCCCATCTATTTTTCCGTCGGTAGTGAATAGGCTACCCAGATATACGTACTTGTCAACTTGTTCTCATTTCTCATCATTTGGGACAATGTTGCACATTGTTTTCTCAGTTTTTCCTTCAAACACAATGGTTTTTGTTTTATTTACGTTAATTTTAAGGCCCATGCTCTTCATGCTTGTATTAAGTTTGTTCAACATTCTTTGCAAGTCCTCGATTGATTCTGCCATAATAATCTTGTCATCTGCGAAAGCTAACCCACGTACCTTCACTGTTTCGAGATCTACACCTTCTTCGTCGAAGAGGGCCATTCTTAGTCACTTATCCATAAATATGATAAATATCCTTGTTTCACGCGTTGCATAATATCGAACCAGTCACTCAGTTTCCCATTTACTCTTACACTCGCTTTACTACCTGTATATATTGATTTTATTGCTTGTAGGAGCCATCCATTGACTTCCCAAAGTTTACTTCTATTTACCTTGTCAAATGCTTTTTCTAGGTCAAAAAATGCACAGAAAACTTTCTTTCCTACTCTTAATTTACCTACGAATAATTCAATTTTTAAACTATTCAAGTTTATACGTACCTAAAAATGTAATTTTTGCGGGGCAATATAACATAACATGAAAAAAAAGCATTCCTCCCATTTTAATAAATGCTCGAATAAATGTTACGTAACATTTGAACGCTCCCTTACCAAGAGATATTGTTCTATATCCCCGGTTGCTTTTTCATCATTTCTTCATGAATAGAATCTATTTTTTCCTGTTTGAAATTACAGTTTTATGTATTTTAGCCTGAAATTAAAAGAGGTCAACACTCAATTGTAAAATGTTTTTCTGGTTGAATTGGCATAAAAGTTGGGAACCATTGGAGGGCGCGGCCTTTGGTCCGTGGCTATGAATAGCGTCGCAATACCTACCGCAAGCTTAATGTCGCAAAGACTGCATGGGTCGCACCCACCTGGTTTCTGAATACCGGTTTTTCCTTTTATTCATTTTTTTCGACATTTGGACCAAAGGAAAACGAATTAATTTTCCGATCCATTCAGGTCAATCCTTTTTTTTTAAACAACAAATTTCACGCAGTTCAGATTCAAAAATAAAAACAAGGAGCTTCTTTTCTGCACAGCTGTTTGTCATAAATCCGTACGTATCGTTTAAAAAATGTGTATGTAGACAAAACAAGGAATAGATGTTTGGGAAGGATGTTTCCTATTTGAAGGAAATTTCCAATACATTCACACATGTAAGTTGATGATTACAGAAATCTGGAAAATATAATTAGCGAAACCGTTAAATTATGCTAATACTGAGGCTAATATGTAGGGGAGACCACCCTACAATAGATTACGAACCAACAGTGGATAATAATTTATTTAAAATACCAATGTGGGTATAATAATTAATTTAATTCAATTAATAGTTAGTAGGTTATATGTGTTATTAAATTAATATAATAATCTTTAAATTCATTCATTCAGTGTGTCCACATTCAAGCAGTTTGACAGTTTATTAGTGAGGTAAATAAATGGCTTAGTAATTGTGAGCGGTCCTAATAATCGTGAACCCTGGTTACAATTTGAGCATATTGTTGAAAAATATTTTTAAAGTAACATTCAATGATAAAGCCCATTTATTTTCTGCATTTTATAGCAGAAAGTGGAAATTAAATGCATTGAAATTAAATAAAGAGCAAGAAAACTGGTGTCACGATTACTGAGACGTTTATTTATACGTCATTTTGACATCTAATCAATTTCTTTTTCCACTTCAAGTTGTTGGGATTGAGTGGAAATTTTTTATTAGGAATTTAAATCTAATATTCTCATCATGTTAGATCAACATAATAATTATTTCTGTCTGACTTCAGGAGCAATTGAAATTAGACACAGTGTTGTGGAATTTCCAAACAATAAATTCACGCTGCCATTTTTGCTGTTCACATTTGAAGAATTGGCAATTGAAAATCTATAAAAATGAATCAATTTTAATTTTAAATCTTCAAAATTGAACTGTTCCAAAAGAAGCATTCGAAGTAATTGAATAATTTTCTAATCTACACATTAAATATTAAAGAGTCTTTAATTGTAAATCTTTCAATTAAGGAATTTTAAATTGCAAATCGTTAAAATTGGAATATTTTCAATTATATACTTTCAACATTAAACTATTACAAAAAAACTTTTAAAATTACATACCTTTAAAATATAATGCTTGAAAATTGAATAATTTGTAGTTCTATATTTTCAAAATTCAAGAATTTTAAATTTCAAAATTGTAGAACCTTGAATTGTAAATCTTTAAAATCGAAGCGTTTTTAATTTTGAAAATTTACAATTAACAATTATGCAAGTTTTGCGTTAAAAAATTAAAAGTTCTGTAGTTTTGATTATTTGTGTTTGAAATTTCATCAATTTGGAAGAATTAGAATTGAAAACTTTTGATTTTTAAAATCATCTCAATTAAAATTTTTTACACATACATCTTTAAAATTGAATCATTTTAAACTGCAAATCGTTAAAATTGAAGAATTTTCAATTCAAGTTTTACTTTGTTTCAATTTTGTAGATTTTGAATTAAAAAATTGACGTTTGATCTTCAAAATCATACAAATTTAAGAAGTTTTATTCATACATCTTTGAAATTAAACTGTTTTTAATTGTAACTTTTCTAAATTGTAGAACTTTGAATTTCTAATCCTTAAAATTAAATAGCTTTAAATTTGGACAATTTACCAATAAAAATTATGCAAATTTTAAGTTTTATAATTGAAAATTCTATAATTTGGATGCTTTACATTAGCAATTTCCTCAATTTGGAAGATTCAGAATTGAAAACTTGGCTTTTGATTACCAAAATCATCAAAATTCAAGGATGTTTATTCACACATAAATACATCCTTAAAAGCAAATTTTTCAAAAGTAAATCTTCAAAATTTAAGAATTTTAAATTGCAAATCGTGAAAATTGAAGAATTTTCAATTGTGAATCTTCAAAATTGAATTTTCAATTGTAACTTTTCGAATGGCAAAACTTTAAATTGGTAATCTTTCAAATTTAAGAGTTTTTAATTATTATAACTCGCACTCAAAACTTTCTGTAATTTTGATGTTACATTCGAAATTTCTTTAGTTTGGAAGATTTGGAATTGGCAACTAATTTTTAATTTCCAAATCAACAAAATTTAAGAATTTATATTTATAAAACTCTAAAATTCAAATTTTTTAATTGTAACTGTTTGAAATTATAGAATTTTGAACTGTAAAACATTAAAATTGTAGGGTTTTCAATTGTAAATTTTAAAAATTAGATTATTAAAAAAAACAATAAGAACTATATCATTTTAAATTATACACATTAAAAATGAAGGATCTTCAATTGCAAATCTTCAAGGTAGAAATATTTCAAAAATATCTTCAAAATTTTATGATTTCAAAATATAAACATTCAAAACTAAACAAGTTAGTGATTTTTCAATTATAAACATCTTCAAAATGGATCAGTTTCGAAAATGGGAGACATCAGTAAGATTCAGCAATCTTAGAATATCTTTTATGTACAATTGTACATCTTATGTTACGATATAAAATCCCACATTAACTTATTAAGTTGTTTCTTTTGCTTTTAATTCCTACTGGGATAAAATCTTATATTCAAATGAAAGTTACTATCGAATTATTCTCTATAGGTGTATTTATTTGTGCTCATTTTATGAGCATTTTGCTCCTTCACAGAGGGAATTTTTTCCCTAACGAAAGAAAAAATGGATACTTTCAATATTTTTCAAGCTTACGTTTCTATCTTACCGAAAATCTTATTTCCAGAAAATCAAGATGTCACCAAGATGCCCAACAAGATTTTTTTAACGTACGGTAGTGTTGTATTCCAAATTAAAACCAAAGTTTTCTTCATAGAAACAATGTAACTTTTTTTTTTAACTTTCTAAGTAGCCCTTGATTAATCAAGAATCGTCATCGAAAGTTCTTTAATATATTAGTCCACGCGTCTCGAAGACGCAAACAATTACATAGGTTAAGGTTCTTCATTTGAGCAATCGATGCATCTAAAGGTCGCGAACAATTACACTACATTTAGTATTGTCGTATTTTAAATATCAAACAAGTTTTTCTCATACAAACATAATAAAGCATTTTTTTCAACTTCATAAATCGGTACTGATAGGTCATAAAAGTTTCAACAATAGGTAGATCAATGCGTCTCAAAGACTCGAACAAATACGCTACATATCGTTTGTTGTATTTTGAATATCAAAAAAGTTTTTCTCATATGTACAAGGGAATTTTTTTTAAATCTCTTAACGCAAAAAAGCTACTTCTAAATGGCCGATCTATCTCCAAATTCTATCATTCCTGGAAACACATAGAAATTTTCCTAAAAATTGTATTTTCGAACTCCTGGGGTCGAATTATATTGAAATATGTCGAAACATTACATTTGAAAATTTAGGTAATTAAAAACTTCCTCTATGAGGAAGCAATTGAATTAAAATTGTTTGAAAGTTGATGCCGCTATTTTAATATTTATTTTAATTTATGATTATTATTAATATTTCATAGTACTTTAAATTTGAGCATATATTTTATTTTGATAATAGGGCAATCAAAATAAGAAACGTCTAATAAGCGCGCGTAGCTTTTTTGCTAGTCATATAATAATGTATACAGTTACTTTAATTATATTTAAAAATATAATTTTCATTCGAAAATAGAAAAAAATACTTGGATTTGGACAAGCTTTGGTTGAATGACGTTATTAACTATGCCCACGTTCAGTGAGGTCGAATAGCTACTGCTCGGCGAGTCGAGTGGCAGAGAAATTGACGTCCATTCATCCGGCTAAGTTGAATTATTAACCTCATGGACACATATCATACTTGCTGTTAGTTGAGTGAACAGAAAATGTACCGTTTTACCATTAAGTCTTTACATTTCCTAAATTTCGTTGTCAAACAAATATTTAATTAATATTTTTGTTTAATATGGGTTTTTTATAATTATCGAGGGGTCGACAACTCGCGAAGTATGGTATTCACTTGTGCTGAATCATCCTGAAGTATTTTGAAGTGCGTGAAATATCCTGAAGTATCCTGAAGTATTTTGAATTATTGTGAAGTATCTGAAATATCCTGAAGTATGTGAAGTATCTTGAAGTATGTGAATTATCCTGTAGTACTTTCAAATATCTTGAAGTATATGAATTAATCTCAAGTACTTTGAAATATCTTGAAGTATGTGAAGTATTTAGAAGTATATGAAATATCCTCAAGTACACTAAATTATCCTGAAGTATTTTGAAATATCATGAAGTACCTTGAACTGCTTTTTATGGGAATTAGAAACAATTTTAAGGATATGTTGGATGTTTGAAAAGAGTAGTAATATGGCAATCAATATCGTAATTTACGTAGATCACGAACTGGACAATAAAAGTTGGTTGAATCAGACTCAAGTTTTGTCGAAACCTATCTCTACGTTTCGGATGCTTATAGTAAAGTTGTGTATGTGAGCGTCGCTGCGTACAAGTTGGTTATAAATGTGAACAAAGTCAGAGTTCAATATTTTTCGATGGAAAAAAACAATCCATGAGTGACAGAACGAAATGTGAAACAATAATAGAGTCAGTTTATTATAAAACAAACACCTAGAACAAAATTCACCTTGAGCGACCACTAAATATATATTTTTTTAATTTTTACAAAAATCAGGTATTATTTTCTCACCAAAAGGAATAATTTGTGGAATGCCAAATTATTCACACAAAAAAATAAAACTTAAAAGAGCACCCTTTCAATGAGTTTTTCAAGCTAAACATTTGTTGAATTATTTCAATCACTCCTAATTTGCAATAGTCCTACTTGCAAACTGATCTGAATTTATACGATTTTGATCTTTATGAAATAATGATTCTAGTATTAAAAGACGTTCATTTCTAATCCTGCAACTTTGAACAATTCCAAGCTGTTACTAAATACTTTGAAATGTTTCAATCTAAAATTATGAAACACTTTTAATTCAATATTCTTGCATATTTTAAATAGCTTTTAATTTCAAATTACTCAATATATTGAATAGTATATATACAAATTTAAAATGTTTGAACTATTATAGTTTATAACAGCCTTAATAATTAACGATTTAAATATTTTTGAAATAGCGATTAGTCCTTTGAAGAACATCGTAACATAAAAAACATCTTTCTTTTTGCAATTTATGGTGCATACGTTTTTTATTTTTTTATTGTATACGGAAAAATATTTATCATGTTTCTCAGCAAATTTGCGATTTTATAATCTGTTTTATAGGCTAAGCAGCTCTTTCTTTCTCATGAAATCAAAACCAAAATATAAAAAAATCCGATTTTATAATTTTGCTTCTTTTTACTTTTTTTACTCTAAAACAGTTATCACATGCGAGAAAGTCGTTTCTTATATACAAAAAAGTACTATAAAAAGTAAAAAAAGAAGTTAAAAAAAGCTCAGTGGTTTAAATGGTTCAATTCAAAGTACAAACGTTATAAATTTGAAATTAGTCTTTTTTATGTTTGTACCTACAATCATTCAATTTTGAAGGTTATAAATTACCAATGTGAAAAACAAGTAGAATATTTAAAAAAAATTTAATTTTAAACCAAAAACATTTGTATATTTCAATCTAAATGCAGCTGCAAGCATTGTATTTGAAATGCGTTAAATTGAAGATATGTATATTTCGAAAAGAAAACTGAAAGTAGTGATCGACTTTCAAAAGAAGCGACTAAAAGTAAGAGACTGACTTTTCGGCTTTGAATATGCATTGAAAACGGTATGTTTTCACATTTTCAATGTTCAAATTTAAACAATTAGAATAGCGCAGTCAAAAAAGTCTTCCTAATTTTTTGCGCATTTGATTAAATTATTTTTTAAGAGATAATTCCTATTTAATTCACCAGTTGTCCAGTAAGCAATATGCACTGAGGAAAAAATCGCCAAGACCTAGGAATCAAAATTGGAAATCAGCGAATTAAAAAAAATTTTATTTTAATATTCAATGAGATTATCTTTATAACTTCTGGTTAAAATATTTTTCTGAGCATCTGTAAACTTGTTTGGCATAGAAATACATGAGAAAAGAAATCGATAACATCCAGGAGTCGAAATTAGAATTACAGAAAGTTTTCAAAATTGGGAATTTAGTATGTAATAAAATTATTGTCGATTTTTAACTATCACTGTTAAAAATGTTTGCAATTTTAATATACATTTAATATACATTTGTATATTAAATCTAAAATCTAGGTATACCAAATCTCCATTAAGAGACTATTCTATTAAATTTTGATCGCATATTGATCATTTATCGGGAAAGTCAGATATTTGCACTTTACACAAATTAAAAACAATTTTGGCAGCAATTCTCAATTATAAATAATCAAACATAATATTTTCTCCTAGATAAATATAAATTACACTGGTTTTTAAGAGAAAAGTTCAAATTAACAAATAATTGAGAAACCTAACCTCCAAGCACCTGTACTCACGTTAAAATTCTAACATTCACAGCGAATTTTAGAAGAAATTCCACCCGTACGTTGCACTTTAATTGTAAGTAGGAATTAAGTCGACGAATTCAAGGTTATTCCTTCATTTTTTAATATTTGACAGGATCTGAAGGAATCAAAGAACTTTTTGTTTTCACTAACTCTGTTTTACCGACTTTAATATACATGTATATTAATTTTACAACATGATGGTATATTTAAATTAATGTACGGTATGTACAAATGACTTTACTCACATGTATATTAAATTTCGACCAGATTTTTTTAACAGTGTGGAGAAAATAATTCTATTAAATACCAAATTCCAAATTTTGAAGTACTTCTAATTTCGACTCCTGGATCTTCGGATTTTTTTCTAGTGTTTAAACCACAAGTTATAAAGATAATTTCATTCAATACCAAAATCAGAATTTTTAAACTTCGCTGTATTCCCAGTTTCGATTCCTGGGTCTTGGCGACTTTTTTCTAGTGCGTTTTTAGCACTGAAAAAGTTTTTACGTACTCGAAAAATTCTTCTGCTATCTACAAAGGAGCTAACAATTTTAACTGAAAACAGGGATGAACTAAACATAAATTATCTCTCAGGAAATAGTTGATAAATATACGTTAAAATTGCAAAGACTTTTTCGACCTTCAGGTAAGTGAAAAAATTGAAACTCAGGAAAATTTAAAAACTCTGCCAACAAGAAATGTTTTGAACACTTTTTTGAACGTGGGTAATCAGGCTGCATGTCTATCAATTCTAAATTGTTTATACTATTTTAATACCCTAATACCCTACTTTCTTGCACTGTAGCGAAATCGCGCAGTAATATCCGGGCAATAGTGGTGTAATAATGCGTTAAAAATAAAATTTTGAGAAGCGATATAATCTCAGGTTTCGAATTTGATCGGAAAACTTTTAAAAAACTGCGAAATGAGCGGAAATTTTGTAAACTGGCGAAATGTTGCGAAATAATCAAAAAACGTATTTCAAAAAATTATTTAAAACGAATAAAAATACAAGTTTGAATTGTAATGATGTAAAGTTTCCAAAAGTCACTTGAAATATACTGAAATACCTCGCAATATCTTAAAATACCTTGAAATATGAAGTATTATAAAATATTCTGGATCATCTTGAACTATGTGAAATATCCTGAAGTCTCTTGAAATATTTTGAAGTATGTGAAATGTCCTGAAGTACCTTGAAATATTACGAAATATCTTAAAATATCCTGAAGTATCTTGGAATATCTTTAAGTATCTTGAAATACGTGAAATATCCTGAAGTATGTGAATTATCTGGAAGTACGTGAATTATCCGGAAGTACATTAAAATGTTCTGAAGTACCTTGAATTATCTTGAATTATCTTGAAATATTCTGAATTATCCTGAAGTATTTGAAATATCTCGAAGTGTCTAAAATATCCTGAATTATCCTGAATTATCTTGAAGTCAGAAGTAGGTGTACACTTTTCAGTCGAGTTATCAACCCCTCGATAATTATTAACTAATATTGGTACGTTTTTCAGACAACAAATTTTGATTTCATGGTCAATAAATATAAATTTGCATTACATGAACATACATACTACTACATACTTTGTCCTACATACTTAGCTATGGTGATTATCTCTTATGAGATTTTTTCTAATTTCTCTTTCCATAATCTCTTTCTATAATATAAGAAAAGTGTTTAAAATATTGGACATTTGGAACATAAATTTTCATTTACTAAATTACACAAAATAAGAAGCTCCAACGAAACTCGAGTAAAATTATTCGTTGAAGGCAAAAGCGTGACCACTTTCCCACGTCTTTTCATAACTGGTGCGTTTCACATTTGTTGGATTTTCCGTTTGACGGAAGTCGAGCGTGCTATATTAGCATCGCTGACATTATTGTCAAGTCTTGCTAACTGCAAATAATTAGGATAGTTTAGCAGTCGAGAATAGTCGCACTTTCAGTTTTGTTTTTCTTCAAACTGTTGAAAGTAAAAACGATCGCTACAGTTTTAATTGGGACAATTCAAAATATACACTCAGAAAAAGTTTTTCTTGTACCAAAAAATAATTTTCTTGGATATAGATGAAAATTTAATAGAATCAAATAAATGTTGGTTAATTCAAGAAAATATTTCATTGTCTCTACCAAATTTTTTTGTCGAATCAACTACTCTTTCTACCAAAATATTTGGTTGAAACAACCAATAAATTTGGTTGGGTTTACTAAATATTTGGTTGTCCATATAATAAAAATATTTTATGGTTGAACCAACCGAAATATTTGTTGATTCAACCAAATCGTTTTCTGAGTGTAACAACTGTAAATGATCGATTTCATATGGAATCGGGCAGTCTGACCACTGCACTAGTGATGTCACGGAATTGTTTGGGGCTTAAAAATATTATTTTCTGAAGTAAAATATGAGACTTGTATTTTTTGTTTTTGGGCAAGACATTTTTGTTTACAAACGCAGTGAATTATGAAAAAATTAACAAAGATTTTATTTAAAAAGTTGCATCTTGGGAAAAATGGCATCATTCAATATTTTCTTTGCAGCAGCTCTTTCAAATACTTTAAAGAAACCTGAAAACATTTCAAAAGTACCAAAATTCTACACATTTCTCGAAAAAGCTATGAAGTGAATTTTCAAAAAAAGGCCACCTTTGATTTTTTCTTTATATTTTTTAGATTCATAGTAATATAAGGGATATATCCTGCGAGTTTCGTCCTCGCTAAAGTATTCTTTCATATAGAAAAACTTATTTTTTATAATATAAAAAATATTTTTTTTAACGTTCATTATTTTTTGTCGCAAAGAAGCTAAAATCATATATTACAAATTTCTGTTTCTAGTTTACCAAACAGTTTCGGAACTTTTATCCTGTTACATGTTGAAAAATACCAAAAACATAATTAGCGAACCAAAAAATTTCCGACAAATGAAAATTTCCGAAATTGAAAATTACCAAAAAAATATTACTAACGTAAATATTTAGTAACGAAATCCAAATATTCCCAAAGTAAAACCTTATAAAACTAACAAAACTCAGAAATTTCAAATTTCCGAAATATTCAAATTAGAGTTTTAAAAATCAAGAAATTTAAACTTTACGAAATTAGTAAATTCTTGAAATTAGAGAATTTCCGAAATTTCAAATTTCCAGAAAAAAACTTTAAGGGCATGCTCTACGGTGACCACGTGACCAAATCAGTCCTCGGTTATGAAAATTTTTTTTGGTGTTCACCATGTTCAAACGCAATGATATATCGCTCTCAAAATTTGGAATATTGGAAATGGGACAATAAATTGCGTTTGTATATTTAGTTTGAGTAATAATTTTGAAAAAAATTATTCATGTAAAAAATAAATGTGTAATATTATTTTCATTTTTTTTGGTGCTCACTACGTCCACACGGATTGAGATATCGTGAAAGCACTAAAGAACGTTTGTATACATCAATATGTTTATAATTTCAAAGAGATTTTATTTATAAATTAATAAAATAGGATATTACCACTCGAGTCGAGCACTTTGCAGGTAAGTTTGGTTTGATGCATTTCAGATTTTTTGATTCGCGTATGTTGATAACTGACACAAATTTTGTACTAAATCGTCTAAACATTTAAAAAAATCAATATAAACAATAACATTTGTTGCAAATCAAAAAATAAGTATCTGCACACACGTAACCTGTCATTATTTTTGGAGCATTTTCAGCAATTTCTAGCGGAGGAAAAAAGAAGCTTTCAACGTCGGTAAAGTAAAGATCACATGACCAAGGTCGGTTATGAAATTTTACACATTATTTTTTACATGGATAATTTTTTTCAAAATTATTACTGAAACTAAATATACAAACGCAATTTATTGTCTTATTTCCTATATTCCAAATTTTGAGAGCGATATATCATTGCGTTTGGACATGGTGAATACCAAAAAAAATTTCATAACGAAGGACAGGTTTGGTCACGTGATCACCGAAGAGCATGCTCTTAAGGTTATATTTTTTATCTGTTAGAATAATATTTTACTGCATAGATTTAAATTTAAAAGAGCTTTTGCAAATTTTAAACTATGCTCGTATATATGTAAAATAAAACATTATTTAACCGATAAAAATATTAAATATAATTTTTTTCAGGAATTTGAAACTTCGGTCATTTGAAATTTTGGTAAATATGTGTAATTTCGGGAATGTAATAATTTCGTCAATTTGTCATTTGTTCATTTTATTAGAGTTTCTTTAAATTTCAGTTTCAGAATATTTTAATTTCTTAATAAAGTTTTTCGGCAGTTCTTTTTTTTTTAATTTAGAATTTCGGAAGTTTTTATTATTTTGCATATTTTCAGTTTCGATATTTTTATTTTGCGGCAAAATTATGTCAACCCGATGATAAATTTCGAAAAATTATGATAAAGTTATGAAAATTAAGTTACAAGTTTGATGTATGTAAGATAACTTTAGGAAAATTAAGTTACAAAATTAGTAATTTTATTGTTTTTTTTTCGACAAATTTACGTCTTTTTTGTAATTTAAAAATGTTTTAAATTGCTTTAAGGAATGTGAAGGAGTGTAGGCTATACAGAGTATAAGGTAAAGAACAATAGTTTGTGTAAATTTATTCCCAAGGTACAACTTTTTAAAGAAAATTTTCATTAATTGTTTCATAATTTACTAAATATTGAAGTCGCTGAAAAATTAGCTGAAAAAAAATCCATGGAAAAAAAGTTTTGTAAAAATAACGAAAGATATTTCTCTCAAATTTTACCTAGGAATACAATATATTTGAGTCCCAAACAATTTTGTGACATCACCAGGGTCAGACTACTCGATTTCATATGAAATCAATTAAATTTACTATATGAAAACACCTTTTATAATAAATTTATAACTTTGGGACTTAATTGTTTTGCAGAAACGACCAAGATGAACCCCTCAGCGGGAGACACCGTCATCCCAACGAAGACGAGTTCAAAAACGACTGGGGAGTCTTCCACCTTGGAGCGAGGTGGTCGTCGTAATCTCGTCCGGCCAGAATCGAAACCCGTGACGAGAAAAAGACGCCAAATGGAACCTCTTCCCCCTAAAATGGAGACCCCCAGGAAGACACCTCGACACGAAGATTTATCCTGCGAAGATTGTCCAGAGTCTCGTGTCGATGGACCTGAAACCAGAACACTGAAGAGGCCTCTACCCGCTTCATCAGATTCGCAAAATGTATCTAAAGCACTAAAAACTCACAATCAAAATGACGAAACTGCTGAACCTTTAGGTACCTGCTCCAGTGATGAATCACCTGTGAATTTCGAAGAGGATCCCAATTCATCAGATGATATAAATCATACAAATTATCCTCTCTCCACAAATGGTAAAACTTCAAATCGAGAAGTTTCAACTTCTCTCCCTAAAACGGATCGAGAGACCATTGTTTCCAATAGCGAGACCTCTTCAGTGGATTCTGAATCAGAAAGGAAATTATCCACAGACGAAAACGAAGGTATAATTGATCAATCAAACGAAAGCCGAGATTCTTTGCATGGTGAGGAGATTACAGGAGAGAAGTCACTTTCGATGACAAATCAGAAACTAGGAGTGGCTGCAAATCTGTCGAAAGATAAAGAGTCTGGTCTTCTTAAGAAGCCGCCGGATGCAGCTGAGAGATTCAGGCGGAGGATGGAGAAGGCGGATGATGTGACGAGACTGAGGAAAACGATACACTGGTTAGAGGATGGAGCGAGGAGGATGAGAGAGGACCTCGCTGCGGTTAGATCAGAGCTTCATGAAGAACGGAAAGCCGCAAAACTCGCAAGACGTGAGCTGGACACGGCGATAAGGGAGGCCAGGACCTCGGAAGCTGCGAGGAATCAACAGATCATATCCGACCTTAAAGCAAGGTAAGAATTTTAACTGCGTTCTAGATCCTTATAAAGAAGTCATTTTTTTGATACTGCAGTAAGCGTGCACTTTTTCCATTTTTTTTTTATCTACGTTGGTCTTCTTTTCTTTCATGAGAAGAGTTCCTTATCTTTCCTTGTTTTCATGAAATTCCTTGTATTCCTAGCAGATTTTTGTCTCCCTTGAGACAATTTGTACATTTTCTACTCCCTCTTTTCTTATTTTTCAATTTCAGAAATAAGTAGATATACTATTACTGTCATGAGGAAGTATTTTACTCACTTTTTTTGAAGGGTGAAGGGTTGAAAAAATCCGAGTCATTTATTTTCACAGAAGAGCGCAAGAGATGGTAATAAAGCAATTACAAGCAATCGAATAGATGATGAAGAAATTGAAGCGAATGTAAGGGAATCGTAGAAGAGTATAAGAAATAAATAACCAGGAAGTAGTGTATTGGAATTTAGAGTGTGAAGAACTTTTTTCTCTAATTCCAGCATATTCCACTTCTATATAATCTTTAACGATGAAAAAATGTTATTACGTATAATTTTTGTTGTGGTTTCGTAGCCCCGTACAGAAAACCTTATGGTCTATGTCGGGTGTCCGTTTGTCGTTTAACTTTCAAAGTAACATTTCAAGTATTATTTTCTAGTATTGGGTTCAAATTTTGTTTGCATAATTTATTTTTACAGCGTGCGAGAAAAATACAAGTATAAGTATTTAGAAACCCAAAACACGCTAGAAATCGGTAGCAACCGTTATTATGGGTTATTATTATTATTAGGTGAGGGATGCTGACAGATAGAGATGTTTGGAGAGAGGTGAGGGGAAGCATGTTGATGGGGAGAAGAAAGGACATGGGAAAATGGTGATGGGAAATAAGAAGGAGGGTGAATATGAGAAAAAGGGATATTGGGGGTGTGAGGATATGCAAGGAGATGTGGGGGTGGAAAATAAAGCGGAAAAGAGGGAAGATAGGTAAAGGTAAAATGAACATGTGAAAGGAGAGGAATGGAGAAAAGGAACTTTAAGGGTTGAAGGGGGTAGAGAGGGAACGACATGAGTGCGTCGAAGAATCGAGGGAAATGGTGGTGGAACATGAGAGGGGTGTGAATATTCGTAAAAAGGATATTGTGATTGTCTGGGGATATATGTGGAGAATGGAAAAGTAGGTGGGGAAATGATAAGGAAGAGGTTAGAGAAAAGATTAGAAGATGGGTAAGAGGGGAGAATGTAGAAGAGAAATGTTGAGGTGGAAGAGAAATGACATTTGTGCGTCGAAGGGGCAAGAAAAATGGTGATGAAACATGAGAGGGGGTGAATATGAGGAGAGGAAATATTGGGGATGTGTGGAGATATGTGAGGAGATGTGACAAAAATGGAAAGGGTGAGTGAAAATGATGCAGAAGAGAGGGAGAGGGGAGTTGAAGGTAAAAGGAGGGGGTCAAAGGGGCAGGACGTAGAAGAGGAGTGTTGAAGTGGAGGAAAAACGAGATGAGTGAAAAAAATAAACGGAAATTATAAATGGGGGGAGGGTGTGAATACAAGGAGAATGGATATTGAAGATATGTGAGGAGATGTAAGAAGGTCAGAGGAGGGGGTAAGAGGACGGGAAAAGAGAAGAGGAATGTTAAGGGATAGAGGGGGTGGAGAAGGATCGACATAGGTGCGTCGAAGGATCAGAGAAAACGGTGATGGGGCAAGAGAGGGGGATGAATATAAGGAGAAGAGATATTGGGGATGTGTCAGGATATGTGAGGAGATGTGAGTAAAATGAAAAGGGGAGGTGAAGTGATGTGAAAGAAAGAGGATTGAAGGAATTAAAGGTGTAAGGAGGGTGAGAGTGGAGAATGTGGAAGAGGAATGTTGAGGTGGAGAAGAAACGACATGGTTGCGTTGAAGGGTCGAGGAAAAATACGATGGGAAATTAGGGGGGGGGGGGGTGAATATGAGTGAAGGAGAAAGTATATTGGCGATGTCTGGGGATATGTAAGGAGATGTGAGGAGAATGGAAAGGGGGAGGGGAATTAATCCGGAAGAAAGGGTGAGGTGAACTGAAGATCAGAGGGATAAGAGGGGGTAATGTAGAAGAGGAAAAAAATTAACAGAAGTAGGTTAGAAACACGAGCAAGACTTTAATTTCAAAATTGCAATCTCTTTCTCTTTTTTTTTTAAACTAATTCGAATAATGTTGACTTTCAGACTCTCTCAATCTCCTTCTCGCCCACCAGTGGAGGCCACTCTTATTTCCTCAAAGGTAGAATTTTTGAAGGAAGAGAATCATCGACGAGAATTATCAGCTCTGAAGAAACGACTATCTGAGGCTGAAACGACGATAAGGAAATTGAAGACGAATTCCCTGGAACCAGGTGGCTCCGCAAAGCGTCGAAAAGTCGATACGACTACCTGCATCGACCCTCGAAAATTGCAGGTCGAAGTTCAAAGCTTACGAGCCGCCAACAAGAAGCTGGAGGAAAAGTTACACGTGAGTCGAATACTTGTCGCCCATGTAGCCTATAAAGTTCGTAAAGTGTATAAATGTCTTCCCTCGGTGTCCGCCATAAATCTCTAGAACAGGTAATCAGGTGTGGTCTTAACTTCTTTCGGCGCTGCATCAAACGATTTTATCAAAAGTTGTATCATCCTGTTCTGTGTGGGATTTAGAGGTATTCTTTTAGAATTGTTATATCAGTTGAGATATTTCGGTATTTGGAAGGTTCAAGAAATGACGGTGAACGATGCATAATTCATTACAACTAGATAATTACTTTCATAATCAATAATTAGTAAATAATAATTTAACTATAATTGTGAATGTTGAACAATTTTTTTTATTTTTTGATTGAAAAAAAATCTCGCCAAGATTTAATTTTTCCTCTTTTAATACATTCTCAAAATTTCTGTAATTTTGTCAACTAAAAACAATTTCATATTCAGATATCTTTTAGAATCAATTGGCAAACTTTAATTTTAAAAAATATAGTGAATTGTTGATTGTACTGATAACTGTTCATTTAGCGGAATTTTTTATATTGTAGATTTTGTTTATGAGATTTCACTTCTTTTTGATAGAAATTTCGGATAAAACAAATACTCTTTTAAAAGTAATAAGAATATTTAATATTTATTAAATGTTGAATTAATTAATTAAATTTAATATTGAACAGTGCAGACTCCACGTCTACTCAAATGGTAAAAATCCAATTAATTGCCTAATGAGTACAATAATATCTTGAGAAATAGTATGTGAATCAAAATTTAAAAAAAAAAATATCTCTGAGCCTCCTCTGGCAGAATCATATCAAATCATATTGAAGCTTTGATCAAATGGGTAGAAATAGTGTAGGCTCCAGGTATATCAAATTAATAAAAAGTATAATTTTTGCATCAAAACTAAAATATTTCTATAAATAATTATTTAATCAAAAATTTCAAAAAATGTCCATGGAGCTTCATCTATTTAATTTATCCTGAAATTTGTAGACGAAATGGTTAAAAATTGTAGGCTACACGTTTACTGAACTGCTAAAAAATCGAAATTTGGGTATAAAAAAGTGAAATATCTCTAGAAAGAATTAATAAATCAAAATTTCCTGTAGAATGGCCCTAGAGCTTCAGCTATTCAAATTATCCTGAAATTTTTAGACGAAACGGTTAAAAATTGTAGGCTGCAGGTCAACTGAACTGCTAAAAATAATGCATTTTTCATATCTTCTGAATCTTGATTCAGTTGTATAGAATAAATTACTAATTTCGGAATTTGTTTATACTTTTTATTATTCACAATAAGAAAAATGTAATATTTGTAAATATTCCTATGTATTCCCAGATATTCTTGATATGCTTGATATTTCTAAGTGTTCCGAAGTATTTCGAAATATTTCTTAATATTCTCACATAATTTAAACTTTTAAAGTATTTCTCGGAGATTCCGACGATTTAAACTCAATTTTATGGCCATAGAAAATTTTTTCAATTCTCAAAATTTTAAATTTTTGAGCTCATTGCGATATCATAGGACTATTTTTGATTTTTAAAACAGCAGATATTTTCACTTCTAATAAAACGTATCAATTTTCTAGCACTATTCATTTCCGTTTTTCAAAAATTTTGTATTTTAGGCCACCCTAATATGTAGGGTGTTGTTTTCATGTGAATTTGACCGAATAGGAATGCCAATAATGATGTTATTTCTTTAGATCTACAGCTTCGTCTTAATACTCCCAATTTTAATATATTAAACATTGTATTTCGATATATGAACCTAAAATTTAAGAACTTTGCAATAGAGGTAAAGAGTGTGTGATAAAAATGAAGATTTTGAAGACAGTTGTAAACGTCACTGACATTCCTAGCTGAATTCGCATCGAAACAACACCCCACGCATACATGTTGTTCAAGCGCTACCTGAAAAAACTTATTATATGAAAAATTACAAAAAACAATGATTTTTTAAAAAGTTTGAAAAAACAAAGCTAATCAATGTCACAAACGTTTTTCCACCTGAGGTTCATAAGCAAGTGACTTCTTACATATACTTTATGAGTCAGAACGGAAAACGACTATTTTCGGAGATGAAATTTACGTTTTTGGAAATATTAAAGAAACGGTTAAAAATATCAAAAAATATTTTGGGAACTTTCTGCAGAAATCTTCAAAGAGAATATTAATTTTCAGTTGGACATTTCCCCGCTTACTGATTGTACATTTTTCGGAAAAACTCAAAAATTTTATTTTTGTATGAGGCACTGACTAGTACTACGGAATTTCCTGTAAAATTACCCGGTCTAGTATAGCGCTAGGGCTAGTATTGTGGATTTTTTCGTAACGTAAGCCTTTTGAAATTTCTTTGCGGATTTGAAAAGTTAAAGAAACCTCTCACAAGAATCACAAAAGAAAAATGACATTATCTTCATTATTTAGAAAAAAAAACAGATTTTCAAAAAAAAGAATGTCTGACTTTTTTCAAACAATTTATTAAATCGTTTTTTGGCATCCGATCCTAAACGTTTTTCTTTCCCAAAGAAGACATAATAATTATACCAAGTTTCATATTCTTAATCATTAGAGCCTATTTCGGAAAATGTTGGTTGTACAGATGATACTAATTATCTTAATGTGATAGGTATTGCAGAGTATGTTTGAATGAATAAATAAATAATGTTCTTAATATATTGATTGAATCTGAGTATTTTTTTCATTTTATTTTATGTGTAAAATAAAAAAAAAAGATTACAAGTATCACAATTGTAACGATTTTTTCATTCTCACATTAGAAGTCACTCTTGTGCTCTCCTTTTATGATAGGGTGGTCCAAAAAGTCGACTTTCTATTTTTGATAATCGACCCCCCCCCCCCCAATTTCTTTGTTTTTCGAAAAAAGAACTTCTCTATTTTTTCTTAAATCAGCCAACATTAACATTAAAGTTTGGTCACATCTTAAGAACTGTTCCAAAATAATTCCCACCCAATAAATTTCCATTTTGATTTCCGAACCCCCTTGTATTGTGCCTGTGAAATGCAACACCCCGGTTATTGATTGCTTAGAGGAATATATAATGCAATAATATAGTATAATACAATAAT
>CAKNYM010051727.1:149903-176088 GCA_932195095.1 Andricus curvator
ATTCTCCTTAGGGCTGGTAAGGAAGTTTTATAATTATTTGTATTATTATTCATATTTATTCATTCATCATTATTTTTTTTTATTAGTGATCAGTGATGGCTGACGCAGAGTTTAAAATAACAAATTAATAAATAATACTTAATTGGAAAATATTTGTCAAATATTTCTAAATGTTTTCTAAAGAATTAGGGTACGTTTATTTTTAAAAAATTTCTTTTACAAGGTTGTTGGTCTCAAGCTCTAAGCTCCAAATTGAATCATCTCATTTCACAAAATAAATACTTGAATGAAATACTTGTTTATATCCTAAGCGATACTCCTTTTTCGAATAAAAGTATGAATGGAGGCTGAAGAACTGCTTGATATTAAAATTTTTGCGTTAAATGAATTTTTCGAATGGTAACCTCAAGCAGAGTCTCAAGTAATGTGAACATTGGACAGTTTGATGTTACGCAAAAATCACAGAAAAAACTAAGAATAAAATTTGTTGCAGGACATTTTTTAGAGCGATAAAGTTTTGTTCAGTCAAATTCGCGTCTTTCAAAATACATGTGTTTGTCATGGAAAAACAAAAAAAAGTTTAACCGATAATTGTGTAAAGTTTATCCTTTGAAGTTAATTTTTGTTGCAAAGAATCTTTCATCGGAAATCGATGTAAAGTTTATCTTCTGTTTTTTCTGTTTTTTCTGTGATAATTTAAGTAAACTGTTTTCCCTGCTCATACGCACTTTCAGTAAAAAAAAGAGTAGGGGGCGGCGGCGAATGCAGCGTGGCGGTTAATGTGGCGCGTTCGAGTTTTCGAATATTAACGCATTTTCTGCTTGTGGAGGTAGTTTCATTACATTTTTTATATGTTTTCAACGTTAAATTATTTAAAAATTGGGATAATTAAATTAATTGCCTGATTTGTATGACGAAAAATTAGTTTTGGTTCTTTCGGAAATATACTGTTCCGAGTTTCTTGAATGCTTTACCCTAATAGCACGGAACATTCCGGGAACGTTCCTGGAACGTTCCAGGAACGTTCCCGGAACGTGTAAAATGTCCGCCCCTTGGGAACGTTCCAGGAACGTTCCAGGAACGTTCCACTGGGACCTGAGGGGAACTTTCCATTAATGTTATTTTTAACAACAATTATCTCGTAAACCGTAAGAGATAGGTAAAAATGGATGCCATTTTTGAGTTTCGAGTACCGCATATACTACACTATAATATGATATCCGTATCATAAACTGACATCGAATTTTGAGAATTTTGACCTATCACTTACGGTTTACGAGATATTTATTGATAATAATAACAATAACGTTAATTTATGTTTGGAACGTTCCAGTGGAACGTTCCCAAGCGGCGGACATTTTACGCGTTCCGGGAACGTTCCGAAAGTTCCCGCGGAACGTTCCGGGAACGTCCCAGGAACGTTCCGTGCTATTAGGGTAAAGTTTAACATTTTGTGTAAAATTAATACACTTTTATGTAAAAAAATCTTTATTAAATACTATTCACATGCAACTAATATGGCGCATTCGGGTTGTACCTTGTCTTAATATTATAGTTTAATGCAAAGAATTGTTTAAAAATTTTCCCCATTGATAATTATTTAAATATATCCTTCATTATGTTATTTTTCATATTGGTGAGTCATTCTGCACTGTTAACAAAAAATCTTTTTCTTGGCGTTTCAGCAGACATAACCCTCAAATTATTGTGAGACATTCTTCACTGTTAAAAAAACATTTTTTCTTGAAATTCCGGCAGACATAATCCCTAAAATATGTTAATAATATTAAACGTAAATATATTTATCTTATTTCTATTAAATTTTCCTAATTTTTCTTCATAATTTGTTTTTTATTCAATAATTATGAATTGAAATCGAAACGCGCCACATTACCAAACAAGGTAGGACAGCTTGGCGCAGATGCACTTTTTGGAAAACACATTAATTAACTGTTTTAATGAACTTCAATTAAATTATCTGCATGTTTAGAGCATTGGTAAGATATTGACCCAAACAAAATATATTTTATTACAATATTTTACTTTATATTTGAATTTTAATCGGGCATTTTCCTTTATGTGTGCCGCATTCGCCGCCGCTCGCCTATCACTTGCTATTTAAAAAATATGTATATTGTTAGTATTTATATGGAGTAAAATGAGGCAATTGAATTATGAGGTTAGAACCTTTGAGAAATATCTAAACTTCCAATTTATTATAATTGATTAATTTATTATTGTAAACTCTGCGTTAGCCATCACTAATCATCCAATGAAAATTCCTTACCAGTATTAAGGAGGATATTATTATATTGTATATTATAAACAAATTATTATTACATATTATTATTCATTATCATTATTATTATTGTATTATACTATATTATTACATTATATATTCCTCTAGTAAGCTACGAAAACAGGTTACTCGCAGATTTTTGCGAGTATTGATACTAGACCGGGTGATTGCAGCCATACACAATAGCCGGCGTATTGCATTTTTACAGGCGCAAAAAAAACACTTCATTTTCAATTACAAAAAACACGAACATTTTCCTGAAAAAGCTCTATGTCAAATCCGGTATAATTGCCTTAAGATTATTTGGTAAAAATATCACAATAAACAATTCATCCTTGTAACCGTATTCTGGATGTAGCGAAAACCGGAGTCGTTTGAAGCTAGTGATGCCGTTCGATACGAGACTGTCTCGATATCGTATCGAAAAATCTCGGTTTTGTCTCGTATCGTTTTGGTATCGGAAAACCGATATATCGCTCGGATCGTCTCGGGATTTTGAGACTAGACAGCCAGATGGTGGTTTCCTACGGAACAACAGTAGAAGGGGAACGGCGACAAGTTTCAACTACCTGAGTACCAATGAACCTTTTCTTGTAATTTAAAGTTCTGAACCTTCAAATGAACGAAATATATTTTCCCAATTCTATTATATCTAGAAATATTTTTCAACTGCAGATAAAAGTATGCATTATAAGTTTCTTTTATAATAAAATTATTTGCGATGTAATGAACCATTATATTTTTGCACTGTTTCTAGATTATAAAGCAATTAATAAAAAATGTTCATTTGAACGTTAAAAACTTCAAGCACATTACCTTTTAAATTTTCAGGCTTTGAAACTTCTGAAATTTCTACATGTCTTTCAAACAAAATCGAACTTTTCTCAACAAAATTGGAAACACTTTCAAAATTACAAAAACGGAATATGTGAAGGTGTCTCAATATAAAAATACAATTTTTTATTGTAGTACGAGGGTGGCAGTACAGAACTGGATAATCAACAACATGGGAATTTTTCGAAACAATGGAAAAAGATTCTTTAAAATCGAAATCATCATTAAAAGATGAAGCGAATATCCAATTTCGAGCTAAAATATTGGTCAATTTAGTGAAAACAGTCTTATTACAGAAAGTTATCCGCGTCCGATTAAGTGGATGTTGAAGTTGACAATCTTAAAGTGTCACTATAACCTGAAATTGGAGCAGACTCGACTGCAGATTGCAATAAAAATTTAATGTTTCAGTTTAAAAAAAGGGGAAAAAATGCTCCCGAGATATGAACCTTGTGCATACGGGTAAATGAAGTTTAAGGTCCAAAACTTAGCTGATTCCGAGAAAAACGATCGACAATTTGGAGATTAAAATTTCACGGGTTTACAAAATCGGCTTTGGATAGCGATTCAAATGGAATTTTCAATTTGTTACAAAAATACAAACTTATTTCCGAGATATGGATATATGCTGAATGATAATAACAAAAAAATTTTCTAAAAAAAAATCATTTTTTTCGGATAAAATCAAAGTTGAAGATCGTGATATCACAGTATGACAGACATGTTTTTGTTAAAAATCCTAAGAAATAGGAAAATGTATACGATTTATTTTGTGATTAAATTATAATAATTTGAAGAAATATCGATATACTAAAATCTTATTAAAAATTGTGAATGATAATGAAATTATATTTCAAAACAATCCTTTTACCACCATACGTAATTGATTTTTTATGCATTTGTTATGCAATAAACCCATTTTTGATAAAAATGGTGGTTACGCAGTTTTGTGCTGCTACTTTTAAGTTATGCTTTTCTAAAAGAGTGAATTATGAGTAAGTTTCGATGTAAAGCTTTTATTGATTTTTTCCGTAAAATATCAATTTCTTACTTTTTTTTTTTGATAATTAGAACGTTCACAATTTTCTGATTAAATTTGTTTACATATTTTTCAATAATTTCGAAGATAATATTAATATAGATAAATTAAAAAACTTAAAAGGAAGTGAAATTGTATCAGATTACAACTAAAATATATCTTCTAATAATAACCTGTTATACATATTAAAATAAAATAGAGCAATATAGTAATGGGAAAAACGTATTTATTAAAGAAAGGACTTATCACTTTCAGAAAAGAGGAAGTTTTTGGATTTGTGGGGAAAATAATTTGTCATACAGAATGCACAATTCGAATAACAATTTATTTGTTAAAATATTATTAACTCTCACATTCTAGCTAAGAAAGAGATTCTAAGATATGAGAACCAGGATAATCAGTATTATGATTTTGATTTTAAAGTATAAATCTAATTTTCCTATGATTTTGCAGAAAATTTAAAAAGATATCTGAAGATTTCAGATATGTCGAAAATGAATTTAAAAAATTGTAAATAAAATTTCGTTGTTTTATAGGATGTCACAAAATCTGAGGAATAATAATTGGCGTCAGTTTGACCTTTCAAACTGCAGGACTTTTAGAAGTTTGGAAATATTTTATATATTTTCAGAAAAGTTTTCAAGTTTGAAAATATTTGTATTTTCTTCAAAACTTCTAATATTCCTCTCGAATTTTTCTAACGAATTGTGAAAAACTTTAAAAATTACAAAAATTGCACTTCCACATTTCCACAAATCTTCCACATTTTTTAATTCTTCTTAAATCTATTTTTTATTTTATTTAACAATGGATTGGTCTTGACTATATTTTTAAAACGTCAAAACATTCTAAATATCTTTCAAAATAATTCGAATTTTTCCTTTAAAAAAAATCTTAAAAATTAAAAACATTACCTTAAAATCTTCCAGATTTTTTTTGTGACAAGTTTATGGATGTTTACAATGATTCTAAAATCATTTTAAATATTCTCTTCAAATTAATTTAAAAAAAAAAGGATCATTTTAAATTTTGCTAGGAACTCAAGAAAATGTATCATTCTCTTGAAATATTTCAAAACACGTGAAAAGCTTCTAAATGTTTTGTTTACTATCTTTAAAAATAGACTTTTTGTTTGGAATTCCTATAAGTCTTTTAAACTAACTTTAATTTTTCTAAAACATTTGGAGAAACTTTCAAAATTACAAAAATTGCCTTTAAATCTTCCACACTTTTTCAACATTTTTAGAAATCTTTTTCATCTTTTTGAATTTTCTTTAATGATTAATTAGTCAAGATAAAAAAAATCATTTCAAGTTTTCCTACTTTTTTCGTGATGTTCAAGAATCTACATTTGATTTAAAAAAATTCTGTATTCCTTTCAAATTATAAATAATCTATACATTTTTTAAAAACTTCAAAACATTCTAAATATCTTTTGAAATATTTTGAATTTCTCCTCAGATTAAAAAAAAAATCTACAAAATCAAAAACATTACCTTAAATACTTCCAGATTCTTTTTTTTGCCAAGTTTGCAAGACTTCTGGAATGTTCAGAAAATTCTTTTTTCAGAATTAATTTAAAAGAATTATAATTATTTTAAATTTTTCTAGGAAACTAAAGAAATTTTTCATTTTCTTGAAACCTTTCAAAACGTTTGAAAAGCTTCTAAATGTTTTGTTCGCTATTTTAAAAAATTGACTTTTTGTTTAAATTTGATTTAAATCTTTTTAAGTTTTAAATTATTCTTGAATCATTTTAAAACTTCGAAATAACTCTTAATCTTCCACCAATTATAAGATAAATAAATAAACTAATTTACTAATATTTTTTTAGTTATTTTTTAATTTACTAATATTTTTTAGTTATTTTTTCAATGAATCAGAAATCAAACGGCACTTCGGCATTATAAAAAGTATATAAAATACGATTCGTAGTATTATTATGTCACATGATTGTAGATTTACGTAAAATAGAAGTGGAGGGATATCTGTGCGCCTCTTGATCAACAAATAAAAAGTAAGAGGGTTTATTTAAATAAAAACTTTCGTTTAAAGTTATCAAACTTTTATCTGTCCATGTAAAAGATTTAATTTAAAAATTGAATTGAAATAAGTTGAGTTTGTTTAAATCAAACAGTTCTCACTGAGTGCTTTAGAATTTCTTCGGCAGTGCAAACTGTAGAGTTGTAGAGTTTAGATTTTTGGAATATATAATTGTTTTCTTTCAAGGCCTAGTCCCGAAGGGATAAGCTCCTCTCAGCTCCTTTTTCCGGTTCCTGCGGCCGGCCACACGACCAGCCCTACTCTCTCTTCTATTGTGAACGAGGAAAATCCCATCTGGACATTTTGTCTCGGAATCCCGATACGATACCGATACGAGACGGAAATTTTCGATATTTTTCCGATACGATACAAATCCGAGACTGGAAGGTGAGTATCGTGTCGGTATCGTCTCAGTATCGAAAAATATCGCTCGGCGGCATCACTATTTGAAGCACCTTAATGTGGTAGGCGCCTTTGACATGATAACCCTTCATGCGTGGGTGCGTGAAGACCACAGGCGTGGAGTTGCCTATTCATCGCTATGCTGATCTTGAAAGTTTGAAATCGAGGATTAACGAGAGGGACTTTATTTAATCGAGCGTCGACCCGGCTAGTCTATCTGACAATTGCTTTCGGCTCGCCGACAGCCTTTGCGGCATTTCTTGGGACTTCTCTATTTGGGCATTTTGATATCTATGCGTAGGATTTGAGAATTTCGCAGGAGCTTACAACTTATATCGACAAGCGGTTTCTTCCGGGAAGCGGTTTTTTACTTTTTAGTCGGTTTCTCGACCGATCACTTTGCCGACTCCTCATGAAACGTGTGTAACGGTCGGTCGTATAACGTTGACGGTTATGTTATAATCATAAATCCTTTTTACACCGTGGCATTATGTGCGCGGTGCTTATATGCACGATTCGCGTTCCAACGCGGATTTTACTTACACAAAGTCTTAAAAGTATAGCCACTTTTTTCAACAGACGCTCCACCAATTTTAATTTTATGTACTTCCACGTCAGTGATTCTTAATATTCCAGTTCAAAAGGAATAAGGAGCTAATTTCTGAAGTTAAAAGTAGTTCACCAAAAAAATCTGCAATGCAAAACATTCCACCAAGTAAAAACTTATCAGTACAATCAACTTTAGTTTCCCAATAAAAAGGTTCATTTTTAAATTTTGCAACCGCTATCCCAAAATTTCATCCGTTTAGAGAAAAAATACTGTTATAAATTTTTTTTATGTACAAAAATTGTTTAGAGGTTCCACTAGGACGTGTTGTTTTGAAAATGAATTTTCTTAGTTGTCGATTTTTGAAAAATACCAATTAAAGGCTAAAAAATTCTTGTATTCTTAAAGAATAATTCTCATTTATTAGAAAATGAGCCCTAAATTTTATGAAATAAACAAAAGTTTTGAAGATATTATTTGGCTCAGAATACGAAAATGTGTAATGTCATTACAATTATTGGTTTTTTACAATAATATTAAGAGATTTTTTTCTACAATGAATAGATTTAACATATTTTACCGAGGAATGAATAAAATTGACCAAAAATGTCTAATATGCATTATTAGTGTAACTTATGTTCTTTTGAATTCAAAACAATTCAATGAAATTTATAAGAATTCCAGGTGAATTTAAACGCATTCAGGATAAATTCAGAATGAATTCAAAACAATTTAAGTAAAATTGAAAAACAATTAAAATTGAATTCAAATGAATAGGGAAAATCAAAAAAATTTCATTGATTTCACTAAAATGAGAGTGAATTTAGATGAATCAAAAGTAATTCAGGAGACTTTGATGAAATTCATAACAATTTTTAGTGAATTAAACGAAATTTAAAAAATCCAAAGTTGCCATTAAGTTGAGGAAAATGGAGTAAATAGAATTTAGGGCAAATTCAACAATACTTAAGTGAATTGGAAAAAATTATTTAAAAAAACATCAATGAATTAAATAATATTCTAGTGAATTCAGAGGAATATAAGGGCAATAAGAAAAATTCGATGGAATACAACAAAATTCCAGGTTAATTAAAAAAAAATCAAGGAAATTAAAAACCATTCAAAAGTATCAAGAATATCCATTAAATTCATAAAGTTTGGAGTGAATTAAGAAGAAATCAAGGGAATTCAAAAGAATTTCGTGAAATGCCTAAAAGATTTCAGGGTGAATGCAAAGAAACTGAAACAAGAAAATCCATTGAATTTAATAGAGTCGAGTGATAGAATTGAGTGAATTTAGAAGAATTCAAGTAAATCAGAAAGAATCCAAGTTAATAACAATGAATTCAAAAGAATTTAAAGGATTTCAGTATAAATTAATAAGAATTTAGGCCAATTCCTAACGAATTCAAATAAATTTCAAAACAATTGAAAAAATCTAAAATATTTAATTGATTTCAGTAGAACTGGAGTGTGTTTGGAAGAATTCAAGGAAATTATAGAAAATTCATTGAAATTGATCAGAATCCAAGATGAATTAAATTTTTTTACTACTTTTTTGGATTTAGTTTGAACACACGACTTCCAAAGATAGATTAAAAATTATTGAATAAACTTTTACTTCTTTTTCATTTAAGCAGGATTGGGTTAACAAGAAACAAGCCTTTTTCAGAATAAATTGTTATAGTATAAAGTAGAACCTTCAAAATTGAAATAGTCTAAATTTAAATATTTCATACAGTAATACAAACTTTTACTGAATTTCTAATTATTAAACTGTCCAGTTGTCAATACATTTTTGAATTAAAATTATTTAATTTTGAAAGTTTCGAACTTCAAAGATTCAGTCATTAATGTGGAATTTGATTAATTCTAAACTGTTTCAATGTAATGATTTAGGTGATAAATCACTACATTTTATGATGTATGGAATGTATATTTTCATATAATTAATATACCGTAAAGAAATTGCATAATACTATAATTCGTAGTAATTTCACATTTTCGTTGGTTTGAATTAAAAAAAAAAGTTGAAAAAGTTTTTCCGGTGGATTCTTCTCATATCAAAATGCAGGGTGCGAACCTCTTTTGTTTTTCTTCTTCATTTCGCAACGTGGTCCATAATCCAATCACAAAAGTGACTTAGTTTAAAAAGTATGGAGGACTTTTCACGATGATAAAATTCATTCGGTATAAATCCTAGTAATTTTCCATTTAAAATTGCTTGAATCTAATCCACATTTTTTTGCTAATCATTAAATAGTAGAGCCGGTTTTGCATTATATAGTGTCTAGCAATTTTGGGTTGACTAGTCCATCCCCTTTTCCAGCTCCGCCGATTTTTCGGGATTATTATCGACGCTGCCTTTTATTAAATAAAGAAAACTTAGTGGTTGTAATAGATTAATGATAAAACCAAAATTAAACCAAATTTATGAGAATTAAAAAAAATATATCAAAAATATTCTTGAAATTCTATTTATTATTCTAAGGGTTTATTCTAGTATTTTCAATTATAGAAATTTTTATTTTTATCTTAACATTTATTGAAAATATTATGGGTAATCTGAACTTAGGTCGAAAGCTTAAGGCTTAAAAACATCATTCCTAAACTATCAGTTTGAAACACAAAGATCTAAAATAATATAAGATCAAATTGGAAAAAATATAAATATAACGCCAAAAACATTAAGTCTCAGCCTATGAGGTCCAAAACTATGAGGTCAACAATAATAAGGCCCAATTTCATTCCCCTGTTTAATTTTCAAATTTTTGATGCAAGAACAATGATATTAAATTGACAAACACATAATAATAAATACATTCTTCACTTATTTGTACAGGTGAATATTTTAAGACAATTAGAAGTCAATATTGCGTCATTCCACTTATCAGGCATATGGAACACCTTTACGACTTTGGAAAGTATATGAAAAAATTTTGCCTAGCCCTTACAAACTTTCTCGCACTCAAAATGTACCTAATAAAATTGTGAAGACTGCAGCAATAAAATTCCCAGATCCTGAATTAAATCAAGATCTTACCATTTTAATTGCTGAAGTCTATTAATTTTTTATGTACGGCAAGTGCGAGAAAGTTTCAAAAAGGTCAATAAAATTTGAAGATAATTTTCAGAGATTCTAAAATTAAATTTATTATTATTAGTCCCATAAAAATAAGATTTTCTCCTCCTATAGATAAACTCAAATTAAAAAAACCATAAGAAAAATCTAAAAATTAGGTTTATTATGTACTGTAGCGGTCAAAAGTTTACGCCTTCTCCCCTTTAAAATTGAAATTTGCTTCTTTCGAGGTGATAACAAATTATAACTTGATGAAGAAATTACATATCTGAATTCACTCTAAAAGAAGTAAATTTCATGAAAATGTAAAATTCTCTAATATTTTTATCTAAAAATCATACAAATCTTTCTAAATTAAAAAATTGTCATTGTTGCACCTTTTTAGTCATGCCTAAAAGATGCTTTAAAGGAGAAAAATTTTGATTTGACCTAAATAAAACTAATTGTTCAAACCAGAATAAAAATACTATCTTTTTAGCTACAGAAAATTGTCACTTATCCTACAGTAATTGAATTCAAATCGATGTTCTGTTCTTCTAAATTATTTAAAACATAAAAGCAGTGAATAAATATGTTTTTTTCTTTCTTTCTTTTCCATATTAGGTAAATAATTAAAATTACACCCGGCTCTCGGTTTAGGAACTCGCGGTTTAGAAATTCCTAGAATTGCTGGCTCACGCAGTTTCTCAGCTCAAGGGGCGAGAGACGTTTGCGACTCTCGCCTCGGAAGGGCCGCGTTGCGTGAGTACTCAGTCGAGTATATTGCGCAATATTATGCATTTCAGCTAGAAAGGGTTCAGGCGGCCGGGACTGTTTACGTTTCGGTTTTCCTGATTCAGGAATAAGGCTATTTGCAGGCAACCCCGAACATTGTTCCTAAACCGAGAGTCGGGTGTATATTATACATCTAGACTAGATATAGTTCGATTTGAACAATTAATTTTTTCGTAAAATCCAAATTTTTTCTTCTCTCATGCATCTTTTAGACATAGGAAAATCATCTTTCAAACCAAAATTTTTTTTTCAATTTTGTTTTATGTATCCAATGGAGGGTGCAAAAAAGATCATTTTTAAACATTAAAAAAGTTGTTATAATTTTTTGATAAAAAGGTTAGAGAATTATATATTTGTATGTAATGTACTTCTTTTCCAGTGAATTCAGATATGTAATTGTTTCATAGAATTATAATATTTGTTATTACGTTGAAATAATTAAATTTTGATGAACATGAAAACATGAAACATGAAACATGAAAAACGCACGATATGAAAAAAAGTCAAGAGGAGAAAAACGTTGATTCCTGAACACCCTATAATATTTTCATAACAACTTTTTGAATTTTTTGAAAAATAAAAAATTCAAATTTTGATCGCATAAAAAATTAATGAAAAATCAAAAAAGCCATTTTGCTGTAAAACTATGCAAGATACCAGAAAAGGTCATCTCACCAAAATTGTGCACCTAAAAAAGATCTACAAATTTCTTATCATTCACTTTTTGATATGACGCGTAGTTTTTGTTTTATTCGTAAAAAACAGCATTGAAAATAGAAAAATCAAATTTTCAGACGAATATTACCAGCTACGAAAAAATGACTGAAACAAAATTTGTTCATCCAAGGAAGACGTACAAATTTATTGTGACTCATGTTTCGAGAGGATGCGTGGTTTTTGTTTTATTCGTGAAAATAACATTGACAGTAAAAAAAATCAAATTTTTGAAAAAACAATGCAAGGTACGAAAACATATAAATGAACAAAAATTGTGCATTCAAAAAAGACTTCACACCCGTAATCAATTTTTGTGGTAAGAATATATTCAAAATGAAAAAATTAACTTTTTTGATAAACGGCACAAGCTAAAATAAAATGTTAACTAATAAAATTTGTCGCCTGAATTATATCATTACTTTTCATTTGAAATCAAATACAGATTTAGTAATTTGTATATGAAGAACATATAACACGAAGCACAAAGTGCGCGCTCAGTGTATTTATCAAATCGCACGCCGTAAGTGCGCTCAAACTTTTTTGTTTCTATCATAAGGTTAAAATGATTTTCAAATCAAATATCGAGCGCGAGTGTCTGGATGAGAATGTGTTCCTTAAGGTCGATAGAACCTTGAGTAAATAAAGTTCCTTTTCAGTCTAAAATAAAAATAAATTTAACAATCACTTAATATGTAGAGGTTTTGATAATTTTGTAATATTTGCAAACAAACTTTTTCTTTTCATCGAAGTCGAACACGAATTTCAAAAATCTAGAGGAGCCTAGCGTAAAGCGCGATACAAATACGCCCGAGCGCGTAGCGCGAGGTGAATACATAATCGAGCGCGAAGCGCGAGATAAATATATGATCGAGCGCGAAGCGCGAGATCCAATAGTCGCGCGCCCTAGGCGCGCTCAAACTTGCGAGCGAAGCGAGCCGCGCGCGAAGCGCGCAATGAGAATGTGCCCGCGAAGCGGACAGATTTTTTTTTAATTGCCTAACCTCTTACCTTGCTTTAAAACCTTTTTTCTGACCATATTTCTCTTCCTAAAAGTTTTTAAATACAGTAAAATAATAAAATACTCCTTTTTCAAAGCAAAGGCCCTTACATAAAACTATTTGCCACTTTTTTCGGCACCAAAGTACCAATTCAATTGCAACTTAAAATCCTAAATCTTCATTTTCTATAAAAAGCCACTTCTATAAGGTTTTTTCCATTTTACTTTTTGCCTTTTGATTAGAAACGATATTTCTTGAAATTTTTATTGTCTAGTTATAAATAAACATATAGCTTTCTTCGTTTTATAGACGTTTCAGCGAACAATTGTCTGTTACAGGGCAATACCGTCACACTAAATCTTAAATTGGTTAACTTTTTCTAATCACACTCATTTTCTCCCAATTCAGTAACTTAAAATCTCGAAAGCAAGTTTTTATTTTTGGTTTGAACTAAAAATTGCACTTTTTATCTTGATCCGCAACCGAGCCTGTTCCAATTTTAGGTTCCTGTTACTTTAAGATTGTAAAGTTCCACATTCTATTTCTCGGAACTGAATAATTTTTCTTATTCATACTTTTTTGGTCTCAATTCAGAAACACTTCAGCTCAGGAACAAACTTTTGTTTTATCTTTAAATGGTGATATCGATTTTACAGAATGTTATTTCGCTCTCCCAAAAAATTCCGATTTTTTTGGTTATCTAGTTCTGTACTGCAACCCTTCATATATCGTTTTTTAGTTCACGAACTGAATATAATATTTTTAAAGCAGCGGTATGATTTATCAAGGAAATAATGATTTATCTGCATTTTCTATACTTACCTCAGAACATTTTGGATAATTGTGTTTCGTAACAAAATGTACAATAAAATATTAGAATTTTTATGGATCATTAGGGGTGGATTCCACGCCGAAAGCTGTAGCGTTCTGCTCAATTTAATTGATAAAAACTTTTTTTTCATTTTAAATAATTCCAGAGAATCTAAATTTTAAGATTCCAATTGATTCCAACGGCTCATATTTCATGGTTATTTTTCATGTTTTTGAATAAAATATTTTTATATATTCAAAACAACGATTCCAAAAAAATGCCTGACCTAATTTTCTTTAAACATCAGAATATCCTTTCAGACCAAAAATGATAAAACCATGTGCTTTACATAAGATCTTTTAATAGGTCAGATAATAGGTCATTCCCGACATAAAATTGTCGACATTATAAAATATCCGATACTATAATTATTTTCAATTTTTTCCCCTAAAGCTGATAATTTTAAAACATGGTAGCCCTTGGACAGAGAAATTATTGGGAATTTATGAGATCGAAAAAAAACGGGAAGTGGTAGTGAATATCATACTTTACTTTATAAACTTTATAAATCTCATGAACTATTTTCAATTTTTAAATAATTTCAAATTAATGGATTCATAATTAAATTAAAAATTTCAATTTTTAACCCATTGCAAATTGAAGTTTTTTTAATTGAAAAAAGAACATTTATTTAATATTTATCTATTTCTTACTGATTATTTGAAATGAGAAGTTATAAATCAAATATTCAAAACTAAACAATTTGAAACTAAATTGTTTAAAATAGAAAACCTTAAATCGTTACAATTTCAGAGAGCTAAATGTAATCTGAAAAATAATTAAACTACTTCATAAAACTAATAAAACTAAAATTAAACTTCATTATTAAAAATGATAACGTGGATTTATTTTTTTTAAACAGAAATCTTTGAACTGCTTAATTTATAAGAGTTAAAAATTTCAAATGTCGTAGTATAATATCATTTAATTCAAAATTGCTCGATGAAATAATATTGAGAGCTTCCATTTTATTATACGCGTAAATTATTGAGCGCTTGAATACAAATTTTTAAAGCTTTAATTTGAAAAGTTTAAAAGTCAAAAGATTCAAATTCAAACCTCAGGATCATAATACAATCGGAAATTTACGAGAAAAAATTTTAAAAAATGTTTTTCGAAAGGCCGTGTTAAAAAAATGTATCAAACAAATTTATTGCCAGTGCCATGTTTTGGTGATTAAATTTAAAATACTTCCCTGTTTCTAATTGGCTGGTAATACATTGACGACTTTCAACTCATCAGACGCTTTTGCCCTTGAATCGTATAATTTAATCATAATAATTTTAACGCGGAAAATGAACATTTCTATTTAGTATGTTAGTTAGAAAGTGTGAATTGAATTTTCAAGGCCCTCGGCCCATGTAATAGACGCATATAAGTTAATCTCAAATACTGATCGACAGGAATTTATTTCTAGGCTCTGGTCAAGAATAACTCAGATCCTTCACATTTCGAAACTCAGATAAGATAATCATTCATGCTCACTAATATATAATATTCAAACGAAGTCTCATTTTGCAAACAGGTTTTCAGCATTACTATTTGCATGGTGACGATAATAAATTAACTCGATCATACAAGTTCCATTGTTGTGACCCTGGTACCGTGCACTAGGGCATGGGAAAATCAACTACTGAAAGAAACAACTCTGTATCGCACTAATTGCTATGTTTCCTGTTTCATTAATGTCATAGACAAATTGAAGTTATTTATATCTCTTATTCTTTATGTCTTGAGGGGACGTTGAAAAACTACGTCACGCTATTTTCAAAACTTTTTCCAACCCTCCCCTTTTTCGTCACAGATCATCACACTAAGCTTGAACTCCCAGGGTGACGTCACAAATCCAAGCATCCTCGCCTCTTTTAATTAAAATTTTTGTCTTTTGTTTCATTTGTTAGAAGCCTAAAATAAAACACAAAACATGCACACTTGAATGTTTTAGAAAACAGTAAGTTGACTTCTGAGTCCGAGAAGATTCATTTTCAATCAAGAAAGATGATATTACAGCCGAATAGTTGAATTTTTAACAAACAAATTAATTCTACACCTGTTGCGTTCACAACAAAAAAGTTGAATTTTCAAGCAAAAGACAGGAATTTTCAACCAAATAGTTAAATCTTCAACCAAATGATTGAATTTTCAAACAGCAAAGATTAAACATCAACCACAAACAGTTGCATTTTTAAACAAATAGTTAAATCTTGAAGCCAAACAGACGAAGTTTTTATAAGGCAGTTGAATTTTCAAGAAAGAACTTTTCTACCAAAAAAGATGAATTTTCAATCAAGAGGGACAAATTTCCTACTTAAAAAGACGAATTTACAACAAAACAGTTGAAAATTCGAAAGAATATAGCTTCTTAACAAAATTGTTGAATTTTTAATCAAATATTTTAATTTTCAGGCCACGTCGAATTTTTAAAAAGACAGTTGAATTTTCAATCCAAAAGGAAAAATGTTCTATCCGAAAAGACGAATTTTTCAACAAAACAGATTTACGACCAAAAAATATGACTTTCTACAAAGTAATTGAATCTTTAACAAAACAATTAGATTTTCAACAAAATAGATGAATTTTCAATTAAAATGATGAATCTTAAAAAAAATGAATTTTTAACTGAGAAGTTCTACTTTCAAACAAGTAACTGAAGTTTCAATCAATGAAGATTGATTCTCAACGAAAAATGTAATAGTTGATATTTAAAAAAATATATTTCAATTGTAAATAAAAAACAGTCGAATTTAACCAAAAAGATGAATTCTCAACGAAATATGTAATACGTAGCTGATATTTCAATAAAAAAAAAAGATTTGATTTTTGAATAAATAATAGCTGGATTCAACCAAAAAACAAATTTTCGACAAAAGAGTTTAATTTTCAAACAAGAAAGATTCTACAGCCGAGAGAAAAAAATCAACGATATAGTGGAATTTTCTACCAAAATATGATTTTCTAGGAAGATTGTTAAATGTCGAACAAAATAATTAAATTTCCAATCAAATGATAAAATTTCTAACCAAAAAAGATTAATTGTCAACGAAAAATATAATATTTTGAATGTAAACCAAAAAAAGATTTAAATTTAACATAAAAAACAGTCGAATTTAACCAAATAAATGAATTCAAAACAAAAAATGTAATAATTGATATTTTAAAGAAAAAAGAGTTTTTAAAAAATGAAAAATATTTGAATTAAAAAAAATGAATCTTCACCGAAATAGTTGAGTCCTGAACCAAAACAGATTGAGTTTCAACCAGACAGTTTCACTCTTAGCCAATATAGAATAAATTTCTGCCAAACAAATATTGAATTTTTATGCCCAAAAGACGAATTTTCTACAAAATAGTTAAATTTCCAAACCGAAAGTATGAATTTTGAACAAAAAAATTTATATTTCAACCGAATAGTTAAATTCTTTATCAAAATAGTTCATTTTAAACCCAAAAGACGAATTTTCAACAAAATACCTGCATTTTTAACTTAAAAAGATAATATTTGAAAAAAAAATAATGGTTAAATTTTCAGTTAAGAAAATTAATTTTTGAGGAAAACCAGTTAAACTCGACCAAAAAAGACGAATTTTCAACAAAATAATTGAATCTTCGACTGAAAAAGATTAACACACAACACAACTAAAATTTCTGGGCTTTTTAATAACTACAAATTTAGACTATTTTGTTGGTTTATTCAAAAATAAATAAATTTAAAAATGTCGCAAATCAAAATAAACAAACAAACATAACCTTTAACTTGAAGCAACTGCGTGACAGTCGTAGAGCTGCTAATTTTGAAAGCGAAATTTTTCGATTATCTACTGTTGGAAAATGTAATGTCAAATAAAAAGTCCTCAAATATTTATACATAATGAAGAAAGAACACTTCGTATCAATGAATATTGTTCATTAAACTTCAAACTTTGATTCTAATGTATAAACATGCCACAGAAATGTTTCATTTAGGTAAAAAGTATGAATAATGAAGAAGCGAAATTTTTTTTTTCATGTTGAAAATTAATTTTTTGCTCTCACACATTAATTAATTATAACATTTCAATGAAACTTCGTCATAAAGTATGGTATCCGTGCTGAAATGTTATAATAAAAAAAATAATTAATATTTTTTGCCAGTTTTCCAGTTAATTATGATTATCTACTGTAAATCACTATCTAATGTAGGGTAGTCTCCCCTAACGTTTTCACCTGGGCAAAGAAAAAAAAATCATCCCAAATATTGGAGTTTCATTCCAAAAAGTCGAATTTTCTGCAAAACAGTTGAATTTTCAACCTAAAAATTTGCCTTTTCAATAAAGAGGTTGATTCTTAACCAAATATTCGAATTTTAAACGAAAAACGACCAATTTGAAAAAAATGGAAAATTTAAATGATCATTTCAAAAAATTGATTTTCAACAACAAGAAAACGAATTTTCCAAAAATTAGTTAGGTTTTTGACAATTTTCAATGAAATAGTTCAATATAAAATCAATAAAATGAATATTCAACCAAGCAGCTCAGCTTTCAACTAAGTATTTTAATTTTCAACCAAAAAATATTAATTTTGAATGAAAAATTTGATAGTTGAATTTCCAATTAGAAAAGATAAATTTTCAACCAAAAGTGGAATAGTTAAATTTACAGTTAAAAAAATTAATTCACAAACAAACAAAAGTTGCCAACAAAACAGTTACATCTTCAACGAATAAAATAAATTAAAATCAAATAAAAAAACTTTCAACCAAGTAGTTTAATTTTCAATCAAAAGAGATTAATTTGCAATCAAAAATTGAATAGTTTAATTTTCAACTAAAGACGATCAATTTTCAGCCAAAAATTGATTAGTTAATTCTTCATTTGAGAAGAATTATTTTTAACAAAAAAAAAAAAGGAACGAATTTTCAACAAAAAAGTTCAATCTTCAACCAAATAGTACAATTTTTAACCAAAAGAGATGAATTCTGCAACAAAAATATAATAGTAGACTTCAAAATTGAAAAGATTTAACTTTCAACGAAAAATATTTGGATGTTTTTATTGCTTTCTATTAACTCAGTTTGCAAAAACACAAGAAAAAGGGGAAGTTTTCTCAAAACAGGGAAAAAAAAGGAATTGTTTAAAAAAGAGGAAAAGAGTGAAATAGGGTAAAGATTATGCAGTGCTGTGCTTAGATGCTTTATTTGATGTCACATTCACCCCCCCCCCCCCCCCCTCCGTAAAAGTGATGTAGAATTTTGAACGTCCCTGGAACCTTATTGTATACGATAGGAAAGAAAAAAACCAAGATCTCTCTAGCAAATCCTTTTATGTCTGAAAAAATCCCACCTTACACCAAAATACTTATTAAGAAATTTTTTTATTCATTTTATAGATTGCAACAGAAGCAGGAAAATCACGAACATTAGATTTAAGAATCCAGCATGAAAATCACGAAGCTGAGCGTGCTGCTCTTCAAAAAACGTTCCGCAGCGAAACTATTAAAATGGTAAGTCTCGTTATGTTCCACTAAGATCGTGTAAAACCTCGAGTATTTCTTGACATTGTCGTTAAATTAGAAATTGGGTTTTTACTATCGTGTCATAAAAGATTTTACGATCGGTTTATGTACTTATTTAATTTATGTATATGCAAATAGAAGCAGAGTAGACATTTCTAAAACATCAAAACAAACCACTAAAAATGATCCAAAACATAAGTTTCACTTTCGAAGTCTCAAAGTTTCAACACACTCCTCGTTAGTTTTGTTTACCTTTCTCTGTTTCTACCTTTTCGCATTTTCTATATAACTTATTTAAATAACGGTGTCTCGTAGGGCTTGCAATATATAAGAGATGATTTATACAAAATATATCCTGACTGCGCCCAAGAGTTGCGGGAAGTCATTTCACAGTTATATTTTAGTATTAAAATGACCTCCTGCGAGTCTTACCAGAGTCAAGTATTTTTTTAGAGAATAGATAAGCATTGTGGTGGAAGAAACCGTTACAGCTAGACACCCTATAGTAATATGTGTCTTAGCTTATAGTGCGTTTTCCGATGCAATACTTCGTAGATTAATCTATAATCTTAACCTTTTGAAAATAATCTAAATATCTTCAGAAATGTTCATTTTATATGGTGCAAGACACTTGGAAAGGTTTGCCATATTCAGAGTAACAAAATCTTATTTCTAACACCCCAATAAGGTATTAGGTAAACGATGTTCTAATATCTATTCACTCTTTGCAGTCTAAGTTTCTAAATTATACCCCGTTTTCCATTTTGGTCCACTATCCAACATTTTTTTACTATCTTATCAAGTGTAATCAGTCTTTTAACGATTTGAGTGAAAGTTATCTGAATAAATAAAAGAGCTATGCAATTCAAAATTTTGAAACGAAAGATATTAATATACCGCTGCGAAGTAATTTCGATGTATTCACTATGAGTGTATTTATTCATACTCATTTTATAAGAATTCTTCTTCCTCATAGGTATCAAATAAATTTTCTCCCTCATAAAGAAAGATTTTTCTATAACAAAATAAAAAAATGGATGTTTTCAATATTTTTCAAACTTATGTTTCTGTCTTACTGAAAATCTTATTTTCAGGAAACCAGACAGTCCATGAAAATGTCAATTGATATGTTCTGTTACAATGAACAACTTTTTAACTTACGGTAGTGTTATATTCCAAATTGAAACAAAAGTCTTCTTCATGAAAAAAATGTAACCGTCGAACTTGTTCTTCGACTGGTCCCTAATCTTTTACGGTAACTTAAAGTTTGAAATGAAAAAATGATATGTATTGCGAATTAAAATAGAAAAAAAAACAGACCCCGCGGTATGAACAATGAGCTGTAACAAGTCGTGACCGTAACGACCGTAACTCCTCCCAGGATTATTGGAAACCGAAGAAAAAAATGACAGAAAAACTTTCTGGCAGTCAGACTCTTGTGGCAGTCAACAGCTGCTGAAAGAGGTGAGCCCTGCACTAGGTATAATATTGTTGTATTTTCAATATAAAAAAAGTTTTTCTCATACAAACAGTATAAACCATTTATTTGAAACTTAATAAATCGGTACTGCTAGGTCACGAAAATTTGAACAACAGGTCCATTGGTGCCTCTAAAACACGCACAAAATTACACTGGCTATCGTATTGTTGTATTTTGAATATCAAAAAACTGTTTCTTATATAAACAAGGTAAATTTTTTTTTAAATCTCTCAATTTAAAAAAGCCCACTTCCAACCGGTCAGTCTAGCTCAAAGTCCTATCAGACTTGGATAACAATCGGAGCTACAATTCATCCAAATTTCATTATCATACCTCTTTTAGTTTTCGAGATATGGTGAACAGAAAAAAGTTACAGGCACACACATACACACATTTTTTTAAATTGTACTTTCGAGCTCTTGGGGTTGAATTATATCAAAATATGTCAAAAAAGTAGATTAGAAAATTTGGGTCATCACAAGCCTCCCTCTATGAGGAAGCAATATTCAATATCAGATCGTGAGTCTTTTTTAGAAATTAAAATTGATACTTAAAATTTAATAATAAAATTTTTTCAAATTCCTAGTCGAAACAAAATTGTATTGTCTTTTTGGGCGTCCATAAACTACGTTACCAATTTCAGGGGGATCGCTCTAAAAACTACGTTTGGTAACAGTGGGTAGGAGAGAGGAGCAGTGAAAGTAACGTTACGAACTCATATACGTAACATTTAGTACCTTTCCTGATGATAAATTTGAACAAAGTTTTTGAATTTTGCAAAAGATAGTCCTGCAACAATACAGTTCAATAATAACTAAATAAGTTAGAAAATCACTTTCATATTACAGACTTCACCTTCCCTCCTCTATTCCCCTTTTTACATCTTTTTAAATGAATTCGCCTTTTTTCCCTGTTTTCAAGAAACTTCACCTTTTTCTCTTTTTTTCGCTTTAATACGCACTAAATGAATAGACCCCAATAATAAAATCCAACAACTTTTGGTTGAAGAGTACACTATTATATTTTGCTTCCTCATAGAGGGAGGTTTGTAATGACCTAAATTTTCAAACATAATTTTTTGACATATTTCGATATAATTCAACCCCAGTAGTTCGATCAGCCATTTGGAAGTAGTTTTTTTCGTTTAGAGATTACAAAGAAAAATTACGTTGGTTATATGAGAAAAACGTGTGGATAATTGAAATACAACAATACGATATCTAGCGTATTTGTTCGTGTCTTTGAGACGCATCGATCGAACTATTGCTGAAACTTGTATATGGCCTACCAGTATCAATTTATGAATTTTTGATGAAAATGGTTCATTTTGATTATATGAGAAAACCTTTTTTGATATTCAAAATACGACAATACTATATATATGGTATATTTGTTCTCGACTTTGAGACGCATCGATTGACCTATTGTTGAACCGTTTATGACCCGCCAGTACCGATTTATGAAGTTTCAAAGAAATGTATGTATTCTGTTTATATGTGAAAAACTTTTTTACATTCTCATTCTAATGAGAAGGTATTGGTTTTATGTAAAATTTGACATAGTCGGTTTTCATCAAATCTCCACGTTTTGAGACCCCCTGAGCCAGAAAACACGGTTTTTACCAAGGTGTCTGTCTGTCTGTAGTCTGTCTGTCTGTCTGTCTGTCAGTCTGTCTTAGTCTGTCTGTCTGTAGCCACGATAACTTTCGAAAAAATGATCAGATTTGATTGATCTTTGGCACACTTTTTTATGACCTAAAAAGAAAGAACGAGTTCGTTAACCAGCTATTTTGGATGAAAATTAAAAAAGTGAGCACATTTTGAAAATTTTTGAGACCACTTTTTTTGAAGATTTAAAAATTCTATGTATGGTTATAAGTAGTACATAAAATGACAAACAAAATATTCTAATGACTTTTCGTGATAAAAAAAAATTACTGGAGTTATAGCATTTTCAAAATTCCAAAAAACAAACGAAAATGTACATTTTAAGCCGAAAAACGCACGATATGAAAAAAGTCAAGAGGAGAAAAACGTTGTTTTTTGAACACCCTATAATATTTTCATAACAACTTTTTGAATTTTTTGAAAAATAAAAAATTCAAATTTTGATCGCACAAAAAAATAATGAAAAATCAAAAATTCCATTTTGCTGTGAAACTATGCAAGATACGAGAAAAGATCATTCTACCAAAATTGTGCATCCAAAAAAGATCTACAAATTTCTTAGCATTCACTTTTTGATATGACGCGTAGTTTTTGTTTTATTCGTAAAAAACAGCATTGAAAATAGAAAAATCAAATTTTTAGACGAATAACACGAGCTACGAAAAAAATGACAAGAACAACATTTGTTCATCCAAGGAAGAGGTACAAATTTGTTGTAAATCATGTTTCGATAGGATGCGTACTTTTTGTTTTATTCGTGAAAATAACATTGACAGTAAAAAAATCAAATTTTTGAAAAAACAATGCAAGGTACGAAAACAGATAAATGAACAAAAATTGTGTATTCAAAAAAGATTTACAAACTTTTAATCATTTTTTGTTGTAAGAATATATTCAAAATGAAAAAATTAACTTTTTTGAAAAACGGCACAAGCTAAAATAAAATTTTAATGAATAAAATTTGTCGCCTAAATTATATCATTATTTTTCATTTGAAATCAAATACAAATTTAGTAATTTGCATATGAAGAACATATAACATGAAGCACAAAGTGCACGCTCAGTGTATTTACCAAATCGCACGTCGTAAGTGCGTTCAAACTTTTTTGTTTCTATCATACGGTGCACAGAACCGAGCGTGGAACGCAAGGTTCAAATGATTTTCAAATCAAATATCGAGCGCGAAGCGCGAGTGTCTGGATGAGAATGTGTTCCTTAAGGTCGATAGAACCTTGAGTAAATTAAGTTCCTTTTCAGTCTAAAATAAAAACAAATTTAACAATCACTTAATATGTAGAGGTTTTGATAATTTTATAATATTTGCAAACAAACTTTTTCTTTTCATCGAAGTCGAACACGAAGTTGAAAAATCTAGAGCAACCGAGCGTAAAGCGCGATGTAGATACGCCCGAGCGCAAAGCGCGAGATAAATATATGATCGAGCGCGAAGCGCGAGATCCAACAGTTGCGCGCCCTAGGCGCGCTCAAACTTGCGAGCGAAGCGAGCCGCGCGCGAAGCGCGCGATGAGAATGTGCCCGCGAAGCGGGCAGATTTTTAATATTAGAAATACTTCAATACTTTATCTGACATGCTTGTTCGCGTCCTTGAGACACGTGGAATGATCTGTTGACGTACCTACTATGACCTCTTCTTAATATTGGGAATACAACAGTGATGTATATATTTGTTCGCGTCTTCGAGATGCGTTGATTTCCAAAATTAAGAACCTTTCATGACCTACCATAACGTACGAATATCATTTTAAAAATTTTCAACAAAATTATTTTCCTTGTTTATAAAAGGATTTTTTTATACTGGGAATATAAAAGTACTATATTTGATGTGATTGTTCGCGTCTTGGAGACGCTTTCTATGAAGAAAAGTTTGGTTTTAATTTGAAATATAACACTACCGTCAATTAAGAAGCTGGTCATTGTTACAGAGCACAGCGATTGACATTTTGGTGGGCTCTAAGATTTTCTGAAAATAAGCTTTTCGGTAAGCCAGAAACATAAGCTTGGAAAATATTGAAAGTATCCATCTTTTGTTAGGGAAAAACCTCCCTCAATAAGGAAGCAAATTCATTTAAGTATAGCGTATACCTATACATACTTATTAGGAAGCAAAATGCTAATAAAATGAGCACAAATAAATACACCTATAGTGAATACATCTATAGTACTTCGCAGCAGTATTTAGTTCTAAATTTATCTCGTTCAATTAAAAGTTCTACTATTTGGTTGAAAATTTAATTAGTTTTTTGAAAATTCAATTTTTTTCAACAAGTAATATTTTATGATTCTGTGGTACTGCCTTTTTATAAAAATATTCTTTTTGACGAAAAAATCGTCTTCTTGGTTGAATGTAGAACTCTTTTATTATAAATTGATTTTGTTGTTGAAGATTCATCATTTTAGTTGAAAATAAAACTTTTTATTTAAAATTGTTTTGTTTTGTTTTTGCTTGAAAATTAATTCTCTCGATTAAAAATGTGGCAATTCAATTTTTGGTTAAAAATTGATATTTTTAATTGAAAATTGATCTTTTCTATTTGAAAATTCAATTATTAGATTGAAAATTCGTCTTTTTAGGCAAAACATTAATCTTTTTATTTGAAAATTCATCTTTTTAATTAAAAAATGCAACTATTTGGTTAAAAAATAATCTGTTTTGGTTAAGGATTCAACTAGTTTATTGAAAATTCATTTTTTTTTGTTGAATATTAATTTTCTTAACTGAAAAATTAACTTATCCCTTTTTGGCAGTTGAAAAATCAACTATTACATTTTTCACAAAAAATTTATATTTTTTCGTTGAAAATTCGACTAACCTGGTTAAAATTTGAACTAATTTTTTTTCAAATTATTTTTTCAATTCAAGATTCATAATTTTAGTTAAAAATTAGTCTCTTTGATTGAAAATTGTACTATTTTGTTGAAAAGTAGTTTTTTCTCTTGGTTAAAAATTAATTTTTTTTACTGAAAATTTAATTAATTGGTTGAAAAATCATATTTTTGGTTAAATATTCAACAATTTGGTAGAAAATTAATTTTTTGGTTCAAAATTTTTTTTTTTTTGGTTGAATATTTTACTGCTTGGTTGAAAGTTAAACTACCTATTACATTTTTATTTGGAAATGTATCCATAATAAGTTGAAGATTCATCCATTTGGCAGAAAATTCATGTATTTGGTTAGGAATTCAACTGTTTGGTTAAAATGTCGTTTTTTCGTGTTTTTTTTCGTTGAAGTCAACTGTTCGAAATTTTTTTTTCTGAATTAATTTTGTCAACTGAAATTTTGACGATTCCATTTTTATTTCAAAAATTTATTTTTTAGTTTAAAATTAAACTATTTGATGGAAAATTCATCTTTCTTGATTGAAAATTCATCTATTTGGTTGACGATTCAACTACTTTGTTACAAATTAGTTTGTTTTTTCGTTTAATTCAACTGATTGAAAATTCGTTTTTTGGTATAAAATTTATCTTTTATGGTAGAAAAGTCATCCTTCTTGGTTCAAAATGAAGTTTATTGATGAAAATAAAATTTGTATTATTCATTAAATAATAACCATTATAATTGATTTGTTAACAAGAAAGAAGTTTTTATGTTTTCAAGAGTAGCACACAGGAGAAACATACTTGTTTTATGATAAAAATGTCATAGTTTTCCTAGTAAGTAGTTTTTTTGTACACGAAAATCCCAAAAATTGAAATATTTTGCAACAAAGGTTTTCTATCCAAAAAAGTGGTGCAATGAAATGTAACGAAAGTAACTTTTACTCGAGAAGTTGAATTTTCAATTAAAAAGGATGATTTTTTAACAAAATTGTTGAATTTTCAATAAAATAATAATAATAATAATAATAATAATATTGTATGAAGGTGGTTAACCCATGATGTGCTTGCGTTAAAAACGGCCCTTGGAAAAAGGTATC
>CAKNYM010051727.1:181088-221394 GCA_932195095.1 Andricus curvator
AGAACCATGATCGTAGCTTCCGGAGCCTACAACTTCTCACAAAAATTGTATGAAGGTGGTTAATATTTAATTTGCAATAGTTGTGGTGGCGAAATATTCAATTGTCATTGCAAATGCAGATCGTAAATTATGTAATTTGAAAAGAGAATAAAACTTAATTTCATTAAATAAAAAAAAATTCATTTCCGATAATTCTTTAATATCGAAGTACAGTAAACTTTACCTTTATGTCAAAGAATACAAAATTCGTGAGGAACGAGATTTATAAAGCTTTTTAGGGATTTTATGAGATTTAAGGGACTTCAAAAGATTGCAGGGCACTACATAAGTTGTAGGTAGGTAATGATTTTAAAGGATTTTAAGGGATTTAAGGAGATTCAGGCAGTTTTCCACGGATTTCAAAGATTTTAATGACTTTTAAAGGATTTCAAGGGATCTCGTAATATTTTGAAACATTTCACGGAATTTCAAGGATGGTTCAAGCATATTTTTAGCATTTTTAGGATTCGAGGAATATGACTAATGACCCTTGGTTTAAAAATTTCTATCCCATTAGAATCTTACTTTAAAAACTTTGTAACATTCAAAATATTTAATTCAAAATTTGTTTATTTTGTACTTAAGTGTTCAATATGCTTCAGAAACTGAACAAATTAAAGCATTTGAATTTTTCTTCCATCTCTAGTGTCTTTGTGATACAGCATTTGTCTAATTATTGAAGAATCATTTCAAATTGATTTATCACGTTTTGTTCGCTTACTCCTCAATTGATGAACACCTTTCTCTTCCAAATTTACCGAGCTTCGATTTAAAAAAAGTAGAAATTGGACTCTGTAGACATTTTTAAAGGAGAAAAACACGTTTATTCCCTGCTCTCGACTTTTCTTGGTTCTAGAAGTGTGTAGCAACCCTGATTTTGTAACATACTTCCAAACCCTATTCTTCTTAACGAGCCACATCATTCTAAAGTTCAAGCCTATGTACAATGAACCCAGAAGAAGGTCATACGAAAAAAATGATGGATCGTGCAACGCAGGATAAAGCATGTTGTTAGACACCTACAAGCGTGTGAACGTCATCTATTATTGTTATACGTTCGAAGCCGTAGAGGACTTTTTTCTCTCCTCCAAGTGCAGCAACGTCATTATCTGCTCCCAATCGCCTCCTTCATTCCTCCCAAGGAGTTTCCTTCTTTTCTATTTTCCTCTGATTTCAAGATCTCAACCACCAAGTTCCCAAGACGAAACAGCGAATGCAAGATAAGTACAATTTACCGTATTCTTTGCGGTAACGAATGCGAAATAGAGTAGACAAGAAAGTGAAGTTGTATAGAATGAGGATGTGCAAAAGAGATAATAAAACTGTTATACTCAACCAATTTACCCTACAATTTTTTCACAATACCAGAGCCCAAGGGGGACACTTGGGTGCACTCGAATTGAGCTAACGATCAACCATCCTTGCCATTCTAGATCCGAATTCAGCCTTGCGGTTAAGGAGGTTTTTTCCAGTGCTCCTGAATTGAGCCAAAAGCGGCCCAATTATCAAAAGTATGAATCGAATAAACCCTTTCAATAAAAAAATGATGACTTTTCTACCATTAAAGATGAATTTTTGATCCAAAAAGACGAATTTTCAAGAAAAAAGTTCAATTTTCGACAGAAAAAGGTGACTTTGAAAGAAAATAGTTCAATTTTCAACAAAATAATTCAATTTTAATCAAAATAGTTTAATTCAACCAAAATAAGTTGAATTTTCAACCAAATAATTAAATTTTAAAGCCAAAAAGACAAATTTTTTAGAAGTCAGTTTTATTTTAAACCCGAAAAGTTTAATTTTCAACAAAAAGATGAATTCTCAACGAAAATAGTACTTGTTCATGTTTCAACAAAAAAAAAACTAATTTTCAACAAAATATTTTTATTTTTGACTAAATAGTTCAATTTTAAACCTACGAAGATGAATTCTCAACAAACAATGTAATAAATGACATTTCAACCGAAAAATATATAATTTCGGCCAAAAGAGATGATTAATGAGGGCCTGAATGCAATAAGGGGAGAAATGCTCTCGAAAACGCGAAAAATTATTGTCCAAACGACTAGTGATATCCAAATTTTAAAGTTAAAAAAATTACATTCGTAAAAATATGGACTAATGGACTAATGGATTAAACTATATAGTTTAATCCTTTTTAATTAATAAGAATGAAAAGTTCGTATTTTTGGTCGAATTCACCTATTTAGATTGAACATTTTTTTTTAATTGAAAATTGAAGTATTCTATTTTTGGTTCAAAATATATCTTTTTTAATTGAAAATTCATGTATTTTGTTGGAAAATTTGTCTTTTTTTGGTATAAAATTAATGTGTTTGGTTGCGAATTTAAATATTTGATTTAAATTTTTTATTTTTATTGAAGACTCATCGTTTCAGTTAAAAATTTCTTTTTTTGGTTTAAAATTGAACTACTTTCTTCAAACTTCGTTTTTTTTTATTGATAATTGATTTTTTAAGCTAATAATGTAACTATTTCATCTTTGCTTGAAAATTGATCTTTTTGAATTTGAAATTTCTGCTAATTTGTTGCAAAGCCGTCTTCTTTGGGTTGAAAATTCATATTTTTAGGTTGTAAATTAAACTTTTTTGTAGAAAATTCGTTTTTTCGTCTTTAGAATTCAATAATTTTGTTGGAAATTTACTTTTTTGTTAAAAAGTGTGTATTTTGGTATAAATTTTGGTTAAGGATTCAACTATTTTGTTGAAAATTCGTATTCTTTGGTTTAAATCATCTGTTTTGCTTTGATAATTAAACTATTTTTTGGTAGAAAATCAACTACTATGACATTTTTCATTATATTTTTGTTTTTGTTTGTAGATACATCTCTTTGGTTAAAAAATTAACTTTTTTGTTAAAAATTCATTTTTTTTGTTGATAATTAATTCATAATGGTCGGGGAAAATGAGAAATTGGTCAGGGGAAAGTCAGAGAATTTCATAATTGAAATTTCGCAGCAACACTAAATCTGTTTTGATCCCATGTTATACGATTAAACCATTTCCCTTTCGGGGTAGGCGTGACTTGCTCGGTAGGAAAATAGTAGTGTGTAGATGGGTATATAGGTATAAGGTAGATAGGTATATAGGTGTAAGGTATAGATATTTTAGATTGATCTAGAATCCTCGTGTTATTTATTTAAATGACAGGTTCGTTCCGCAACACTGATCCGACCCAGGTTGCTGATCAATCTCTCTAGCGATCACCCCAAGTGAAGAGCCTCACAAAATTGTTATGTGTGGTTCCTCACTTGGGCCCATCATGTATTCCCATATAATCTTGTGTAATCCCTTGTGTATTAATAAATTAAATTTTGTCAAAAGCTTCAATTCCTATTAAATACGAACTTAAACGTTTTTAGCACTATATGCACTTCCAAAAAACCAACGAAAATGAAAGTAAAAGTATATCTTCGCTTTGAAAAAAATAGAACTCAGCTCATTATGGTACATGTAATCAGTAATCAGTTATCCCGAGTAATCCCATGTAATCCCATGTAATCTCGTGTAATCTCACGCAGACCTGTAATCTTGTAATCTAGTTAACACAAAAAATCGAAGTGGTTAACCGCTCGTCCTAAAATCAGACTAAAACCTAAAACTTTAAGTCGTTAGTCAGCAGTATATTCTTATGAATATTTAATTACAGTTGTAGGTTAAATTAATGTCCCACTATTTATTCGAAATATGAAATCATTTTAAACTTTGCTCTCCCGCGTTATGTATAATTAAAAAAAACAAATAAGTAATGTGCAAGAATTTCCTATATTTGCATGAATGCGGGCATAAGTGCCTCACAATTTATACAGCAGTAACGATATCGCGATTTTTTTGTCGCTGGTATTCTCGCACTTTCCTTTCGTAACCAGCCGGGTGACACATTATGTCTGCAAAATAAATGAATGCACTATTCGTCGCGTTGAAAACACTTTTGATCCTATATCTCCAGGGCCTCGGGTATTATAACGATATTTATAGGCGTTGCTCAAGACATCGTCGAGTATGTACATTTTTATCTAGAGAGAAACGAATACAAGTGTCCTCAAAAGCAAAGCACTTGAATCGGTTGATGAAATTGAGAAGCAGCATAAATGCATATACAATTTTAAAAGCGCGCGCCTTCATAATCTTTATAGGCTCTCGAAAAGACAATTAAATCCAGATTTTTTCGAGACGCGGCGCAGTTAAGGGCCACTTTAGATTCCAGGCGTCGCCTTGCTATAAAGGGGCCGTTCTAAAACTACGTCACGCTATTTTGAACACTTTTTCCACCCTTTCCCTTCTTTATCACAGATCATCACACAAAGCTTGAACCCACCTCCCCCTCAGGGTAACTTCACAAATACGAAGAGCTCCCCTCCCTTTTTAAAAGAAATTTTTTTCCTCGATATCTAATTAATATTTGGAAGTTTATATTACCATTTAAAGATGTTTACATCCAAGTTTTCAAATTTTTAATTAATACAGATTTCAATGTTAAAATGATTACTTCGAAAAAATAATTTTTCAAGAACAAGAAAAAATCTGCCTCAACCCGGATTTGATCAGGAAACACCACTATACATGAGTGGAACGTTCACCAATCACGCCATCGAGGCTCAGAAGATCTTTTATTGTTCTCCATAGCCACGTTTTCTTTCTTTAATATCATTTCATAAAAGCCTAAAATAAATCATAAAACATACAAACATAATATTTTAACAGATTTCAAAGCTCACAATGCTCTCAGAACAGGGGAAATATGGTGATTTTTCACAAAAATAGGGGAATAATAGGGGAATGAATTCTTTTCAATGAAATTAATGTATATCCAATATATTAAATTCAATATGAAACAACCAAATAGTTGAACTTTCAAGCAAAAGAAACGAATTTTTAAGCAAATATTTCAGTTTTCAACCCACTGGTCTAATTTTCAAAACAAGAAGAATCAACTCTAACCACAAAAAGTTGCATTTTTAACCAAATAGTCGAATCGTCAAGCCAAAAAGACGAATTTTTTAGAAGACTGTTGAATTTTCTATCAAAAAGGATAATTATCAATCCAAAAAAAGATATATTTTCAATCCAAAAAGAAAATTTTTCAACAAGGTAATGAAATTTTTGAACACAAAAAAATGACCTTTCAACAAAATAGTTTAATTAAAAAAAAATTAAATTTGCAACAAAATAGTTGAATTTGTGTCATATAGAGAAACTCTCAACCTACAGAGACAAATTTTCACCAAATAGTTTAAATAAAGAAAATATATATTAATCAAACAGTTGCATTTACAACCGAACAATTGAATTTTCAATCTAAGAGGACGAATTTTTTATCCAAAAGGAGGAATTTTCAACAAAAGGGTTAAATTTTCAACCATGAAAGATTTTTCTGTCAAGAGAGAAAAAAATTTCAACCGAATTGTTGAATTTTCAAACCAAAAAGGCGAATTCTCTATCAAACAGTTAATTTTTCATCCCAAAAATACGAATTTTAACTAAAATGTTGATTTTCAACCAAATAGTTAAATTTTCCATAAAATAATAGAATTTTAATTTTTAAGCCAAAAAAACGAATTTTCTAGAAAAAAAGTTAATTTTTCCACACAAAAATATTAATTTTCAATTAAAAATTTAATTTTCAACCAGTTATTTGAAATTTAAACTCGAAACGATCAAATATCAACAGAAAAAATTGATCTTCAACCGAAAATAAAAAAAGAAACGAATTTTCAACAAAATAGTCAAATTCCCAACCAAAGAGATAGAGCGTAAACTAATTAAATGAATTTTTAATAAAAAAGTTCAATTTTAAACCAAGCAGTTAAATTTTCAATCAAGAAGATTGATTTTCTACCCAAAAATACGAGTTTATAACATAATACATACATTTTCAACCGATAATAGAAAAGTTAAATTTCCAGTTAGGAAAATTAATTTTTAACCAAAAAAAAGAAACTAATTTTCAATAAAATGGTAAATTTTCTACTAAAAACGAACAATTTTCAATAAAAAATGGAATAGTTTAATTTGCAACTGAAAAAATTGATTTTTAACAAACAAAAAAAAGAATCGAAGTTTTCACAAAATTCCTGAATTTTCCTCCAAAGAGATGGACCGTATACGAATAAATTAAATTTTTAACAAAGTAGTTCATTTTTTAACCAAGCAGTTCAATTTTCAATCAGGAAGATTAATTTGCTATAAAAAAATACGAATTTACAACAAAATGCATACATTTTCAACTGAGTTGTTGAATTTCCAACTAAGAGCGAATAATTTTTAACAAAATTGTTAAATTTCCAACCAAAGAGATGAACCTCAAAATAATAAAATGAATTTTTTACGAAGTAATTCAATTTTCAACCAAGTGTAGTTAAATTTTCAATTAAGAAGATTAATTGTATACCAAAAATATGAATTTTCAACAAAATGCATGAATCTTCAACTGAGTTGTTGAATTATCAACTAAGAACGAACAGTTTTCAACAAAAAATAGAACATAGAAATTTTTATTTAAAAAAAATTTGCAGGCAAAAAAATTGAATTTTCGATAAAATAGTTAAATGATCAACCAAATAGTACAATTTTTAACCAAAATAGATTAATTCTAAACCAAAAAATATACTCTGGAGTAGACTTTTCAATTAAAAATAATTAACTTTCAACGAAAAATAATTGGATTTTCGTGTTGGTTTATATTAATTCAGTTTGCATTTAAGCGAAAAAACGAGAAAAAGGAGATGTTTTTTGAAAACAGGGGACAGAAGAGAAATTCTTTAAAAAAGGGACAAAGAAGGGAATAGGGGAAAGAGTGTTAAGTGTGTATTCATGTAGTTGTTTTACTTGTAAAATAAAGTGATTAATTTTCATTTTTTCAAGCATTTCGAACAATTTTTATTCACATTAATATCTTCCATGGGACGACACATTCTGTGTTAACACCTCCCCCTACGTCACAAATCGTCACAGAACCTGTTACCCCCCCCCCCCCGGGCGGGGTGAGGTAGTTGTTGAAAGGCCCCAAAGAAAGAATTGGAAAAGAGTTGGAAAATGAAGAACTAACAAAGTTATACACCTAAACGTTCCCTCTGGAACGCAAGAAAGGTGAAAAAGAAGAATAAGGCTTTAAGATGGCAAATTAGAGCGAGCTCACGAAAATCCTAAAAATAGTGTGGGAAGATATTTCGCGTAATTATACGTCCGGAGACTCCTACCGCAGTGGCATGGCAAGCATTTCGCGTGGTGGATAATCTGTTGTCCAAAACTGGACCGGAGTCGATTAGAAAGGATTTTGGACCACGGATTTTCAGTCAGAGGCAGACTCGGGCCTCGGGCTCCATTTTTAATAAGTGCCTTTACTGGGCACTCTGCCGTGGGAGTATCGCGTGCCAAAGGCTTTAACCACACCCCTCGAGGGCACACGTCCACCACATCATCAACCTAACAATAAGAATCATAGGGCCTCCAGATTGCATTCGCACGAGATCAACGACAGCGATCATTCCACTTCAAGGATCTACAATCTCCAAACTTGAACTACAAGGGGAAACGATCTTTGAAAAATGCATTTTGGACCTTCCCACTGGCTGCAGAATGCAGATTTAGTGAATCAACCTGGTGGATGGTTTGAATAGCTGAAGCATGTTTCATTTCAGGTTACTCATCGAAGGGTGCATAACTTCTTCAATCAGTCTACAATAGGTTACCAATTAGAAATTTAACTTTTCGAATTTTTTAAATAGACAAATGATATACTGTGGATAATTTAACCTACAGTGGATAATCACTCATTAAAAACACAATTTTATGTACGTAAAAAGGATTAAGTATAATTTCAAATCATTGACACATTATTCGTTATCCAGTGTAGGTTTCATTATCCACTATGGGAAGGTTTCCTATCGATTTTTTATAGTTAAACAATTTTTTATACTTTAGATCGCAATCGTCATTAATTAAATTGCTTTACATCTTCTTCAGGTGAAAGATAGGCAAGAATAAAATATGAAGTACTATAGTGTACAATCGATATGCGATCCCTGTTGAATAATTTGATGTTATAAATGATCTAAGAATACCTCAGTGTTTTGCGTTAATGATCAGTTTGTCAAAAACTCTTTGGCCACGTTCGTTTTTGATGACAACTAAAAAAACAATTAAGGAAAGGAAATTCAATTTTAAACAATTCAAGCCTTTAAAAATTGAGCTAGAGGATAGTCAGAAAAAGAAATTCGATTTTTTCATATTGGGATTTTTTTACGTTTCAAAATATATGATAATTTTTATTAACGCTTATACCTGTTTTTTTGATGATCAAAATTAAATTTTATTAATTTGCAACATGTTTTGATCTGATATCAAGTCCTTGTCAAGGCTTATAACCAATATAGAAAAAGAAAAGCGCTGAAGATTATTTGAAACTTTTTGCTAAAGCATATTGTTGTAGACACTTTTTTTCAAATTATTAGAAAAGAATTTAAAAATATATTCGATAAGTAATAAAAGACATTGTCCGCAAACACTTTAAAAGGCAATCAATATATAATGATTTCTAGAAAACTTTCCTAAATGAGATAATCATTTGTTGAGGTTATCTCAATCAAAATTTTCATCTACAATGTCTTTAATTTCTGATATATTATCTTTTGAATACATCGACAATGGTTTTCTTTAAATAAAACAATGGTTTCAACTAAACTCTTTCTCAGTAATTAAAAAAAAAGTGCTTACAACAATGTGAATTAAAAACAAGTTTCATATAATTTTCAGCGATTTTTTTTTCATATCAATTCGAAATATATTGGTAAATAATAACGTTCAATTTTAAACATCAAAAACCCGGTATAGGCCTCAACAAAACTTATTATATTTTTAAACTTTAAAAAAAGGATGTGTCTAGTCGTCCCGAAAAATTAGGGGGGTTGGACCAATATTATTTATGTGGCCAGTCACAGGGATGCCTTTCCGCCCCCCACGAGACGTTGGAAAAGGGGTAGGTGTTTCACCAACATTATTTCTATGGCCCGCCACCCGAAAATTCGGGACGACTAGCCAAGCTTATGAAAAATATTGCACTGGTCATCCCGAATTTCGGGACGACGAGACACTGCGTTAAAAAATATCAATTTGAATAAAATCGAATTTCTTTTTCCGTTTACCCTCTAGCTCAGTTTTCTGAAAATATGAATTATCGAAAATTGAATTTTCTTTCCTTTATTGTTTTTTTAGTTGTAAATAAAAACGATAATCCTAATTTATGACAAAAATTGCAAAAATCTAATTAAAAACTTCAATTTTCGTAAAATTAATATTTCTCTTTTACGGGGGCATTTTTCGATCACTATATAAAGGAGATGAGGGTAAAAAAATTATTTAAAAAGTTTTCTCGTTTAAGAATTCTGAAGAAATGGACAAGATTTAATGTATGAAAAGATAATACGAAGTATGTCTTCTACGCATGTTTCCAAAAAGTAATTTTCACTATAGTTTTGGTTCGAAATTCAACTATTTCGTTGAAAATTAATTTCTTTTTTTGTTGAAAATTAATTTTTTAACTGTAAATTCAACTATTTTATTTCTGTTCGAAAGTTTAACTTTTTTAGTTAAGAATGCAACTATTTGGATTGAAATTTATCTTTTTTGGTTGAAAATTCAAGTGTTTGGTTGAAAATTCACGTATTTTTTAAAAAAAGTTGTCTTTTTTTGGTTAAAAGTTCAACTATTTAGTTAAAAATTGAAGTATTTATTTTAAAACTCAACTTTTGGTCAGAAATTTAAATTTTTGTTGAAAATTCACATTGATGGGTTGAAAATTAAACAATTTGATTAAAAATTCATGTATTTTTGTTGAAAATTTATCTTCTTGGTTTAAAATTGCTTGTTTTCTGTTGAAAATTAATTTTTTTAATTGAAAATGTAACTATTACATTTTTGATTAAAAACTTATCTTTTTTTGTTGACAATTCAACTATTTGGTCGTAAATTTATCTTTCTTGATTAAAAATTAACTTTCTTGTTGAGAAGTTTTGCAGAAAAATCGTCTTTTTGACATCAAAATTCAATAATTTTGTAGAAAATTTACTTTTTTGTTGACAATTCCTGTATTTTGTTGAAATATTGTCTTTTTAGAAATAAAATTAATCTTCTTTGTACAAAATTTCTCTTTGTGGTTTAGAATTCACCTATTTCGTTAAAAAAAATTTGTATTTGTTGAAAAGTAATTTTTCAAACTGATAATTTAACAATTCCGTTTCTGAATTAAAATCATCTTTTTTGTCAAAACGTCATTTGTTCTGTTGAAAAATCGTCTTTTTGGGTCGAAATTTCATCTCTTTCGGTAGAAAATCTTTTCTGGTTGAAAATTGCACTATTTTGTTGAAACTGCAATATATCTCGGCTTGCAATATTAGAAATTTAAAACGTTTAATATTGAATTCAACGTGGTATTTACATTAATTTTATTTAAAAGAATTCATTTCCCATTATTCCCCTATTTTTGTGAAAAATCACATGATAAACGTGAAATTCGTGTTTAGTCAACGGCTACGTTACTTTCATGGGTGGGGGGGGGGGGTCTCAAACAAAACTACAGTTGTCACAGGGGGGGGGGGTAAATCGTATGAAATTGGTAACGTATTTTTGTGGACGACCCCTAAGTGTAGTAAAATTGCTAACATTTCCAAGAGTATCTTTTTTGTCTCTTTTGATTTGGTAAGGAATGAATCTTCTACTTTAAATATTTAGTGTCTCCTTAAGATTTGGCGGCTTCGTAAAAAATAGGAACAGCCCTGATGTAATAGATTCCAGAGAAAATGTTTTGGATTAAAATTGCAATTGATTTAAAAGAAAAAAGGAAAAAGTAAAAAAGAAAAATGAAAAAAGAAAAGGTAAAAAGAAAAAGGAAAAAAGAAAAAAGGAAAAAGTAAAAAAGAAAAATGAAAAAAGAAAAGGTAAAAAGAAAAAGGAAAAAAGGAAAAAGAAAAAGGAAAAAAAGAGAAAAAATAAGAAGAAGAGGGATCCGAAGGGATCTTGGAGGTCGATGCCATCGATCGAACTCAATGGATTGTAAGGGAGCATGTACAGCGTCTGACCAAGATTTCTTGCTCCACTTTTATCCGGCAATCGTGCACCGGCGAAAGGCTCTCTCTCTCTCGTCTTTAGTTTCGCGTGCGGGCCCCCGAGGGCCTTTGCCTTCACCTTGCCAGCTTGCCTTTCCTAAGTTCGTGAGTGAGAGCACCAACCGAGAAAGCCATGGCGAATTGCCGCCAAATGCGGGAAAAGCCTCAATTATTATTATATGGCTGCACAAAGATCAAAATAGCGGGAAAAGCCAGTAAACGAGAATAACGATCATTATGACGATTTTTAATTTAGCTATCTGGAATTAAACTAAATTGTGTTTACCAAGAATTACCTCTTAATTATCATACTTCCTCAATAAAAGAGATTCAAAATTATTGTCAGTATTAATAACCCTCAAATGGTATTGTCATTTTCGACCCTTTAAACAGTATCGTCGGGTCACTCGTGTCTGGCGCTTTGAAAAGTGCTGTAAAGTGCTCTAAAAAAGTCCGCAAAATTCATGAAATCTCATGAACTATCTTCGTATAAGGATCAATCACTTTATTGCTGATTTGATCATTCGTTTAAACAATATAATCAAATAAACAAATTAAAACGTGAAGAATGCACCATTTTGTTTAAAAAATCATAACTTTGGAGGTAATTTATTTTTTTTTAATCAAACGGGAAATTAAAGCTTAAGAATGGTACTTTAAGAAAAAAAATATTGAGATTCTAGATGAATAAAAGGAATCCTTGTTTTGAGCATGAAAATCAAGTTTTTTCAAAGTACTTAAAGCTCCTATGAATGCTGTTTACGGACTAAAGTTACGGCACTTGGGGAGCTTATACCCTACTAGTGTACAATTATTTAGGGTATAGTCTGGGTGTGGTGGGCCCACATTGGTAGTAAACATCCATCTAGAAACACTACCTGAATCGGGTAGTGAGGCAATAAACTTTCGAGTTCGAACTGCTAATCAATGTATGTATGTATAGTCTGGGCCTGCCCCCCCCCCTTCACCCCACGCTAGCAAGGGGAGAAGGTTTGGGAAAGGCATGAACCACCCGACGATACCATTTAAGGGTTAAATTAAAAATTGCAACAAAATATCATTGAAAAGCTATCGAATATTTTTGCCAAAAGGAATTTAAGAGTGTTAATAACAGATATGCATCGAAATTACGAAATTGGAACATATTTAAGAAAAATAAATATTTCCATTTAGGCTTCTTAATATCTTCATTTTCATGATAAATGTATTAAGCTAAGTTTAAATATCACAAAAGACAAGTGATAAATGAATTTTATATTCAAACATCAAACATCTTATCTTGTCGCCGCTTTATTGTTTTGAAAAATTGTCATCACAATTTTTGGCATATTCCTAAATCTATCCAGAGCCAGAAATCGTATTTTGTTGCGGAATGAAACCTGAGCCTTGGGATTAAGATATTGAAAGATATCTTGGGTTTTGTTATCATCCAAAAAAATCAAAGGGAGGTACTGTTTGCCAACTAATTTACTACTTCGTCATTACATATTGTTAGCTCAAACACCTCATAATATTTTAACATTATAAATATTAAATAAGGCACAGCCAATAATGATGTTCCTATACAATTTTTTTAAATTTCCAAAAGAAAGTCTAATGCATATTTTTGATAACACGAATTTTGTTCAAATTATATCAAGATGAATAAATTAAACTTACTGTTATATCTTCTAAAGGATAGGTTTTAAACTCCTTTGGATGACACTTTTGTAGATGACTTTTTAAACCGATGGTATTGTTGCTTGTCATTTATATTTTTTGTTTAGGAATCTTTCAAGCAGCACAGTTTGGATTTTCCTAATTTTCGACACGAAATGAGACAAAGAAAAATAAATAAATATTGCAAATCTTGTATTGAAATTTCTCATAAATTCGAACAAAATCCAGGGAGATAAAAGATCATTTCGTATCGTTCTGGACCACTAATTTATAATGGGTTACAATAATAGTTGGTTATAATAATAATTAATTATAATAATAATTGTTTATAATAATAAAAGATTAAAATCAGATTGTAGAAACATCAGAAGTCGTCATATATATTATCCCTTCGTTTTTTCGAAACGTTTTTTATCATCTTCCATTTTAATGATTCTTTTCTCTGAAAAGGTAGGAATATTCAATTAAAAGAATATTTACACTACTGTCAGAAATTATCTACACGGCTAGTGCGAGCGGTACTCAAAATCGCTAATGTCTTTGAAACACGATAACTCGGCCGGAAGTAAAGCTAGAAATTCAAAAATAAAAGAGTTAGAAAGCTCATAAAATCCAACGTCAAGTGGCTCTTAGTAGAGAAATTTCTGTCTTTTTAGGGAGGATATATCACGTGAGAAGTTTTTTTTTAATTCAAGAATTTCTCGAATTTTGTACCTCGACTTCAACTTGTGTCATCTCCTAAAAAAGTTATATCAGAAGTCTGAAATTCTCAAGACGCAATCTTTGAAATATTATCTTTCATCTGAGCCCATAAAACTTTAAAAATCTTCACGGGTGCCCGAGATATGAATAAAAATGTATTAAAATGTGCTGAAAATGTGTCCAAGCGCGTCTAAGCGGTGAAACGAGATATTGGGGTTCAAAAAGTTCCAGAGGTCATATTTCATAACCAATTCTAAATGCGTTCTTTTTCAATTGAAGTTAACTATTATTATTATACTATTAGGCCATTTTCCTTTCGGGGTAGGCGTGACTTGCTCAGTTGGAAAATAGTAGTGTGTAGATGGGTATATAGGTATAAGGTAGATAGGTGTCAGGTATAGATATTTTAGATTGATCTGGAATTCTCGTGTTATTTATTTAAATGACACGTTCATTCCGCAGCACTGCTCCGACCCAGGTTGCTGATCAATCTCTCTAGCGATCACCCCAGGTGAAGAGCCTCACAAAATTGTTATTTGTGGTTCCCCACTTGGGCCCATGTAGTATCCAAGGTCTTTGTTTCAGGCGTCATTCACACTATTGTCACTCTGTTTACAAACTATTGGTCGCCACACTTTTCTGTCCTGGCATACTACTCTAGCTTCCTTCACGTCCATGCATTTTTTTATGCAAGCTCTCGTGTTTCTATAACTTCTTATGTCTCTTCGGATTAGTGTCTGATTCACAGATTCTAACCCTTCTTTTGGCGGTTTACCTCTTGGCATTCTGCCATTTACTTTACCTTTATACACTTGTTTGGCCAGTCGTTCATCTTTCATTCTTTCAAGATGACCGAACCATCTTAACTGATTTCTTTCCCAATTGTCAACTATTGTCTCTTCTGCACCACATTCTTTGAGGATTATCTCGTTTCGGACTTTGTCCATCAGTGTTTTTCCGCATATTGTGCGAAGAGGTTTCATGCCAATCGCGTTAATTTTACTCCTGTTCTTCTCTTGACAGGTCCATGGCTCGCTACCGTATAGTACAGTCGGTACGAATATAGAATTATGTATGGCCATTTTAGCTTTTTTTGATATGTTTTTATTTCTGAGCATGGACCCTGCTCTACCGATAACCTGCCTACCCTTATTTATGCGCCTATCTAACTTCCCATCTATTTTTCCGTCGATAGTGAATAGACTACCTAGATATACGTACTTGTCAACTTGTTCTAATCTCTCATCATTTAGGACAATTTTGCACATTGTTTTCTCACTTTTTCCTTCGAAGAAGTGATCTGATAATATGTGCGTGTGCCCTGACATATTGGTCAAAGTCTGGTTTTTTTACCCCATCATTCACGGACTGGGTTGCAGTCAAGTGCATTAAGGCATTTCCCTTTCAGGGTAGGGGTGACTTTCTCGGTGAGGAAAGGAGTAATGTGAGGTAGGGGGTAGATTTTTTAGATTGATCTAGAATTCTCGTGCTATTTATTTAAATGACACGTTCATTCCGCAACACTACTCCGACCCAGGTTGCTGATCAATCTCTCTAGCGATCACCCCAAGTGAACAGCCTCACAAAATTGTTATGTGCGGTTCCTCACTTGGGCCCATTAGTATCTAAGGTCTTTTTTTCAGGCGTCATTCACTCTATTGCCACTCTTTTTATAAACTATTTGTCGCCAAACTTCAAAAAATTCGAAGGAAATGTAGATTTTTGAAGATTTTGAAATAAAATTCAGAAGTTTTTAAAGAATTTTAAAAGGTTACAAGCGAATAAAATTTTATTTTTAAGATTGCTGGGAAAATTTGAACTTTAATTTAAAACTTTAAAAGATTTCACAACATTTGAAACAAAATCTACATTTTTGAAGATTTGGAATACAAAATTTAGAAGCCTTTTAAGAATTTTGAAAGGTTTAAAAAAAATTCTTAAGATTTCTGATACAAATTTCAAATGGTTTTTTTATTAAAAAAAAAATAATTTTTAAAGAATATTTCAACATTTTGAAAAAAGAATCTGGAAGATTTTAATGGATTTTTTTTAATTTTGCAGGATTTAAAAAAATTTGTAGGAAAGATTCGAATTTTGAAAAGATTAAACAAAATTTACAAATTTGTTTTTAAAAAAATCGGGAAATTTTTCTTTCATATTAAAAATTATTATTCCCCTGAGCTGGAATATACATAAGAAACCACATATAACATTGATGATGCTGGTACATAAAAAAGTCACATTGTGTAGTAGGATGATCCTTAAATACTTAAAAATTGGTTTCAATCATTTTTTGCTTCCATCACACGCGGATTTCGTTACAATGGCCAAAAAATGATGCATTACAAATTTCAGTTGAATCGATTAATCAAAAAATTTTAAAAAAATGTGTAAATTTTAAGTATTAAACTATTATGTAGTAAGTATTGTGTAAATACAATGGAAAATATTCAAGTGGTGTTCGAGTAGCAAATATTAATCGATTTGGATAAAATTTGGAACAAACAACTTTTTTATTCATGTTGGAACGAAATCCGTGAATGAAAACAAAAGATTTCTCAATTCAAAAAATGAGGGACACCTTACTGAGTATTCTGTCATTACGGATACGAGCCCATTTTACAGCATCTTATTATTTATATAATCTCTCGTACGTACAGTTATGCTCAATTGCTCATTCGTTCTCAACACAAACACTTTCACTGACCATAATTGACCATAATTATTTATCAATTCATAGATTCAATCTGTGAACAAATGAACCTTCAAGACTGCAATTTTGATTCGTAATAATTTGTTTATCCCCAAGCTCGTTACAGCTAAAGAAGCGTGTTTGTTTCTGAAATTATTCGCGTGACGATGAAAGCGCAAAGAGAAAGCATGATAAGATACATTATACGCGGATATTTGCAATACTTGCTATAAATTACTGTTTGTTTCGTGCAAAAGTTATTTTAAAACTAAAGACTCGATGTCTCATGGACGTTTCTTGAAGGTAAAAGAAACGGAAAATATTCATTGAGCATTTCCTGGTCTATCTGGTGATAATTGTGCTGCGTGGGAAATAGTTCCGCACGTTTAGAAACTCCTAGGTGAAATGGTGATACGTTTTGCTACACAGGAAGTTAAAATACCTGAAAAGTATGTCAATTTTTATGTCAAGGTGAGCCATAAATATGTGAAACAAAGAAAGTTGAAGGAGTTTTGCTCAAAGGCTAATTTCTATTATTCTCTTCTACAATTGAACCGTTATCTGCAAGAACAACTTAAGTCGCAAAAGTGCAAACGAAGAAAACGCCCAAAGAAAAATAAATTTAAGATTCTAAGGTGTTATGAGTAAATGCGATAGGGTTAAAAAAAAATTTGCCGAATAATATTATCTCTCGATAAAATGGAACAAGAAAATTGAAGACGAGCTTAAGTTGTTCTTGCAGAGAACGGCTCAATTCTCTTCAGTACCAACTTTAACATGTACTTAATACTTATGTTTCTGCACACTAGGGCGGCCCTTATTTTTCAAGAACATATTTTTCTGTTCTCAGCCACGATTTTTCTTCTATTGACCAAAAAATGTTATCCAACTGATGAAGTTTCCCATTGATTTAACCTGGTAAAAGACAACTTTTTCTTAATGTGTGATTTAAACGCGAAAATATTGTACTACAGTAACTTTTAATACACATTCCTATTTAGTAAAACTTCTAGGAATGAGAATTGGCTATTATTTTTAATATTATCAAATTGTCAGGCCCTCTTATGGAGTCCTTAAGAATCCACCATAAGTGCTAATGGGTGTGTCACGTAATATTAAGGTTATTGATCACATTAAACAAAACGTTTTTGTAAAAATTAACATTAATAGATATATTTTTGTTGACACTCATTTTTTAACTGATTTTTAATCGTTGAAACAATTTTTTTAGCAATTAATTTATTGTAGAAGTCGCGAAATAGGTATTTATTATATGTGTTCTAAGTTTTATAATGAATACTTATATGTAATACTTGGATGCTTAAATACATAGCTCAGCGAACAATAATAGAAAAAACGTATTTCATTATCAATTTTCCAACAAATTTAGATATTCTTATGTATATTTTTATTTATTAATGTTTCCCTTAAAATTGTTAAAAGTTTAAACAATTGAACATTGTTCGAATAATTTTTTTCTATGAATATGTATACAACATGGCGCCTTGTTTATAAATCATATGTTAATTGAACGTGTTTAAGTGTTTATTTGTTTCTCGCTTTGATTTATTTAAACAATTGTTGTAGTTTAGAAACTATGTAAAATTTTGAAATTACATGAACAGTGTTTATAGACATATGTTAACATTCACGAATTCTAAAGTTATGCTGAAAATTCATGTTTATGTTTGAAAATTTAACTATTTTCGTAAATATTCGTCTTTTTTGATCGAAATTAATCTTCTTGTTTGAAAATTCTACTATTTGGATGAAAATTCGTCTTTTCTGGTAGAAAATTGATCTTATTGGTTGAAAATTGATCTTTTTTAGTTGAAAATTCTACTGTTTTGTTAAAAATTCTATTATTTGGTTAGAATTCGTTTATTTACGTGAAAATTCGTCTTTTTAGTAGATAATTAATCTTTTTGCTTGTAAATTCAACTATCTAGTTAAAAATTCATCTATTGTGTTAAAAATCCGTCTTTTCTTATTTAATTCAACTGTTTAAAAAAAATTTTAATTCTGTAAAAATAATTTTTTTTTTTAGTTGAAGAATCATCTTTTTAGTTGAAAATCCGTTCTTCGAAATTTTTAATAATTTATAATACTGAAAATTCAACTATTCTTTTTTGGATGAACACTGATATTCATGTATCAAAAATTCCACTATTTGGTTGAAAATTGACGTATTTACTGCAAAATTTGTACTTTTGGTAGAAAATTTAATTGGTTCGGTTGGAAATTCAACTATTTGGTAGAAAATTAATCTATTTTATTGAAAAATTCGTTTTTTTCAGTTGAATTTGACCGTTTCTTTATTAATTAGAATTAGCATATTTTTTGGATGAAAGTTCAACCACATGGTTCAAAGTTGTACCATTTTTTTAAATTTATTTTTTTGGTTCAGCTTTAGTAAAAATTTTGTACGAATAAGTGTTGAAAACATGTTATTTCATCTACAATTTTTTTTCTTGGCGTCTGAAAATCAGCTTTTTATTGTGTCAATAGAGTCAAGAATGTCACACCATCGCGTTGTTTTATTAAACTTTTACATTTTTCACGTTTCCATTTAAATAACCTTTTTCAATTATTATATACAGTCCTAAGTAAATTTATTTATTTGTATCAAGCAATTAGTTGCTTTCTATTGAATTAAGAAATATCTTGAATAATCGAATTAGTAATTTTCTATTAATCTTTGGTGGCTCACTTTTCGCTAATCGAATCAGTAAAATTTTTCTACTTATTATTCAAATGTTACCGATTTTTATTTAGAGAGACCTCAATGTATCTTTTGCATAAGGAAAAAAGCTATACAATTAAAATAACCTTCTTCAGGCATTCAAGTTCATCCTTATTCAAGGTGATGCTTATATGTATATTCAAGGCAAATTATTTTGTACAAAGTTTGATAAATAATTGCAATTTTCTATGTACAACAAGGAAGATATAAAACAAAAAAAAATCTTGAAATCAAAAACAGTACTCTGTTAAAAAGTAGTAGTGAAAATATATATAATTAATTTCGAGTCTTCGTTCAAACTTTGTTCAAACAATCAGAGGGCAATGCCTTTAAATTGAGGCAGGCTACATCTCCTTTGAAATTCCGCAATATGAACTTCTTATTACTTCAACAGAGTTAAGAATGTAATATCATCGCGGCGTTTCACTAAACTTGTCTATTTTTCACATTTTTCATGTTTATAATTTTTTTGTAAATTATTGTATAGAGTTTAAAATAATTTTCTTCTTACCAAGCAATTATTTTTCCAACATTGCATCAGGAAATATCTCGACTACTCCAATTAGTAATTTTCTACCAACACAGAAAAAACTAAGAATAAATTGTTGCAGGAAATTTTTTAGAGCGATAAAGTTTTGTTCAGCCAACTTCGCGTCTTTCAAAATACATGTGTTTGTCCTGGAAAAACAAACGAAAGTTTAACCGATATTTGTGTAAAGTTTATCCTTTGAAGTTAATTTTTGTTGCAAAGAATCTTTCGTCGGAAATCGATGTAAAGTTTATCTTCTGTTTCTTCTGTGAATCTTTAGTGGCTTACTGTTCGCTAATCGAATATGAGAAATTTCCCCAGCATACTATTAAGCCATTTCCCTTTCAGGGTAGACGTGACACTACCCGATTGCCAACAGCACTCAGTTTTCTCGAATGGTCACCCATCCAAGTACTAACCGCGCCCAACGCTGCTTAACTTGAGTGATCTGACGAGAACTGGTTTTTTCAGCATTGAAATTCATTCATTGAATTTTACCAATTTTGATTCAGAGAGCAAAAAAGCTTTAAAAATAAAATATACTTCTTTAACCACTCAAGTTGGTACTCATTCTCCTCGTACCTGATTAAGAAAATAGAGTTAAAAAAATTTTTTTTGTTAATCTCTGGCACAAAAGAAAACCTTTTACTCTGATGACATTTTCTCTTATGACAAGCCATTATTTCTCCTTTTCCTCTTAATGATATGATTGGTCCTTGGTATCACACCCATTAAAATAAGATTGCAATGTCTTTTGTTGGTTTTTTCGGTTTGGTTGCTTTTTGACTGGATGCTGCTTGTCTCTGCTAGGTGTCCATCCTATGAATAAAGTTTGACAATATTCAACATGTTTTTTCATTGTAAATGATTAAAAATGGTCAATTTCCTCCTAAAACTTACATAACCTGCCCTTTTCCTTGCATTCGAGCGAAAAAAATTATGTGCTGACTCACGACCAGAGGGTGCCGGCTTAGGAGCACCATTTTGAGAAATAAGAAAAATCGACTATAGATAAAAGGATCGTGGTATCTGACCAGTGACATTAAAGCGCCATTAAACCCTATTAACCCTCTGTTTTCGACAAAAACTCTTACTGTGCCGATTGAGGACCACTCTCCCCTATATATATAGTCATGTGAGGTTTCCATATGATAATACGAAAATTATGTTTTATTTTTTTTTATCTATGGCGCACCACTCCGATCAACTCGGGGAAAAAATATTTTAATCTAGGGGATGCATACATTTTTTTGTGAAAAGGTGGTGATCGCAGGTCAAAAACATCAACTTAAAAAAATTCTCAAAAAATTCAAACATTTTTTTACTTGTTATTTTGATTCTAAAATTCTCTTGAAGTTTTTGGTAAATTGTCTTATCAGTCTCCATAACATATATTTTGTTCGTAAAAATCGGTAGTACGGTTTTCAAGAAAAACCACTTTTTTATTCTTCTTTCCCCCTCCATAACTTCCAAAAAAATGCAATTTGAATGTTGAAATTCTTCACAGTTTTTTGCTACTTTAGGATGAACATTTGACATGAATTTCAGCCTGATACGAGCGCTCTTAAAAATTCCCTGGATTTTTTCGAAAATTCAAAATTTTTTTACAATCTCATGTTTAAAAAAAATTGGAAATAGCTTTGAATAAGTGAAAATCTCTTCAAACCTTTAAAATCCTTCAAAATCCCTCAATTTTTGTGAATAAATTGTTTTAAATGTTATCAAAATATTATACAAATCTTCGAAATTCCCTGAAATGAAATAAAATCTTATGATATTCCTTGAAATCTCGTGACATTTTTGAAGTTCAATGAAGTCCTTGGAGATCCTGAAAGATTTATTGAAATATCTTATCAAGAGCCCTTAAAATCTTTCAAAATAGCTGAAATCTTATAAAACCACGTGAAATCCGCTGAAATTCCGTGAAAATCCTTTGAAATAATTGAAAATCATAACTATTGAAAAAAATAAAGATACTAATCTAATAATACCAATATGAAGTCTTTTTATAACATTATTACAACCTTTTAGTTGAAAATAACTGAACTTTAACGTTATATAATATAATTTTGGATACATGGATTTCCTTTAAGGTTAATTTGTTAAAAATAATATGCAACAGTATCGATTTACCCCCTCTCCCTCCTCCTCCCGTGTAAAATATCGTATCACTTTCCCGAACTCTCTTCACCCAGATAGTTGTTACATAATTTATGGATAGCCTGTGAGTGGTAAAAAGGCTGATTATAAAACACGTTTCTAATAGGTTGGTTCATTTAAGTTCCGTAGCACTATGGTTTCACTTATTGTACTATGATGGCTTTATTTTAAAGACACCAGCAAAATAGAGGCCTACCGAAGAATCCTCCTACCGCTGAAGTATCGTTTAAGTTCTTTAGCATGAGTATTTTCATCGCCGGACGACTCCAAAGTATGAATTTAATTACATACAGTGATAACCCGCGGCTGCATCCGACTTTATTAGAGGTACTCTCATTCGCGTGAACGTTTGGCCACGGGAGAGGAAAACTGCAGAAAACCATCTGCCCGAGTCTAGCTGGTTTTCCGACTATCAGGTTTGAGTGTAGACATTCGATGCGACGTATTATCGAGTGTGACCAGTCGTCCACGGCGAGAAACCTCCCACTCGACATTAGTTAGACACAGTCAATACTGAACCTAGGTGTATATCGCAAACGGTGACCCATACAAGTGCTATGCTAGCCGCGCTCGAAATTGATTTACGTCCGCGACTCGCCCGAGTCAAGATTCACCGCTCATAAAAAAAATACTACAGAACTTTTACTTTAAAACCCTGTCGCTTGTTTTCGTTATTCAGTTCGTACTGGTATCCACCTCATACTGGTTTCCCCTATATCATTTATCTGATTACTCGCGAGTGGAAACGATAACATACTTGGCCCAATTGAAATGAGCTTTTTATGAATGAGTAAACAATGACTTTCCGTCGAGAGATTTGTATCCACTAAGGACAATTTATGTACCCTCAACCTCTTTGATCTTATATTCGTAATCTTTCGTGAAACAATGTGGCGGATATACCTAGTCGTGCATGACAATCCCTAGGTTATTACGTGCGTAAGCATGCAATCTCCCACACTTGGATTATATATCTAGTATCTTGACCAGCTCACGAGCGACGACCTTGAGGCGTGACACAAGGGAAATTCTTGCTTATACGAAAGGGTGTATGATAAAGAAGGAATCCTTTCAAATGTGTCATAAATCAAGCTTGAATACTTTTTCATGCAAAAAAACAAGCAACAAGAATTGACCTTCCATTCCACTAATCGAACTGATAACACTATGTATTGATTATATCCAGGATATATATTTTTACATTGTATCAGGGTTTAAAGTAGTTGTGCAAAAAATCACATCTCTGGACAAAACAGTTTTTTTTTCATTTTAAGAATTGAAATGATATTATCAGTCATGTCTTCTGAAAAAAAAATTATTTTTTATGAATAAAGTTTATATTCCGGCGGGTAGGATAACCAATTATGCATTCGTGTCACAAAAAGAGGAATTTGAAAAAAAAATATACATATATTTGGCACCCTAAGGTATATTTTTATGGTGGGAGGCAATCGATATAATTGACTTATTTACTTAGGCAATATTTAAAACTGTTATGTGAACTTATGTTATACTTGCTAAGCAAGTGTGTTGAATATAAATCCCTATTCAATTAAAGTGTATGATGATCAACTAAATTTTATCAATGTCAAGGAACTGAAATGGAGGTAATATTTATATAAAACTTTGAAAACAATTTTTCGTACCTTTCATAGTTTGACCGGAAATTGAAATTTGTATTGTTTTTATTTTATTTTTTATTATTGGTAGCCACAAGATTCGTACAATTCACTTAAAAAATGGTCACTATCCACTGAAATATTAAAACTCACGAAAAATTATTATTTTAGCAATAGTTTTTGTAACTGAATTTTTTCATACTGTCGCTTCTTACCAATTTTTAAAGATGATTGAATTTTAATCAATCGACACAAAAAAATAAGCTATTATATATTAATATTCAACCATTTTTCAAAAAATTGGTAAGAAGCTACAATAATAAAAAATCAATTACAAAAAATATCGTTAAAATAATCATTTTTTGTGATATTTTTTATTTTTATTTATTTGTATGCATTGTATTTACCGTAATATATACACAAAAAAAACTTACAAGAAATTCTGCATTTGTTTTCACCAGAATTCCGGTTGAAACAATCAGAAAATCCTGATAAAACATGAATTTACTGAAAAATTGTGGTTGAAATAACTAAAATTTTCTATAAAATAAACAGATTCTTTTAAGTTCATATTTACCTTGATATTCAAAAAAAATTTGTTTAAGTGCACTTCTTATCATTTTGATTGGAAAAACTGTGAGTAAATTTTAAACAAGGAATTTGTACAAAAAACAATGTAAAACAGTTATAAACCTCGAGGAGAAAGTATTCTTGTGTATAGAGTTTTGTTTTGTTGAGTTAAAAAAAAAATGATATTAAATCATCAAATTGAATTGTGCAGAGTATTCTAATGTAGAATTTAATCGTGTCCGATTAGTTTTATCCTAAAAATTTAGTTTTATTTGGTGTATAATTTATTTTCTTTTTATAGACCTTATTTAGCTTTGCTAAAAATTTAAAACTTTATGCAGAGTTTTACATTGAAGGATGTAATTATACAAAAATTTTAAAAAATAGATACACAAAAGGCAAATCATCTTTTCTTTGTGAAATGTTATTGTTAAAAATAAATTAACTTAAAAAAATATAGAATTTTTGTTCTGAAGGGTAGAATGCGTTTCATGTTATGTGAAAATATGCAGTTTATTGTAGTGTCCGTATTGCGAAGCGTCTCGTCCCGAAATTCGAGATGAGAAGTTAAGTATTTTTCATAAACTTGGCTCGTTGTCCCGAATTTTCGGGACGACTAGACACAGCCTAAAAATTATCATGAATTGCAAAAAGCAAAGAATATTCAATAATGTGTATGTAAATATCTTATCAGACTAACTAAACTGCAGAAAATACTTAGAAGTACATTAGAAATAATTTAAGTGAACAAATAGAAAATTTTCACCCTTTTGCGCAAAAAAAATGTTGCCGCTATTTGAATAAGCAAATACGCGATTTTCGTCATTTTTTACACATAAAATTTGTAATTGTGTAATAAATATATGCTGAATTATCTAATCAGATTTAGTGAGCAATTTATTTTTAAAAATAACAGTGATTCATTTAATGCCTTATAACTTGAAACAATTGTTTCCTCCAAAAAGTATTCTAATTTACAAAACTGAGGTATTATCTATGTATTCTATTGAATTATTTATAATAAAGCTAAATATTTAGTGTTAACAACATTCTGCACTTTTAGTAAGTCTGTTAAGCTACTTCGATACCTATTAGACGGAAAAGAATTGAATCCACGAAAAAAGTGTGAAAATGTTCTATTTGTTTATGAATTTTGTTTAAAAACAATAGGTTGCAAATTATTTATAATTTTTTTGCAATTTATGATCATTTCGCTACAAAATACTGTACATTTCTGCACAAAAAACCATTCAAACTAAAATGCTACATTTTAAATTTTAATTTGTTCAAATCTATAATCTTGTGTCATAATGGAGTATGAGTTCTAACAGAAGCACTTTTCTCTTAATGAGAAGTTTTTATTGCATATCCCAATTCCGAGAACTGATCTGAAATAATGGTACGACTTCGTGCTAGAACCGCAGAGCCTAATTTGCGAGTTACGGTGGAGGAATATTGCAGGTCGATTTTACTTTTGTTCGGTCGCAGCAATATTATCGTGGAGTTATCCTCGGAGTTATCCTTAAACACCTGAGAGCGATCTGCGATCTTCTCACCAACATGAAATGTATCGGTGTAACTTTTATTCATTGGCGGTCTCTATAATAGTAGTAGCTAGGTAGCTAGACAGTGACAATGACAATGACAATGAAAAAGAAAAGAAAAAAATCCGCCCGCTTCGCGGGCACATTCTCATAGCGCGCTTCGCGCGCGGCTCGCTTCGCTCGCAAGTTTCAGCGCGCCTAGGGCGCGCACCTGTTGGATCTCGCGCTTCGCGCTCGATTATATGTTTATCTCGCGCTTCGCGCTCGATAATGTATTCACCTCGCGCTGCGCGCTCGGACACATTTGTCGTCTAGGTTTTCACACTTCGTGTCCTCGCTAGTGCACGCTTCGGTTTAATTATGTCAGTTTTACATAAAAAGATGAACTAATTTACTTAAGGTTCTATCGACCTTAAGGAACACATTCTCATCACGACACTCGCGCTTCGCGCTCGATATTTCGTTTGATCATCATGTGAACCTCGCGCTTCACGCTCGTTTCTGTTCATCGTATAATAGAAACCCAAAAGTTCGCCACGACCATATGTTATGTTCAATCTTCTTCAGATAAAAATGACTAAAGTTGTATTTGATTTAAAATGAAGAAGGTAATTCCTTTACTTTAGCGTATATTTCCGTATCTTTATAATAAATCCTACAATCAGAAAGATTTTTTTCCAACTATCTGAAAAGGGGAGAAAAAAAGTATTTAAGTCGTTTTTGGAACATATATCTTGCTTTTTCATTCATAATCAAACCGACCCCTTGACTACCATGTGATTCCCTATCTACTCCTAACCATATTTCAAAACCGCTTTTCAACACCCCATTTTCTATGTTTCTACTTTCGCATCCCTTTTTCTTTGTCTCAGGTACACATAAAATATCTAGTTTCCTAGCATGCATAGTTTCTCGTAGTTCTCTTACTTTGAGATCATTCACTCCTCTAGCATTCCAAACATCCAGTCTCCATTCATCGCCTGAAACTCAAACTTTACGTTTACCGTGTGTATGCATTTAGTCAATCAAAGTTTCAGTCCAGTCCGAGGCTACTTTATTGTTTGTATTGTTCATGTTTAGATTGTACACCCAACTACCACCTTTATGCGCGAAATTTGTTTTGCGAGTTGAAATCATGTCCAAGTCAAGTAGTGATTCACCGTATAGTGGAGAGTCCAGCTCTAACGTCAGTCCCACGAAAACTTCTGTGTGAAAAAACACACCCGAGATGAAAAATAAAGTAAATAAGCAAAGTTTTGATGAGAATGTGCCCACTTATCGGGCCGATTTTTTCACTGTTAATGTTATTTTTTACGAATAAAACAAAAACTACACATCCTATCAAAAAGTAACCCATGAGAAATTTGTAGATCTTTTTTGAATGCACAATTTTAGTCCAGCCATCATTTGTCGTATCTTGCATAGTTTGACCGTAAAATTGATTTTTTGGATTTTTCATTATTTCTTGTGCAATAAAAATGTGAATTTTCGATTTTTCAAGAAAATTCAAAAAGTCATTATGATAATCTTGTAGGGCGTGCAAAAAGAAACACTTTTCTTGTCGTGACTTTTTTTCGTATCGTGCGTTGTTTGGCTGAAAATGTGAATTTTCGTTTTTTGTTTTGGATTTTGAAAATGCTGTAACTCGGAAAATTTTCATTTTATCGAAAAATGTCATAAGAATAAAATATTTGAATTTTCAATTACTATAAGCAGCCGTACATATAATTTCCAAATTTTGAAAAAAAAAACGGTCCAAAAAATTTTCAAAATGCCCTCACTTTTTGAATTTTCATCCAAAATGGCTGGCTAACGAACTTGACCTTTCGTTTAGGAGACTAAAAGAGTATACCAAAGGCCAGTCCAATCGGTCAATTCTTTCGAAAGTTATCGTGTTCACAGACAGACATACAGACAGACAGACAGACAGACAGACACATTCGTAAAAACCTGTTTTTTGGGTTCAGGGGGTCTCAAAACGTGGACATTTGACAAAAACCGGGGGGGTCAAATTTTACACAAATCTAATACCTTCTCTAGATGAGAATGTAAAAAAGAAGTAAGAAATAAAGACACAGAGGCACTCTTGGTAGAGATGAAGGGGTATATGTTAGAGTTAGAAGATAGATATTTGAAACTCTTCTTCACGGCGTAATAATATAACATCCATAACACCTACTCGGGTACTCGAATATCAAATAATACAAGTACCTGCATTGGAGACCGCGCATTGGGGTCGGTCGTTCGTTCTTCAGTAGGTATTCCCACGCTGCCGAGAACTCGTTTGACCGCCGCCCAAATTCACACGCTCGACCGAGTAAATCTACGATGAAGTTGCAAGTTCATCGAGCCCGAGGATCTCTTTACGCAAGTATGTCCATGTACAAAAATTGTTTGCGGCCTACATAACACAGATCTAAATGTCCTCTGACTTTTTTCTTTTAGATTTCAGCCATTCATTCATTAGAAAGTACTGTTTCTTCAAGAAGATACTTTGTATGACGTTTAGAGCTCAGGTTAGGAGAGATTCTTGGTTTCGGATTGCACTTCCTGATAAAAAAAAAGTTGTGCATTGTCTTCCGGCATATTTTGCCAGATTTTGATTTTTTCTTCCGGCATATTTTTCTCTTCCGGATGACAATCGTATAAACATGTCCTGAATTTCGAGTGACGGGGGTGACACGCATTTTGAAGCAAATGTTGTTTCTCTAAGTGGCCACCTTGACCAATGAGATTGGAGCGCTACAATCGGGGGGTGTATGGTTTGTTGACATGGTTGACACATAACCTCTATCTTTTCTGTCAATTATTTCTGAAATTTTTTCTCCCATTCTTTTTGAAATTTCTAATTATTTGGTGCTACAAACATCCCGGGCAGAAATCGCCAAGTTTGTTCCATGTTCCAGACTTGGGCCAGGCTGGGCGCCCCTAGCCTGGATCTAGCTCGAATTTTGCAATGGCTCGAGCTTGGGCCCAGCTAGTGTCAAAGTTCCAAAAATTGACGACAGATGGCGTAGTACTATTCTCTTTGTTTACTTATTACTTTGGAGTTTCGAGTGTGAATCTTTACGAAGTGGCTAATTTGATATAAATTAACATTCTTAAAGTATCTTGACAGGTAATTCGAGTCGTAATTTGAGCCAAACTGAACTTATAAATTTTGTGTGAGTGATTGAGAATAGTGGTGATGGTGCTGATGATGATGGTCGATGAACAAAATACAAATCATCATTGAAATTAAATTGCGATAAAAATGCCTAAAATAAAAAGCACTCTGAGAGTCCGGAGTCATCGAGCACTCGGCAGTATCCCATATTTACGCGGTGAAAGTGCAAGTAAGTACTTATATTAATTATAAATAATATTTTCACATCAAGGTTACATGTGACTTCTAACCTCAAATTGAGAAAACTTTTACATCGAATTATCGAGTGTAAATGTATTGTTGATGTATGTAATTATGTTTAATACTTTAATTTACAAAACAAGTATGGCGGACGTAAATTGAAAAATTATTGTATATAGATGATGATGACGCAGATGATGAGGAAGAATCAGAACCCGGCGAGATAATCAATGAAATACCTCAATTTGGAAATGTGGATCAGATCATTGGAGAAAATATTTTAAATCAGAATCTTGTAAGGGAAAATGAAAATTACCATGTCGCCGAAGTTGAGGTTACCACAGATTCTGGTAGTAGTTTGAGAAATGATAACTGGCTGGGAATCGATAATAAACTAGGGCCAAGCCTGGGCCAAGCTGGGCGATCGAGCCTGGCAATATAACCTGGCCCTGGCCAGATTTGGCGTTTCATTCAAGCTTGGCCCAGGCTAGATCGCCAGGCCAGGGCCTAGTTTTGCCAAGCCTGGGCCCTGTTTGGGCCATGACCAAATTTCTACACGGGATTGAACGCCTTCCTCCTTCATAGCATAATTTTAAGTGTCTGAAGTTACGCGAAGCGTGGCAAAGATTTGCAACAAGGTCTATACGTCCGGACATAAGCCATGCCCCCTTCCCTTCTCCAACTCCCCCTTTCCCTCACCAAGTCCGTACGATTAGATTCGATCATGTTATAAGCATACATAAGCGTACGGACTGTCCGTACTCTTAGCCCGGACGTGCAGTCAAAGATAAAGTAGGGACAGACCGTACTTTTAGTCTAGCCGAGCTCAACGTACGTACAGTCCGTACTTTCAGCCCAACCGAGCTAAAATTACGGACAGTCCGTCACTTTAGACTCGGCACTCGACACTCTGTCTCCCTACGTTATTTGAGTTTCGCATTGTTTATCTGTTTTTAATGACAACTATTTATGACGCTGTTTTCTTTCTTTTTCAACCTTTTTCCACAACATTCAGATTTTTGTACTTTTTTTTCGACCAGAGAGCACTCAAGATCATGTTCTTATTATTTTATTTTGCTGACTTTTTTCTAACGACTACCAACGTTTATTTCATTTGATGTTTCTGAAAATATCTTCCTAAGTTTCTTGGTATTATGTTGAGTCTTCGCTATCATATGAAATTTCCAATAAAATCGTCTGGAATAAGTCGTAACGAAAGGTTTTTTCTTTTTGAATACCCGTGTAGAAATTTGGTCATGGCCCAAACAGGGCCCAGGCTTGGCAAAACTAGGCCCTGGCCTGGCGATCTAGCCTGGGCCAAGCTTGAATGAAACGCCCAATCTGGCCAGGGCCATGTTATATTGCCAGGCTCGATCGCCCAGCTTGGCCCAGGCTTGGCCCTAGTTTATTATCGATTCCCAGCCAGTTATCATTTCTCAAACTACTACAAGAATCTGTGGTAACCTCAACTTCGGCGACATGGTAATTTTCATTTTCCCTTACAAGATTCTGATTTAAAATATTTTCTCCAATGATCTGATCCACATTTCCAAATTGAGGTATTTCATTGATTATCTCGCCGGGTTCTGATTCTTCCTCATCATCTGCATCATCATCATCTATATACAATAATTTTTCAATTTACGTCCGCCATGCTTGTTTTGTAAATTAAAGTTTTAAACATCATTACATACATCAACAATATATTTACACTCGATAATTCGATGAAAAAGTTTTCTCAATTTGAGGTTAGAAGTCACATGTAACCTTGATGAGAAAATATTATTTATAATTAATATAAGGACTTACTTGCACTTTCACCGCGTAAATATGCGATACTGCCGAGTGCTCGATGCCTCCGGACTCTCAGAGTGCTTTTTATTTTAGGCATTTTTATCGCAATTTAATTTCAATGATGATTTGTATTTTGTTCATCGACCATCATCATCAGCACCATCACCACTATTCTCAATAACTCACACAAAATTTATAAGTTCAGTTTGGTTCAAATTATGACTCGAATTACCTGTCAAGATACTTTAAGACTGTTAATTTATACCAAATTAGCCACTTTGTAAAGATTCACACTCGAAACTCCAAAGTAATAAGTAAACAAAGAGAATAGTACTACGCCATCTGTCGTCAATTTTTGGAACTTTGACACTAGCTGGGCCCAAGCTCGAGCCATTGCAAAATTCGAGCTAGATCCAGGCTAGGGGCGCCCAGCCTGGCCCAAGTCTGGAACATGGAACAAACTTGGCGATTTCTGCACGGGTACCATTGATGTTGCCCGGGAATTAAATCAAAAGAATACTTACCATCACAACATTCTCTCTACATAAACAATAAACATACATTACTCGAGTCGAAATTTTAGCCCACTTTTAGACCTCTGAATTGTAGGACTTAATAGGACTTAGGAGGGCTTGTAGAGTTCTTAATTTGTATTAGATTAAGCCCTCTTTTAGTCCTCCAAAGTGGCACAAAAGTCCATTTTCCCCACTTTTAGGACTAAAAGAGGGCCTAACTTAATAAAAATTTAGCCCTCTATAGGTCCTCTTAAGTCCTCTGCTTAGGCCCTGCTGTAGCCCTCGAAATCCTCTAGGCGAAAAGTGACGTCACATGACCATTTACCCCAGGACAAACACATGTACACCAAAAGTATAGGGATTAATTTTATAATCTGATTATATTTCCACTAAAAACAGTATTGTTTTTTTTACCACAATTTTTAGAATAAACTTTATTACTCAGAGATTAGATTGATCACTTTCGAAATTGTTTTTATCAGTTCGCTATTCGCTGCAATTGGTTTTAATGGGTGTCAATTAAAAATTGTTGTAAAAAAGCAATGCCTTTTTTCATGGAAATATAATCAGATTATAAAATTAGCCCTATACTTTTGGTGTCCACCTGTTTGTCCAGGAGTAAATGTTCATTTTCTCGTGTGACGTTACTTCTCACCTTAAAAGATTTCGAGCTCTGTACCTGAAAAACTATTCTAGCTTATTATTTTCTGGGAAACATAAGTCAAAACAACAGTTTTTGTTATTATCAATTATATTATTATGAACCAAAAAATTTAAAGTGTACAACTACACAATGTACAATATGAGTGAAAAGTATACTTTAATCCTCGCAAATTAAACCAATTTCTGGTAGAATATATATATATATAATTTTTTCTAACAAAAATGTGAAATCACTGAAATCGGCAGCTAAAAATAATTTTTTTCGTACATTTTCCGAGAAATACTACAAATTTCTATTTTCATGTTATGATACGTATACTCAAAATTAGGCTAATAAATAATGTGCCACAAGTGTTACCCCATAAAAAACAGAACAGAAGATATTAACAAATTTCAAATTTGTATTGACTTTTTTTCGAATTTCAGAGAAATCAACTTTTCAGCTCTGCCTTATATACCATAACTGTTTTTATTATGCATATTAACAAATTAAGTGAATAAAATAATTATAATAAATATGTAATTCAATAGAATAATTAAAATTATATAAATACGAGAAAAGTACATACGTCGTCAGGACGTAAGCGAATCAAAAGAGGCCGCCTCGAGGTCCAACGGGATTCAAAAGAGGACGTGGAGGGCTAAGCAGGACTAAAGGAGGCCTTGAATGGAATCATGCAGGGCTAAAGTAGGGCCAAAATTTCGACTCGTGTATATATATATAATTGTAAAACAGTTTTTGGTGGAATGTTTTTGGCTTTAGGGTCCAAAAGAATTCAATTTAATTAGTTAACAGATTAGGCAGTGTCTATGTGTACCGACAAAAATCCAGCTATTTGTACTGAAATTTCGGTACACATAATCCTCCTTCCAGGTCCCGTTATTCGTACCAAAATTTCCAGTGCATTTATTTATTTTGTAAAAAATTACATAATTTTTTTGGTAAGGACGTAGCAGACTGTGCATAAATTATTTAAAGTGGGTATGTCAACAATTTTTTTATACTGTCTTAAATGGTACCTTGTCAAAACCATTTCATACGTAAGATATTTTCAAGTCTGTGAACCACTAAAAACAAAAGTTAAAAATAGTGTGTTGTAATTATTATTAACTGTAAAAATCATAATTCACGAATTGATAATAAATGAATGAACTAATAAGGGGTGATCTACAAATTAAATAAGGTATTTTTCTAAAATTCTGTACCCCCTCCCCCATTCAAGATACTGTGATATTTGCTTCGACCCGTTTATCAAAAATGAACTTCAATGTTTATTTAAATTATTATTGTTTAGCCTATAATTTATCAAAATTTGTATTTATTCAGCACAGGCTTCATACTCGTCTTTTCTGGTTGAAAATTCAACTGCTTTGTAGAAAATTTGTATTTTCAGCTCGAAAATTCAATAATTTGGTACGAACTTAACTATTTAATCGAAAGTTGTACTGCTTTGTTAAAAAGTTATTGTTTTAGTTAAAGATTAATCATTTCAGCTGAATATTCATATTTTGTTTGAAAATTCAACTATTTTATTGATGATCTATTTTTTTTCTTTGTTAAAAATTAATGTTTAAACTGAAAATCTAACCATTTCATGTTTGGTTAAAAATCAATTGTTATTAGTTGAAATTCATTTATTTGATTGAAGAATTCATGTATTTTGCTAAATATTCGACTTTTTTGGTAGAAAATTAATCTACTTGTTTGAAACTTCAACTATTTGGTTGGGAATTCATGTATTTTGTTGAGAATTTGTCTTTTTTGGTATAAAATTAATCCGCTTGTTAGAAAATTCGACTTTTTGGTTGAAAATTTATGCATTTTTGTTGAAAATTCTTTTCTTTTAGTAGAAAATTGATTCAGAACGAGACACATCGAATTTAAAAATTCATCTCTTTTGGTAGAAATTTCATCTTTTGTGGTTAAATGCAACTGCTTGGTTGAAAATGAATCTTTTTTGGTTGAGGATTCTACTATTTTGTTCAGAATACATCTTTTTTGTCCAATTTAACTGTTTTTCATTTGAAATGAAAATCTTCTCTTGGCTAAAATATCAGCTATCACATTTTTGTTAATGAATCATCTTTTTTGGTTTTAAATTCCACTACTTGGTTGAAAGTTGAACGACGTTTTTAATTCATAAGAAACTGTAAGATTTTACCAAACCCCCCTCCAATCCAATTGTCTTAAGATGTTTTTGGATGTCCCCTAAATTAAATTGACGAAAAAAATGTAGTCCGTAAAATTACTTGTAATAGGGGGGGGGGGCGTAAACTTAAGGATCCTCACAAATGGGGGAAAAACTTCACGTAATTTATGTACGGCCCCTAGTTTACAATTCGTATGTTTTATTCGGACCACCCGAACCCTACTGAAGATCCATGATTTTAATATTAATACGATCTTTTTTTTATTACATTTGGAAGTCATAAATTTCTTTTTTCTGTATGAAGGTTAGAGCGATTCTTGGCTGTAGAATGTATTACACTTCCTTATATAAAAATACGTCTGTTGCATAAAAACATTTTGGCTAAACGTGCATGACTTTAATATTAATAAATATTTGTATTGTATTATACTGTAGGTATGATTTATACACTGATTTCGGTTCGCTTTGATGCAACGAAATGTAAATCGATGAGTGAAAAAGTCTCTATTTCTGAGAAGTAAAATATGCAAAAAATTTCGTAAGTTGGTTGTCTTTTATTTAAACGTATAATAAATATTTCTTGTAATTTTGACAATGGCAATGATATACTGATATGCAGGCCTGACACAGAGACACTTAAGTCACTTTTAGTCACTTTTTAGTCACTTTTTTGAGAAAAAGTCACCATAGTAACTTTTTGAAAGAAAAAGACCACTTTAGTCAATTTAATCCATCTCGTTTTAGATTTTACCTAAAAAAAAAGAAAATTTAATTAATCTATATATGAAATCTATAGTAATATATGGTATGAAAATGTTATATAATATAAGGCTTCACACTCTTTCCCCTATTTCCCTCTTTATCTCTATTAAAGAATTCCTCTTTTTTCGTCTATTTTCAAGAAACTTCTCTTTTTCTTGTTTGTTGCTTAAATCCGAACTGAATTAGTAGAACCTAATAAGAAAATCCAACTATTTTTGGTTGAAAGTTCATTCTTTTTTATTAAAAATGTTACTATTATATTTTTGGTTCACATTTCAATTTTTTGGGTGAAAATTTTATTATTTGGTTGAAAATTCAATTGTTTTATTGAGAGTCATATTTTTTGGAAGAACAGTCATCTTTATTGGTTGAAAAATAACTTTTTTGTTGAAAGTTCAACTGTCTTCTAAAAAATTCGTCTTTTTGGTCTGAAAATTCAACTGCTTTTGATTGCAGTTTAATCTCTTTTGTTCGAAATTTTGAATATTCGATTGAAAATTCAACTATTTCTTTAAAAATTGAACTATTTTTTTGAAAATTAGTCTCTTTTTTTCAAGAGCAACTATTTAATTCTAAATAGAACTGTTTGATTCAAAATTATTTGCTTGTTGCTGAAAATTCAGCTATTTGATTGATAACAATTCATCTTTCTTTCTCAGTTGTTTTTTCGATTAAAATTTTTTTTAGTAGAAACTCAAACTATTCGGTTGAAAATTAGTCCTTTTAGGTAGAACATTAGCTTGGTTGAAAATTCATGTACTTTTTGAAAATTCTTCTCTTCATCGTAGAAAATGTATCTTTTTGTTTGAAAATTAATGTTTTTGGTTAAAAATGTAACTATTTAATTGAAAATTCATCACTTTTGTTAGAAATTTAATTTTTTTATTAAAAATGCAATTGTTTGTTATTTGAAAATTAATAATCTGTTTTGGATGAGAATTAAAATATTTTGTTGAATCCCAAGCAACACCATGATTTGACAATCATTTCATAATCAGGAAACGAAGCTGATGCAAAATATAATTATTATCATTTACCTCACGTCACAGGAAACAAGTTCTTTTGAGAAAAAGAGCATTATTCATGACATTGCTGTCAGTAAGATGTTCTCTGATTATAAAGTCATATTCATATAAATTATCATTTTTTTTATTTTTTTATTTTATTGGCATAACTTTATAACCTTTTATTCAATTTTCGAATTGTCCACTTTTAAAGTATTAATTTTTATTGCTGCGATTCCAGTTGTTCAGTTCTGGATATTTATTTTAAAAATACATGAGAAGAAATTCATAATTATGCTCTTATATCTAACTTTAGCCAAAAGTTATAGTAATGATATCCAACTTTAAGCCAAAAAATAATTCAAATCATCCATGAGATAATAAGTTTTAATTTTTGAGAAACGGTTAAAATTTTTTTTGCGTCATCATTAAAAACCGCCAAACACTGAACAAGACGTCATAATGAGATATTCGTCTTTTTTGGTTAAAATATTATTACATTTTTCCTCGAAAATGCATGTTTTTTGGTTGAAAATTCAACTATCTGGTTGGAAGTAAAACTACTTTGTCAAAAACTGATTTTTTTGGTTGAAGATTTATCATTTTAGTTAGAGATTTATCTTTTTTAGTGAAATATTTAGTTGAGAATTCATCTATTTGGTTGAAATTGCAATATTTTTACACGAAAGGTTATTAGATAGATATTGAATTCAATTTGGTACCTACATTAATTTTATTTAAAAGAACTTATTCCTCCATTATAGTAAAAAATGACCCTATTTACCCTGTTTTAGGAGAACTTTAGGCTGTGAAGTCTCCAATATTTAAATGAAAATTATTATTTAAATTTATAATTTTCTGATTTTCTAGTTCCTATGTTAAGTGTGAAAGGTTTATTTTGCTTGAAATAAAATTAATATTACAATTAGGGGAAACCACCCTACAGTAGATAAGAAAAAATTCAACAGCATTTAACTGCATCAGTTTCCAAAAATAAAGAAAGATGATCATTGTTAAATGAAGCTCACATATTCAATTGAGTATTCTTATAGAAAAAAATATCACGAAATTAATCAATTAGCTGTATTAAAATTTTTTATTAGACCTGGTCAAGGGTACGATTTTGACACCTTTGTTCATCAATCTCAATCATCGTTTCTGGTATTGCTCCTGGGCAAGTCAGAGTACTCAATTCTGGATAATTATAATTTATCATTAGTATAATTACAATTAAAATCAATTTATTGAATGAATAATAGTTGAAACTATAATTATTTTACAAAAAACGCAAAAGTTTAAATTATTGACATTTTTTTATCTCTGATATTTCGTCAGATTGGTACGATTGGTACGATATGTTTAAGCTTCATACCATTTAACCTGACTTGCGATGACAGAAAAGTGCAGCTTTTTTACATACCTTATTCCTAAAAATTATATCTTTTCCGAAAGGCTCCTTAAAACACAACTAAAATTTATGATTTTTTTATTAACTAATAATTTACACTATTTTCTTAGTTTATTATTTACAACAATTTGAATTTAAAAACTTCACAAATCAAAATAAACAAACACAACCCTTAACTTAAAACAACTGCGGGACAGTCGCAGAGCTGCCAATTTTGACAGAGATATTTTTTGTAATTTTCCGATTATCTACTGTTGGTTATCTACTGTTGGAAAATGTGATATCCAATGAAAAGTCCTTAAATATTTATAAATATTAAAGAAAGAACACTTTTTATCAATAAATATTGTTCATTAAACTTCAAGCTTTGATTCTAATGTATAAACATGTCATAACAATGTTTCATTAAGTTAAAAAGTATGAATAAAGAAGAGGTAAAATTTTGTTTTCAGGTTAAAAATAAATTTTTTGCTCTCACGCATTAATTAATTATAAAATTTCAATGAAACTTTGTTAGAAGATATAGTATCCTTGCCGAAACGTTATACTAACAAAAGTATTGAAAAATTTTTGTCAGTTTTCCAGTTAGTTAAGATTATATACTGTAAACCATTATCTACTGTAGGGTGGTTTCCCCTAGTATATTTTATCTTCTAAATGCAAGTCCATAAATTAAATGTGTAATGGAATGGAAATTTTCAAGTAGGTAAGTTTATTGCCGTTACAGGCCTCTTTTTGTGTGAACAGTAGTCACTTTGACTCACTTTTTAGCTTAAATTAGTCACTTTTACCACTTTTTCCAAGTACATTATTATGTGACAGCCCTGTGATATGTTGAAGATTGCGAAACGCTAAGTCATGAAATATTTACGTCAACTCCTGGCGTCCCTTTGTAGGTCTTAAGACCGATTTCCACGCTTTTGAGCTGATAAAAGGCAGGATACATAATTCCACATATTTTCATTGGTTATAATCTTCTCAGTGACCTTAGAGTCCGAGAATTTGAGAATGCGATGTTAATCCTGAAGATGAAAAAAATCTAAATTCGCCACACACGTGCATTACAGATGGATGAGATACGCAGCAAGAGCAGGGAGATCTCGAAGCTGGAGAAACTCGTGCGTGAATGCTCGCAGAATAACCGGAAGCTGCGGTCGAGGGAAGATGAAACGGTGAGTAAGAAAGAGACCCTTGCGAAATTCCTGGCGATACAAATGCAAGTTTAGTAAAGTAGGTACACTAAGCATACGGCACTCGTGTATAGATTGTATGTACATATTTCACTCCTGAGCATGAGATAAGTTCGGTCCTGAAGCAACTGCATGGCCATTCCATTCCACTCGCGAGTGTTTCAATTCTGAGTGACAGCAGATCGTGAAAGCTCCATGGAGCAAACGAATAAGTGTACTCAAGGTGGTATCACCATGGTACGATAACGCATAACGACACCGCGGTGGCCCCAGCGCCAGTCTATCAAAGTCCAGAGGCAAAAGCCAGTGCACAGCTTTTCTCATTGCCAGGGCCACATTATAATACCATTGAAATACGAGTTATGTCCGGAAAGTATCCGACCTTGTGGTGTACCAGGTCAATGGCGATGATATCCCCTTCAAAGCACTTCCCTTTGGAAGCCACAACCTTCTTCCAGCGATCCTCACACATTCAGACGCACTCCTTTAGGTCCCTGGAAATAATCGGAAAATCAGACTTCATAAACTGAAGCCATTTTTCACAGGGAGAAAATTATATCGCAGTAGTGGAGTATTTTACTATTTATCTAAAAAGGGAGTAGAAAAACAGTTGTCTACAACGGATTTTGCTTTCGTGACTTACCATACCTTTTACCGACCATGTCGGAGCAAAAAGATCTGCTCGGTTCTGTTTTTGGGCGAACCTAACGACAAAACGAAAAATTCCCATGAACTTGGGTCCTGAAGGATGGTAGTTTTTCTTTTTGTCGTTAGATTCGCCCAAAAACAGAAACGAGCAGATCCTCTTCCTCCGGCATGGCCAGTAACAAGCATGGTAAGCCGCGAAAGGATAAACGCATGTAGACGGTGGTGTTATCATGATAGTGTTAATAGGGCGCATTTCTTCATTCTATTATTAAATGAAAAGTAATATTTTCTTCGAATAAACGGCCTTTGCCGGGAATCTATCTGCTCTTTAGATTATGTATTCAAAAAACTAGCCAAAACGGCTTCTTCGTTTGGCCCGAGTTTATGAAATCCAATTTACCGATGTTTTCCAGAGGCCTTAAAGTAACCGTTCGGAATAGCTAACAGCTAATTGCTTCAGAGATCACAGAATTCACATTTTTTAGTAAAATATTTTGTTCAATCACTTTGAATGTCCTTTGACACTACATCATATGATACTTATTAATAATATTTATCATATTTCAAATGTCTATAATTCCAATTTAAAATTATAGTTTCGAAAGTGCAAATCTCAATCAGTATAATATTGTAAACCTTGAACCTAAAGTTTTTTTTTTCAAAAACTTAAATTCGAAAATATTTGGTTTGAAATTTCACAATTTCTAGAGGTTTCCAATTTTAAATTTCACAATTTTGTAGTTTTAAATTCAAATATAAAAAATTTGAACAATTTCACTATGAAATCTTTCAAAATTGCAAAATTTCAGTAGTAAATGAAGTTCGGGTTCGTTTAATTTTCAACGTTCCGTAGTAGTAGGTATTTTTGAAAAATAATTAAAATTTTGAAAAAATTTCCATTTTGGACAGTGAAAATGACGGTGAATTTATTTTTTGATCTTAGAAAAATTCATTTTATCAATTTTAATACTAAATTAACAGTTTTTATGTAATGATGATTTGAAATTCTAGAATTTGAAAAGCTTCGCCTTTAGAACATTCAATTTAGTTTTTAATTGAAATTTTCAAATTTTAGTATCTTCGAAGTAAAAATTAATTATTTCAAAAATTTTCATTTTTAAATTCCTCAATTTGGAACGCTTTTAATTAGAAACATGAAAATTTCATGTCCTTTGAATTTTAATTGATCCAGTTTTAAAAATTCTAATCTGAAATTATTATATTTTGAATATTTTAAATTGTCCTATTTTCGAAATTTCAATGGATTTTTATTTAAAATCATTCAATTTTGAGATTCCTGAATATAAAAGTTTGAGACATTCTGATTAAAAAATTTTCAATTTCAAATTAATTAATACTAAAAGCTTCTATGTAGAAATTATACGAGTTCAATTCCTTTCCATTCCATTGAAATACTATCCTTTTTCCAAATTTTACCTGATCTAAAAAA
>CAKNYM010051727.1:222713-244807 GCA_932195095.1 Andricus curvator
TTAGGCACGTTCAATTTGAAATTATTAATTATTGTTTAAAATATTTGGAAAACTCTTAATATTTAATAGCGTACCTACTCCCTGAAAAACCTGAAAATCCTGGTGGGTAAATTCATTTTAGAAATTGTAATATTAAATTATTTAAGAAATGTGTTATCATATATGAGAGTAAATTTATAGTACTAGATTTATACTTATTTAAATGAAACATTTTTTTATCATTTTCACTAATCGCAGGAAAATACATGTTATTGCAAATTTTAGTGTTAAATACGTCCTGAATTTTAAGTACCTATGAAAAAATAAAAAATAAATTTGTTTTAATTATTCATTAAATTCATGGATTTTAGCAACAAATTTAAAAATATATTGATTTTATTTTATTATTAGTTATTCAATTTATTATTCGATAGTGATAAATAATACGTGTATATTTAAGAATATCCTGTAATTATAAAATTCCTAAAAGCTTGTACCATTAGGAAATTGCATGTCCTTTTATAAAGTGACTTTCATAAATAAGGCAACGTCATTATTTAATTTTATATATAAAAAGTAACTGAAAAAATATGTTTTCCAATCGGAATTTTAAAAAAGTCAGTACGGATTTGAAAATGGTTTCGATTTTGTGTCAAATTTGAAACTTGCAAAGTTACAGACCTAATTGAAAGATAATGCGAATCCATTAATCCAGGATACAGTTGGCTGTTTAAAAAAAATATATATATAACTTTAGTCAATTATATTTTTAGTAGTTTTGCCAATTTTATTTTTTAGTATTTATCTGCTTGAGCTATGATTTTTTTCCGTCTAGATATAACATATTCGGAATCATTTCAAAAGTTTAGAAAACTGACTTATCAGAATGTTGAAGGATGCATTTCTGTCATGTTACATAGAGGATGTAGTAAAGAAAGTGAACAAAGTTAAAACTATTTGTGAGAATTTAAGTCTAATTTCTTACCACCGAATATAGATTTAATGACAAAATAACTTTAACTTTCTTCAATTCTTCTATTATATCCTTTATGTAACATGCCAGGAACGCACACTTTAACATTCTGGTACGCCAATTTTCTAAACTTTAAAAATGTTTCCGAATATGTTATAGATATTAGTATATAAGATCTTGCATTCAGTAGTCTATATGCTCCTCTATATAAAATAAGCCTGATGGTGGTAACGCTCTAGAAGAGTCGTACAGAATTGAAAAAAGGGAATATTTTAATTTTTTCTCAATCCTCAATTTCATAATTCGTTTCTGGAAATAAAAAATGCTTGTATTTTAACACCTTTTCCATAATTAACACAGAAAAAACTAAGAATAAAATTTGTTGCAGGAAATTTTTTAGAGCGTTAAAGTTTTGTTCAGCCAACTTCGCGTCTTACAAAATACATGTGTTTGTCATGGAAAAACAAAACAAAGTTTAACCGATATTTGTGTAAAGTTTATCCTTTGAAGTTAATTTTTGTTGCAAAGAATCTTTCGTCGGAAATCGATGTAAAGTTTATCTTCTGTTTTTCTGTGAATAGTTTCCTAAATTGATCATTCGATTTTTGGTAACGTTTTTTGTCATTCTTGAAAAATTATCAAATCCTTTACATGTCCTTCTTGAACGACACCAGAATTTAAAAATATATATATATATATATATATTTATTTTTTTTTTTTTTTTGGAGTCTCTGAAGCCCACTTTTGCAAAAAATGGCCGTTTTTCATTGTTGCCGTTAATAGATTATTTTACTTTGGCATACACACCTCTTATCCTTTTGTATTCCGAAATAAAATAATCCGATAACAACGGCCATTAAACTAAAATAAGAAATTTTTGCACAAATGGGCTTGAGAGATCTAAATATATATTTTTTTAATTCTGCCAAAATTCAGGGGACATTTTGGCACCAAAAGGAACAGCTTGTAGGGAAGCTAGTAAGAAAGAATAACAATTTGTTATAGAGACCACATTGATAAGTAGACATTCAACAATTATTATGCGAAACAGTGTAAGTTTCTGATTTGATACAAACAAGTTTCACAAGAGAATGTCATTAGGTTGAAAAAAAGTGGATAGGGATTTTTCTTCCTTCGACATACACGTTTCTCAGCTGCTTTAGACGGTGATTAAAAATCCAATTTTTATTTAAGAAAAAAACTTGCTCCTGCAGTTCTCTTTTTTATCAAAGACAAAAATCAGATTTTTCAAAAAGGGTCGAGAAAATTGCTTTAATTTTAATCTTAAAATGTTCGTCAACTCAATAAAAAATGACTTGAAAAAAGAATGATAAGCACCATGCTCTTTGAGACAAATTTTTTCGTTTCCAGCATAAAAATCTACCTTTTTCCAAAAGGGCTTGTAGAATGGTTTCAATTCTTATTTTATGATCTGTATAGGATGTTAGAAAAAAATAATGAATGAGAAAATGCTTTGGAAAAAAATCGGAACTTGTTTCAACCCTTGTTTTCTATAACCCCAGATTTTGATGCAAGATATATAATATGATTTTCTTTACTTTGTATTAAAAATTCGATTTTTTAAATTTATTTGCATGGCTCAACATTTTAACTTGCGTCTGTTAGGTGCTTTTGGATTAAGGTTCTTGATTTTAATACATTTTAATGAAATCACTCTGAATACAGAGCTTTACATATTATCCAAAATGAGGCAGTGATGCCAAAAACTTACAATTCTGAAAAAAGCATAATGGACATAATAAAATATGCAGGAAATTACATTTCAATTCATTTTTAATAAAATTGAACAAATTTGTTGAAAAATAATCTGAGTTGCCTAAATTTATTACAACTCATGATGTACGGTATAAAATGTGTTTTAAAAAAATGTTCTTAGTCACCAATGGAAAATTTATTATTAAGTGCAAAATTAACAAAAATCAAACTTCAGTGTGTTTCTATAATAAAATCAGTAAATAAGAGCAGGCTTCGCAGTGATTCCTCTATTTTCCTTTTTTCCTCTTTTTCAAAAAGTTCCCGGCCCTTTTTTGAGAAATTTCTTCTTTTCCTCCTACTAACAAGATATATCCTCTACTTTTTCATACTTGCGTACAGACTTCCTTAATTGAAAAATACTTCTTTTAAAAAATGTATGTACCCTAGGATGTCCACCCAGATCTCGATTTTTTGATTTTCTAAAATCTTGAAGCAAGCAATTCTTTGTGTTGAGAAATTTATTGTGCATTTTTCAGATTTAAAAAATATATATTCTGAGGTTGCTGCAGTTGTTTTTACGGCCGATATGCGTCTTTTATGAGTTAATAGCTTTAATGAAATTTTTTCCAAATTTTTGGTGTGAGAAAAAAATGTGAAGGGGTGTTTGACAACCACAGAGCATCAATTTTGTGATAGACTTCAGTGAAATGTGAAAGTGTCAATTTAGTGAATTTTTTTTTTTTTTTTTTTTTTTTCTTTTAAGAAAGTGTCAATTTAGTCCAATTTTTTTTCTAATATGAAACTCATGGGAAATATTTGTCGTTTAATTAAGAACAATTTCATTTGCCGTTAGTCATGATTAAAATAAAGCTGTGTCTAGTCGTCCCGAAAAATTGGGGGAGTTGAAAATGGGGATGGACTAATCCCGAAAATTTGGGACGACTAGCCAAGCTTATAAAATATATTGGACTAGTTATCCTAAATTTCGGGACGACGAGACACTTCGTTAAAGTAACTGATTGAGTACATGTCAAATTTTTTGAATTAAAATTGTTTCTATAACAGTGAAGAAGATATCAAGGATCGTCGGTAGTCGTTATCATAATCCTTTTTCAATTTAAAAAACTAGTTTCCAGATATTTTTAATTTAAAACAAAATTAAGGGCTAAATTTGACACCCAAAACTAAAATTTATCATCAAATTTATGCTTTATGGATGTTATATGACCCTTAAAATTTTTTGTCTCGAAAAATGAATTTGGAAGGAATTTCACATATTTCTCTAGAAGTAACACCTTTAGTTTTAAGAAATTTAAAATTGTAAAGAATAAAAATTATTAACTCATAAAAGTTGCATGTTGGCTATGAAAATGACTTTAGCGATCTCTCAATATTTCTGAAAAAGTCTAAAAAAATACAGTCAAGGACCCTTAAATACTCAAAAAAATTTGAGAAAATGTTGCGCGGTAAAGCCTGTTAGAGCCAGGAATTAAAATAAAACCGGAAACCCCGAAAATTAACCGGGAATACAAGATTTCAGGAATACGGGTTCCTATAATAAATAAAAGATAGCTTCCTAGAAATAAACCTATAAAATAAATTAAATGCAAATTTGTCCCTTCCGGTTCGCGATTCAACATGAAAGATTCGTGGCTCGTGACCTGAAGTCGTTCCACACTTAAAAGCCACAGTAATCGATGCGTCGCGGTCCTTCTTCGTTCGCTAAAACCAGGGATATCGGAAACTCATAAAAACTTAATGCGTACCTCTTTGGCTACCGAATCCGCTTCTTGCCATCATTCTTGTGCAAGTAATCCATGAGTTTATTGAACCGATACTTGCTTACATAATTACAATAAAAAAATTATTTACGATTAAATACTTCAAAGTTTATTTCCTTTTCTCAACATTTATAGAAATCTGGTAAAAGAGTCTTGAGAGAAAATCAGTTAAATGCCAGTGAAGGTGCTAAATGCAAAAGATAGACAGGAATGCTATTACTGCAAAAGCCCCTGTCAACTCCTGACAGCTGCTTTAGTACTAAGAGCCTTTCTCCTCAAACTCTTATTGAGTTGTTCTCCATAAATTTTTTAGTCATGTCTATTTCTAAATATACTACCTGCATCAATATGTGCTCTTAATATCGTTTAGCATAGAAAAACAGATTTTTATTCTCAAAAGACTGATTAAATTCAAGATTGATATTAGGGGCGTTTTCACAAACTAGTTTACCAATTTTGGGCTATTTTTGACCCCCCCCCCCCCCCCTTAGACCCCCTGGTTGATGACCGTAGTTTTGTCTTAAGTGCAAGTCTCCCCCTGAAAAGTAACGTAGCCCAAAATTTTATGAAAACAGGGGAAACAGATTGATTTTTCACGAAAATAGGAGAATAATACGGGAATAAATTCTTTTAACAAATTTATGTAGATGCCATATTCTACTTACTATGAAACGCTTTAAATTCTTAAGTGAATTAAATTTGAAATATATTGCATTTTTAACAAAATAGTTGAATTTTCTACCAAAAAAGAAGAATGTTCAATAACAAGAAAATTTTTATATAAAATAAATTAACTTTTATGTCAAAAAGATAAATTTTTTTGAAGACAGTTGACATTTTTACAGCAAAGTTCACTTTCAACAAATGAAATTTTTATTCAAGAAAGATGACTTTTCTACTATAAAAGAATTATTCTTTATTCAAAAGAACGAGTTTTTAACAAACCATTCGATTTTTTGACCAAAAGAGATGACTTTACCAAAAAAATTGAATTTTTAACCTACCAAGATTCATTTTCAAACAAATTATTGTATTTTTAAACAAAAAAGATTAAAATTCAACTAACAACAGTTGAATTTTGAAGCCAAACGAGGAATTTCTTTGAAAAAGTTGAATTTTCAACAAAAAGATCATTTTCAATCAAGAAAGATGACTTTTCTATTATAAAAGATGAATTTTCTACCAAAAGACGAATTTTCAATCATGTGAATTAAACGAAAAAAACGAATTGCTAACCGAATAGTTGAATCTTTAACCAAATAGATGAATTTTCAATCGAGAAATATGGATTTTGAACCAAATAGTTAATTTTTCAGCTAAAAAAAACATCTTTTTAACCAAAAATGGAATGGTCATATGTTATGTTTAAAAAATTAATTTTCAACAAAAAAAAAAGAATTTTCAACCAGTTTAATTCAACCAAAAAAGACGAATTTTGAACCAAATAGTCGAATTCTCAACCAAAAAGATGAATTTTTATCAAGCAAGATTAATTTTCTAACGAAAAAGGCTAATTTTCAACAAATTACATAAATCTACCAAATAGTTAGGTTCTCAACTTATCAAGGATAAATTTCCAACCAAAAAAAGAATAGTTAAATTTTTAGCTAAGAAAATTCATTTTTAACAAAAAAAAAACTAATTTTCAGAACAAGTTAAATTTTCAACAAAATAGGTGAATCTTAAAAAAATTAATGTTTAACAAAGTAGTTGATTTTTCAATCAAAAAAGATAAAATCTTAACCATTAGTTCAATTTTAAACCTAAAGAAGGTCATTTTCACCAAATAGTTTATTTTTATAACAAATTGTTGAATTTTGAAGCCCTACAATATGAATTTTCAAATAAAATTATGAATCTTCAAAAACGAAAAGAATTCATTTTTTAAAACTGGCTTCACTTTAAACCAAATAGTTTATTTTTTCAACAAAAAAGATGAATTCTTAACGAAACATATAATATTTGATATTTCAGCCAAACAAGAATTTAATTTGAAATAAAAAATAGTTCAATTCAAACAAAAAAGAAGATTTTTCATAAAAATAGTTGAATCATCAACAAAAACAGATCCCTTCATAACCAAACAGTTGCATTTTCAACGCAAAAGGAAGAATTTTTAACTAAGAAGATTAATTTTCTACCAAAAAAGACAAATTTTCAACAAAATACACTCAAAAAGAAAACGAATTTTCAAAAAAATAGTTCGATAATCAACCAAAGTGATGAATTTTAAACTAAAATGATGAATTTTCACGGATCAAAATTAATTTTTAACGAAAGAATTCAACATTCATCACAAAATATGAATATATGATTTTTTAATCAAGAAGATTAATTTTCTAAAAATGAAAACTGAAGAGATGAATCTTCAACCAAGAGAATTAATTTTTAAAAAAATATGTAGTTCAACTTTCAACCAAGTAGTTGAATGTTTGGCTAAAAAAGATGAATTTTTAGCAAAATAGTTTTATTTTCGATCATTAATTAAATTTTCAACCAAATAGTAGAATTTTTAACTAAACAAGATGAATTCCGAAGCAAAAATATAATAGTAAACTTTTGAAACAAGAATAGTTGGATTTATTTATTGTGTTTATAGTTAATTAAGTTCGCATTCAAACGAAAAAGCGAGAAAAAGGGTATAAAGAAATTTAAAAAAATGGGGAAAGAGTGTGAAGTCTGAAATATGAAAGTGCTTTCAAACTTACTAAGGAATCGTGAAACTTTACCGCTTGAGGACAATATTTCGTAAAATTCTCAAACTTTGTTTAAATTCATCATCAGGAAACGTACTAAATGTTATCTAAGTTCGTATCGTTAGTTCCACTAATCCCCCACCCCCTCTCCCTGATACCAACATTAGTTTTTGGCATGACCCCTTCCCAGCCTCAAATTGGTAACCTAGTTAATGGATGGCACCTTAGACCTCAGATTTCTCTAATACCACTCTTTATTATTTTTCTATTTCTCATGAATTTTAAAATAAGATTGTAAACACCTTCATAAAATTTAGTTTATGTCTTTTTGGTCATATAAATTCTTTGCTAAAACTACACAATATTATTATATTCAGCACTCTTTAAGTGAGGAATAAAGCCTCGGTAAATACTAACTACCGGTGAGAATTTCTACGTTGTGTACTGCTGTGCTTGTGAGTAGAGTTTATTTTAAAGAGGTCAAATATTAACTGAGGAAAATGAACATTTATACTTTTTTGTTAATATGAACACGTACAATTTCGCATGTTAACTTATATACTCGCAGTAGGGAACCGTTAGAAAATTAATAGACTCAGACTCGAGTGTAGTACGGTATTGTTAAAGCGTTATGTCTATATGTGAGCTTCTGATGCCCTGACCCAGACTCACCGGCAGCTAATAACTTCATTAAAATGCAATTATGTTTAACGAAGAGCCTTGGAAGACTCTTTCCTCTCTTATAGACACGTATTATTTAGTGACGTCATGCTGTGTTTTGATTTGACGTTTATGATAAATTACTCTTCATGATAGATTCGTTTTCAGCCCTGCTGCGAGGTCTGTTCTGCAATTATAACTTTATTCACGTATCGGATTTCTGTACTGAAAAAAAAAATTTGGACACCAAAGTTTTTATTTATATATCATAAAAAGATCTCACCGTCTTAGATTCAAAAATTGTGACTGGCGACGCTCATACCCCTCTATCACGCCCACTTTTATTTATCACGCTTATTTCGCTGACCACTCCCAGATGGCTCACCCCTCCCCGTTTCTCTGATTACGCCTCTTTATCACATCCTCAGCAGTATGGAACTTGGATTTATGTACTGGAAAAGAAGAATGTGGACACCAAAACTTTTATTTGTATATTCGAAGTGTCTCGTCGTCACGAAATTCGGGATAACTAGTCCAATATTTTTCATAAGCTTGGCTAGTCGTCCCGAATTTTCAGGACGACTTGTTTATCCCCTTTTCCAACTCCCTTAATTTTTCGAGACGACTAGATACAGCCTTATATATAATATAAAAAGATGTCACCGCTATAGATTCAAAAACTGTGACTGGCGTCGCCCATATCCCCCTATCACACGAACTTTTAATAATCACGCCTATTCCACTGATCACGCCCACATGGCTTACTCCTCCACGATTCTCTGATTACCCCTCTTTCTTACACCCTTAGCAGTATAAGATTTGGATTTCTGTACTGAAAAAGATAAATGTGGATACCAAAACTTGTATTTATATATTATAAATAGATCTCATCGTCATAGAATTAAGAAGTGTGACTGGTAACGCCTATATAACCCACCACTCCCCTTTTCATTAATCACGCTCACTTCACTGACCACGCTCACTTGGCTCAGCCCTCACCGTTTCTCTAATTACGCTTCTTCATCACACCTTCAGAAGTGTAGAATTTGGTCACCAAAAGTTTTCTACTATACATGGAAGATAAAATTATTTCGTCGCCAGTGTTTCAAGATTTGTAATTGGAAATGCCGGTTGTCATTTGGCAAACCTACTTTTCTGAGCGCGCCCATTATCTCTAATTATATACATTGCCACATCATCACTCTGGTCAGTTTTCCTCAAAATATCTCTTAACCTTGCCTATTTCCACTGACCACTCCCAGTTGTCTTATCCCTTTCCCTTTTATATGACCACGCCTCTTAGTCACACAATGAAAAAATAGAATTTGGGCAGAAAAACTTGTGACTTTAAAATTGATGCACAATTCGATGATTCACTACTTTCACCGGGTGTTTACTAGCCGTGGAAACTGGGAAATAGCCTGGAATTAAAACTAAACTGGGAATTAACTTGGAATACAAATTCAAGCCGGGAATCACATTTAAAGTTTTGGAAAGTGTATAATTTTTTATTAATCGTATTAAAAAGATAAACAAATTTGAATGTTTATTCTTTCTTTAAAAAGTTGTAGTCGCGAGATCTCGCATACATTGTTGTCGAAAACCTGATTGGTCGCGACACTGTTTGAATAACATTTAGTGGCTGTTTTCAGTATATGTTCATCTATACATAAGGAAAACGAATTTACTGCATTATCAATTTTGTAAATAAAAATGGCCAAGTAAATTCATTTCAGATAAAATTCATTTAAAAATGTTTTCAAACATTATTGATAAAGAAGAAAATCTTCATTAGAAATGATTTTTTAGTAATGGGAAATAATTCTGTTCTTAACATTTTGTTGCAACACTGTAATTGGTAAACTTATTCACACATTTAAAGAGATAGACAAAATTAAACTATTATATATAAGAACTTAGAATATCCAAATTAACGAAGTGTAAACACTGTCAGTGGTATTTTCTTTTTTCAGATTCTTGGGAAAATTATAAATGATTTTTTATTTTGAAAAATTAGATTCTAGAGAAAATTTCAAAAATTCTGAAAGAATTCTAAAATTGTCGAAGAAAATCTGAAAGATTTGAAGATAATTTTTTTATTTTGAAACAGTTTTCAGAATTTTAGGAATAATTCGAGTCTATTTGAAAGATGTTGGAAAATTCTTCTCCTAATAGAAATCTCACCTTTTTGGTTGAAGATGTAATTGTTTGCTTCAAAAGTATTCTGTTTTGGTTTAGGATTCAATTATTTTGTTGAAAATTCGTCTTTTCTGTTTGAATTTACCTGTAATTTGTTAATTTTTTTTCACTTGAAATTTAACTATTCAAGTTTTTGCTTAAAATGGACCTTTTTAGTTGAAAAATCCTGTATTTTGCTAAAAATTCGTTTGTTTTTTTTTTTGTAGAAAATTAATGTTCTTGGTTGAAAATTTATCTTTTTAATAGAAATTGACTTGCTTGAAAATATTTTTTTTTTAATTTATATTTTCGGATTGAAAATTGAACTGTATGGTTAACAATTCGTCTTTTTATGAATTCAACTCTTTTTGATTAAAAATTAAAATCTCCTCTAGTTGAAATGTCTACTATCACATTTTTCGTTGAAATTTCATGTTTTTCAGTTAAAACTTCAAGTACTTGGTTAAAAGTTGAACTACTTTGTTGAAAATTCACTTTTTTGTTTGATGATTCATCATTTTAGTTAAAAGAATCATCTCTTTGCTTGAAAATGTATCTATTTCATTGAAATTCGTCCGTTTTTGGTTTAAAATGCAACTGGTTGAAAAATAATCTTTTTTGATTGAGGATTCAATTTTTTTGTTACAAAATCGATTGAAATTTGATAAGATTTTAAACAATTTAAAAGAAGATGTGGATTTTTGAAGATTTTAAAACAAAATGTAGAGCTTTTTAAGAATTTTTGAAGGTTTCAAGAGGATGAAATAATTTTCTTAAGATTCGTGGAAAAATTCAAATGATTATTTATTATGAAAAATTAATTCTAAGAGAAAATTAAAAAAGATTTAAAAACATTTCAAATTATTTCCTAAAGTTTCGAAAAAGTATATAAAAAGGTTTGAAGGAAATATTGCTCAATTTTACAAAATTTTAGAATAAATTCGATGATAGATATTTAGAAGTTTTGAAAAGATTCAAAAATAATTCAAAACTTACGAAGATTTCAACAAATTTTTAACAAAATGTAGATTTTTGAATGTTTTGAAGAACAAATTTAGATATAGTTTGTCATTTTTTTGTTATTAGCGATATTAGTTATTGGAGACTTATTACAAAAAAACTATTAAAGAAATGATTTATTTTAATACTAAGTGAGTTTTACATCAAGTATGTTATAAACACATGTAATTATAATTAAACTGTCATAATAAATCATGCAGAATAAGTTTTTGTAATTATTCTTCAATAATTGAAGAGTGGCAATACAGAACTAGATAGCCTAAATTTTTATCGAATGTTTCTCGTTTTTCGATACAATAACTTTGCTTAATTTTCAATAAAATTTCAGTTAATATTCAGTTAGCATTTTAACGAAGTAATAATTTGTTCAACCTTTTGGCCATGATATTTCTTGATATTATCATCTTTTAATTTTTTTAAATATATTTTATCCGCATTTTTTTCGGATAGTTCGGATAGTGCTTTCGATTTTACAGAATGCTTTTTCGCTTCTCTCGAAAATTCCCATTTTGTTGGTTATCTAGTTTTGTACTGCCACTCTTCAATTAGTCATTAATTAATCGCTAATACCAAATGAATTAAAAATTATACCAAAGAATCATTTGCTAATTAGAATTCAAATATAATTAGCCAAAGATATGTTTATGAAAAATCACAACTGAAATGTTAACCAACTCAGCGCAATATATAATTAAGACATCGAAATTGTATCATATTTTCCTTACTATGTGTAAACAATTTTTCGGAATAATTAACTGACGAGGGCCACGATCGTGTGCCATAATGTCTGAAAAAATTGTAATCGAGTTGTATACATTTTCACTGGACACTATAAATTACAAAAATTTTATTTTGCGAAGAAAGGAAAAGTAGTTTTCAATTATTTGCAATATTTAAATGCTACTGTGTTTTATACCGAAGGTTAAAGTAGCAATGTAATAAACTTTTAAAAGAAGCAACATAATATTCGTAATGGTGAAAAGATTCTATTTTTATTGAACATAGTGCATTCTTTCTAATTATGTCCCTTAACTGCTAATAGAACCTGTTTCCAAGGAAGACTAATCAGCACACAAATTCATTCATGGACAGGAAATCCTAAATCAAAATATCTAAATTTAACCAAATTCTTTTCACCGATCCTACCACACCTGAGATGTCCTCTTACCTCCAACAGACATTCATTATGAAGCAATTAGCGTCCTCAAATTGATAGCACTTCGTGTGTGGAGAGCACAATTTAGCGACACGATTCTCGTTCCGGGAACGTGTCTACATACTACATGCCAAGCCCAATGACTTCCTTGTCTAGGAATGTTTGTCCGTTTCCAAGTAGGAAGAAGCATTCTTTATCATAGGACACATTTCGCCTAACAACTTCAAAAAAAAAAAGTTTGAAGTAGAACTAGTCTACTCTCTGAATCAGAATTAGTCAAATTTAACCAATTTCTAGTATAAAACATCAGTGAAAATATATAACTAATTCATTAGTCACATAAAATATCCTAGTAAAAGTTAAATTTAACTTTAGAATTGACGATTAGTCATTTTTTACTAATGATAGTTAAATGCTTATTTAATTGAATTATTGACTGACTTTTTGCTTGTAAATCAGTAATTTTTAAATTATTCATATTTGGAGAGTAAAATATTAAAAATTAATTATTATTGAATTAATGGCGTTTTTTTTCTGAAAATATATTTTTTTTCTCATTTTTCGATATTTCAAATTACCTTGAAACTTTTGTAGACTTTTTCAATTTCTTACAATTATTTTCAATTATTTGAACACTACATTTATTTTCATTATTTTTATTCTTTGAATTGTTTAAAAAATTCTTGAATTCAAGTATACATCAAAATTGCTAGTGGCTAACCCGTCACGACTAGCTTGACCCAATTTTGCCTGAAAAGTGCTTGTCCATTGCAGTTTTTTTTTCTGAATATGTTTTGAGGATGCTTCTCGAGTATTTTAAGCCCTAAATGAAAAAACTCGTGGATACACTTTTTAAGAAATCTTCCTTTTTAATTTTTTTCTTTCGAGATATTAAGTATATTTTCGTTAAAATCATTGGAAATTTCATGTTTACTGGTATATATACTAATAAACATTAAATTTTCTTTAGTTTATCATCCATAGTAAGTTTTTTCTTAATCGCTCCTTCTCAATGCATTGCGTGCCTGAATAGTCAAAACAATATTTAAAGTATACAACATTTCTTGTAGAATTAAGAAAAAAATTACTATTCAACTGAAAGTTGTACTAGTATTAGTTAAAGCCGACTGAATGTGCCGGAAATCTAACAAAACAATGCTCTAGCTCTGATAAGTATAAAGTTATTGTGTCCTGAAAATCGTCATTTTTATTGAGTTTTATCAGACATTCAGTTTTTAGAAAATAACTTATCTCACAAAAAATACAAAATTAGGATTTCGTAAAAGGGGGCCAACATTTTTTTTTATTTACGGCTTAAAATACTCGGGAGGCATCCACAAAACATATTCAGAAAAAAACGGGGACGTAAAAGCACATTTTAGTCAAAATTGGTTGAAGCTGGTCGTGCTCTAAAATAAACAATATTTTTTGAAAATTTTGCGAAGACAAAGTAATGTCTTTTTCTTACCCTTAGAAAAACATACATGTCATTTCGAGAGCGGTGCAAAATTTCAAAAAGTGGAATGGAACTGTTTCTTTAGCGTTTAAATAGGACAAATTTATTATTTAAACCTTTTATTGTATTATTTTCAGAAAACCCACAGTACATTTAAATAAGAGAAGTTACATATCCTAAACAGTTAAAAAAATCGAGTATTTAAAAAAAAGTTTTGCACTATTAAAAAAATGTTGAAATAATTTTTGGTACCCCATCCTAAAAGTTTTGTAATGTTAAAAGGAATCTTTTTACCAAATTCAGTACCACTTGGACTCTATTTTTTTGGTTGAAATCGAAAAACACCTCTGGGTATATATTTTGTTTCAGTTTAATATAATTTAGATTTAAACCTTTTCTTGTTTAATATTTTGCGAAATTGATTAAAGGAGGGATATCAACAAGCGGGTTATGTTTACCCTGTTTTATCCCAGTCTCAATATTTTTTCTTTATCATTCTTTCAAGATAATAAATTAAATATTTGAGTTTCTGAAGTGTGCTCAAATGTTTTCGGATTAAAAACAAGAGCTGAAGTACGAAATAAAAAACTTTATTCCCAATTTTTATCGAAAATTATTGATTTTAGCAAAAATATGCTTATGGCAGAAAATATTCCTTTTCTTCAAGATCTAAAACTTTAGAAAAAGATTTTTTCCTAAAACTCAAAATTCTTTCAGATAATTCATGAATTGAAACCCATGAACACAAAATGAATATTTTCCCCGTTCAACTGGACCAAAATGACGTGCAAATATGAAAAGAGAACGAAATCCGCTTCGCGCAAAAAAAGTGCTTGCTGGCACACTTCATTTTCGACAAAATATCTGAAAATTAATTATTCTCATTTTTCTTCAAAAATATTAGTTTTAGAGAAAAATTTTGTGAATACAAAAGACAGGCTATTAAAAAAATCAAGTAGTTTATACATATAGATGTTCATTGATAATGAGAAGAAAGTTTGTTTACCTGATTCCGGCAAGATTGATTAGAACACTGGTACAAAATTTAACATTGGGAATGCGAAAACTTCGGTGTGATAAATTACTTAATTTTTTTAAATAAAACTTTGTAGCTCAGAAGTATGGCAAATCTGCCTTACTTTTTAAAAGAGGCTCTATCTACATTTGGAGACGAACGGACATATTGAAGAAAATGTCTTTGCATATTCACTGATCTGCATCTTCCAATATATGTTTTTTCTTTATAAACTACCGTTCTTGGTTAATTTTCTCCTGCTGCATTCATTGGTGCGAACAAAAATTAATAATTTTAATTGTTCATATGCAAAACTGTAGACAGACTTGATATTTATGGGCAAAACTGACGACAAAACTGATGAAAAAACCCATTTACCTAGATAAGTTTTCGAGCCGCTTTCAGGATAAAGAAAGACTCTATTTACATTTTACAAAACAATTATTAATTAACGCAATTGAAAAATACTTGTTTAAATTTTATAATTGATTTATTACCCACTATTGTGTATAATGTTATAAATAAATCAAAAGATGTTCACTCAAAGAATTGCAATACAATTTAGTTGAGAATCCAAAGCTGTAGATAGGTCATTGCTTCTTTTTGTACAGATGAATTTGTTTTTTCATTACAAGTCCAACGATATGAAACATTTATTTTTCATTTAAAAAATGTAGATAGACACTTATTTCTTCAAAAGTACAGAAATTGCATGGAGATAGTACCTCGAGGCTCTGTAAGATGACTATGAAGTTGGTATCCTCTTCAATGGTCAGGCATGAAAAAGTAGGTTAAATTGTTTACAATTTTTCCAAACATTAACCTTTACCCACTGCGACATTCGAATCCGTCTTGAATTTTAAAATCATTTTCATTTTTTTTATTTGCATGATTGTAATCTGGCAACGTGACACTAGAGAGCACCTTGTGATTCTACAGATTTTTCTTATGTATTTTTTATTTGATAAATTTTACCCATTTAGAGATTTAAGAGATATACTCCATACTTTTAGATGATTAAAAAGTTTTAATAAATAAATTTCTGGATAAAACTTAGCGTTACGTTTTCCATTATTACTTGATTTTTCCAGTGCAAAATGTTATTCCGATCAAAAATCTTGACACTTGTCTTTTTAAATTAATTTCCCTGAAGAACTAACATCCTATTTTAGTATGCATTTTTAAACATAAATAAGTACAAGGTCTGATGAAGAGAAAAAAAGTGGTCTTAATTGTCTGGAAGTCGTCGGAGTACATCTTTTGATTTTCCACCTTTGATAGTTTCTCCCAGATGTAAAACAAAATAAGACACTACCATCTCACACTGTCTTTTTCTATTTAGAGACTGTTTTTTTAGAATCAGAATAAGATTATTCGAAGAGATTGCATTAAACAACTTTTTAGTCAAAAAAGTGAGACAGCACCCTATGGTTCTAAGCTCACGAAGTTTTAATAACTTCTTTTCTATTAACCTGCGGTGAAAATCCTCTAGCAGCATTTCTTTCGGCTTCAAAGGAAACCCCTAGGTCAGGTATTAAGTCAATACTCTTAGGTATCCTTTTCGGAACTATACCTCAGCTTATTTAACGCGAGAATCGGTGTAAAATTCTTTTGTTTTCCTGTGAGGAGGATGTTGTAGGAAGCATTGCTTCAATAATTCGAGACAAACGAGTGCGCGGCTTGATGGGAATGATGAGTATGGGCCCGTGCTTCGCGCTGCTCGCATATACCATACGCCTAGGGAAGTAAGTAAAGGAAAGGATGTTGCCTGCAGGTAGTAGAAGGCCACCTTCTGACTTCAGTCTTGTCTAGACGCCCGTCGAGTGCGCACACTCCGGCGCTTTCACGGTACTGTTCATTGTTTCTTACCATTCGATCAATCGGGAGGAATTGCGAATTTAGGAAGTGAGATAAAAGTGTTTTGGCCACGAGCCTTCAACCCCTTATCGTTATATGAGTCCTTCAGGACAACGCGCACCTGATGGGGTTCGCGTGGAACGAGGTGAGAATTTATCTCGCTCTACTAATTAACTAATCACTTTAAAAGGCTTATATTCTCCTAATTTCTTTTTTTATTAATATTCAGTTTCACAGAAATGTCAGTTTTACTACAAATACATGTTCAGCTAAAAATTTCATATTGAATCAGGCGCGAGTATTAAAAATGATGTCAACAATTGTACAAACAAGGATTTGATTGTGTTTTGATACCAGTGTCACGATTCTAGGCATGCGAAGTTTGTGGAACTATCGACGCCCAAATATTTGAGATATATTGCACAATGAATAAAAAATTTGGCTATTAATATTTTTCAAGGTTTAGGGTAATGGGATTAGTAGTGAGCGACTTAAGGTTAAGATCTTATTCAAAGTTCTGTGAAAAATTATTGTCAAATTGGACAAGGATGAAATAAATTTATCTGCATGATAGATATTTTACAGCTTCTCGTTCATCTATTGGAAATTTATTGTAAGCTTAGTAGAAATTATTAGGTGTCTACTGAAAAGTAAACGTCCAAAATCGTCAGAAGTAAGCCGCACAATTTTGACTATTAAGTATCATTTTTATGGCATATTTAACCTTATATGTCAAGAAGCTTCATGGAAGAGGCAAATTTAATATTCATTTTCTTACTTAATATTCGCAGGTGAGAATTAGAGGAGGTGGCCCACTATTGTTGTCATTACCATATTCGTTGAACTAAAGAAATATTTCTTTGACCAAATTCTGCTTAGTTCTTTGAATCAATGAAATATTCCTGGATTCAAAGATTCTTTTTTTTCAGCGTTTAGTTTAATTCATGTAGTCTTGAATCAAACCAGGATGCTGGGCCAGATAAGTTTATTTCGAGCTAAAAAGTCATCTAAAACACCATAAAGTACAAAAATGCAGATTCAAAGGGAAAGAAAAATAGAGTTAAAACGGGATAATTGTTAACAATGCATCATAAATAACTGAAGGTTTTCCAAACATATTTCTCCATATTAAAATAGCAGAATGTGCTTTAAATAGATACCCCTGAATTACCTTACAATAAAATTACACAGTTATAAAATCAGTAATTGCACATATGCAGAGGAAAAAATACGTTAGGAAAAAAGTAACATTATACATGCGAATTAGGTGAAACCTATAGAAACGTGAGAAGAATTCTCACCCCTCTTCCTTACAGTTAGAATGCAAAAAACAACTATTAATTTAATTACATGAAATATAATCTACTGATATTATTTTAAATATTTGAAGTAACTGTCTCAATTTGATGGAAGAATGACCTCTGAATTTACATACTTGTGTCAGTCCCACTGGAAGAGAATTTTGCTTCTCACGCTCAAAATTAAGATATTGACCTTAAACTTTTTTTCTCGAGATTTGAGTTGAATTGTGTTATTGTCCTCTTATAAGTCAGGTTCTCTATTACGAGATCAGGTATGGAATGCGTAATTGAGATAGTTGAAAAGTCGAGGAAGACTTTCCAGTTTTCAAACTACTATAATGTCAACGTGACCATCGTGAGAATTGCAATTATGTAGGAGCGCTCGGATTGCAGAATAAAATGTCTACGGGTTTTTCTTGACCTGAAAACCCATGCGTTAGAATATTATGCCGGATGCTAGTTATTACATGTCGTTCGATTCTCGCCTGCACTTTATTTCACCTCGTGGCATCGGTATTGACGCTTATCGAGGCGTGGCAATGCAATCTGCTATACGCACAAATCAAAACTAAAACGAGGTCTGTCGATAGTAACTTCAATTAAAAAAAAAAGAGTTTGAAATAGCCTCTACAATGTTTAATACTGCTAAAAATTCAATTCTGTTTATTATTAAAATTGCATTATAAATATAATTACTATTATTGAATATTGGTTTGTTCGAGTATTTTATAGAATAGTAAAGTACAGTTTTCTTGGAAGATTTATTCCCAATTGTGAATTCAATCAAATGTAAAATGCCGCCAATGTCGATTATGCGCATCTCGTCGACACACTGACCTTTCCCACTTTTCGGTTCCTTCTCGCGAAAGCAGTGGGTAGATGCAGAATCTTGATATAAAAGTACAAATCGAGAAGTCGGCCAATCTCTGTTCAGAGATTGCAATTCATGAGGTGTCATTTACTGACTTACTAATTGGCACTTGTAAATTTACATCTATATTTGAGACTGCATGATATTACACATTATACTGTAATAATTTCTTTTATGAACTTTAACTTGCATATTACAATTATATTCTTCAAAATAACATTTTGATTTAAATACATAATTATAAACAAAAAGGCGTCCAATTCTTGAAGAAACATTGATTCCTAAATACTCCACTTTGAATAAATTATTAATTGGGATATCGCTATAAATGTAAACAAAAATTGAAAAATGGCTTCGAATTCTTGAAAAAGAAAACCCTGGATTGATTACAAAAAATACAATTTTCTATAGAGTTCTATATTTATAAGATAAGGAATGAATTTATTCATGTTTCTAAAGATTTTAGTTCATACGTAGTAATTTTTGTCTTGGAAATGGATAGTTTCCTCATATCTTGGGAAAACTAATTTTTGAGTTCTTTTTATCTCTTCTGAACAATTTTAATTTTCTCGGTTCAATTTCTAGGTGTTTTGATTTGAAGCAGTTCAATCTTGAAGGATAAAATTAGAGGTGTTTCATTTTACGTATAGATAATAAGTGCTAAGTAAAAACAAAAACTTTTGAGTATCCAAGTTTGAATGATTTGAATTTGTTTTATTTATTTGCAAAAATTAACAATTTTCCTAATGTTAAAAATCAAATTTGTGAAATATCTGAATGAATTTAAATTTTTAAATTTTCAATGCTGAACAATGCATTTTTTTGTATAAGGTTTACACGGTTCCATTAAAAAATAGTTTTACAACTATTTTTCCATAAAAGACCAAATGTTCGCTGGAGCTGTTTTTGAAAAAAATGTATAGCTAATTTCAAGAAATTGAAATACCTAGTTTTACTCGCAAACGGAGCGAGATATGAAAAAAAGTTAAGAGAGCAATATTGTTCCGTTGGAAAAATGTGTACAAAGGAAACCCCTTAATAATTTTTAGTCTCATATCGATTGGTATAGGAATGCCAATTATTTCTGTAAATTCAAGATAATTCACCCTAAATATATGCTTATTATGAAAAAGTACTAAAAAATAATTCGGCTACGGAGGAACAGTATGAAAATTGTTTCCTCAAAGTTTTATATCAGAAGAAACGAAAAGAAACGTAAAGAAAGTTTTGTTGTCTTTCTTTTCGTTCTTTTCTATATAAAACATAATTGCCACATCATTTTGACATTATTTCTTCGTAGCCTCATTATATTTTGCTACTTTTTCATACATCGCTTAGTTTTTAGTCAAATTATTTTAAATTTGTATAGATAATTGGTAAATATAAACAATGCCCCTTAATTTCATTCGGAGCCCTGCATTTTAACATTAAAAGCTTTTCATCATAAACTGCTAAGATTGTTTTAATAAAAAAATATCTTCAGTCAATTCAAATATGTAATAATATTTATCTGTTTCTATTCTTTATCTGTTATAAAATAGTAAGAACGAATTTTTACCTTCTTGAATAAAAAAATGCAGTATTTCAAGAAAACGAAGTGAGATTAAAAATGATCATGGGTGTCTTTTTTGTAGTCGTTTTTTCAAGAAACTTGGTGTTCGCACCTTTGGGTTGAAGTAATGTCAACGGAACCGGTTGAATTCTAAACATCCTAAAACATGATCTGAATTTAGAGATTCCAGAAATTATTAATTTTTACCTATTTCAATGAAAATAATTCAAGTTTTAAGGTTAAGCATATTTTCAATCCGTATACGTACAGTTTGAAACTGGTCAAAAATATGTTAGTATAAATGAGTAAAAAATGTATCACAATTTATACATTTTACAAATTGTCCAGGTTCTAATACAAAATTCTTCAGTATTCAATGAAGTTTAAAATCATTTAATTTTGTAACAATGCAAACTTACAATTGTCAACTTTTGAAAGTTTTCCAAGTGAAAACTATTCTATTGTAAACTTTGAGGTTCAGAATTTAATTCTGAAAGAATTTTAATTGAAATCTTACAAAAAGGCGTTGACTAAAAGTGCCAAAAAAAGGCAGCAGGTGTCAATTGCTTGTGTTGTTATTTTTGTACACTTCTGTAGATTAAGTAGACTTTGGCACCTTTCTCGAAATGCCAAGATATAAACTGATAAAAGAATGTTAATAAAATAATAAAAACTTTCCAAAAGTTCAATAAAGCTTTCTCTGCGGCGACTTTACAAGAAGGTAGTAAGTTTTTCACGGTCAAGATCTTCAAAAAAAAGGGATAAAAAACCGACTTCCATGCCTCGTAAATACGATCGTAAAAGGGAATGGTGAGCAGGTTATATGCTCTTCGCGTCGGTACGCGTTTCGTAAACTAATCTCGTCACTTTCGACGTTTCGCATAATTTAGAGTCCTCGAGCCGTGATCACGACTTTCCTACATTTACATATGTGCGCGCTTTTGCCGCCTTTTGCACGTGGATCTGTTTCTCTATTTTTCCTTTTCTTTCCGGCGTCGCATACGTACACGAACAAGACGAGCCGCACGTGACTCTTCTTCAGTCTTGAGCTTGTTTATTTGATACGTGGCTGTCACGATTAACAATTAGGTAACAAAGTGCTGAGAATACAAAGTTATTTTCTTCCTTCGACTCTGATCACGAAATTACCTCTCCTTATTAGTAGTAGCACCCCAGTACTGTTAAAACCCGTAACGATAACTACGTTTTTTAATGGCGAACTACTGGCGCGTGCACACTACAATCTACCAAGATTAGTTTCAGGCCAACAGCTGCGGTATTTTAGTGCCTTGCTTGTTTTTGTGCAATTGTAGATCAGTAAAGAACACTATTGGCACACTGCTGGCCATCAACTGGCACTTTCATAGTACACAGTGCCAAGTCAGCAACAGTGGTATCTTATTGCCTCGCTAGTGCTTGTCCAGCTGTAGACCAATAGAGAACACTATTGGCACACACTACTGGCCAACAACTGTCGCTTTCACACTACACTCTATAATATTGATGCCAAGCCAGCAACAGTGGTAGCCTCGCTAGTTCTTGTTCAGTTGTAGATCCATACAGAACAATATTGGCACACTACTGGCCAACAGCTAACGCTTTTACACCACACTCTATAAGATTGGTATCAGGCCAGCAACAGTGGTATTTTAGTGCCTCTCTTGTTCTTGTCCAATTGTAAACCAGTAATGAAACACTATTGACACATTAGTGGGCAACGACTAGGGCTTTCACACTACACTCTACAACATTGGTATCAGACCAACAACAGTGGTATTTTAGTGCCTCGCTTGTTATTGTCCAGTTGTAGAACAGTAGGGAACACTATTGGCACATTACTGGCCAACAACTGGCGCTTTCACACTACACTCTATAATATTGAT
>CAKNYM010051727.1:244817-275344 GCA_932195095.1 Andricus curvator
TGGTATCAGGCCAGAAAAAGTGGTATTTTAGTACTTCGCTAGTTCTTTTCCAGTTGTAGACCAGTAGAGAACACTATTGGCACACTACTAGGTACTACTAGGTAAAGACTAGCGCTTTCACACTACACTGACTACACTCTATAATATTGGTGCCAAAGCAGCAAAAGTGGTATCTTGAAGCCTCGCTAGTCCTTGTCCAGTTGTATATTTATACAGAACAATATTGGCACACTACTGGCCAATAAATGGCGCTCTCACACCGTACTCTACAAGATTGGTGTCAGGCCAGCAACAGTGGTGTTTCAGTGCCTCCCTAGTTATTTTCCAGTTGTAGAGAACACTATTGGCACACTACTGGCCATAAACTAGCGCTTCCACGCTGTACTCTACAATATTTTGTCATTAGTAGCATGTGGCACACTACTGGCAAACAAGCACACTACTGGTTCACACTATATGCTTGATTCCAGGTCAGTGCATTGCGGCCCAAAACTTCATTTTCAAAATCCCCTGACTTTTCCGTGTATAAATTTTAATTATCCTTGAACATTAATATTTAAATAATGAAATTCTAATCTTTTGAAATTTGGAATACAGAATCTTTCACAAACGGAATAAAAAAATGTTAATTGATTATTCTTAGGGCTGCCATGACCTAATTTACTGAAAAATAGTGAACTATTTAAACCGAAATGGTAACAAAAAGTTACTAATTTCTAACCCAAAAAGTATATAAAAGCGACTACTATGCATTTATAATGTGAGTAATGTTCTTTTGAATCTAAAAGAATTCTATGAAATTTATAAGAATTCAGGGTGTATTTTACTGAATTCAGGATAAATTCATAAGATTTGAAACCAATTTAAGATAAATTCAAAAAAATCCAAATGAATTGGAAAAAATGCCATTGATTTCAGTAAAATTGGAGTGAATTTAGAAGAATTTAAGGGAAATAAGAAGAATTCGATTAAATTCATAAAAATTGAAGTGATTCAAAGATATTTATTCAAAGATATGAAAAAATGTATGGATTACAGAAAGTTTAAAATGAGTTTCGAAAATTTTTATTAAAGGCTGTTAAAGGAAATTCAAAAGAGTTTGATGAAATGTCTAAGATTCCAAGGTAAGTTTAAAAGACTTTAGGATGAATTAAACAAAAATTGAAAAATAATTGAATGAATTGAGTGGAATTGAATGAATTTTAATGAATTTCAAGTGAATTCAAAAAATCAAGAGAATTGCAAAGAATTCGAAAGAATTTTAAAGAATTTAGGATCAATTAATCAGAATTCAGGTTGAATTCCAAACGAATTCCAATAAGTTGCAAAAAATATTTCAAAATCTCTTTAACTCTTTGAAACTGTACGAAATACATAATTTATTGTGAAGAAATTCTTTGAAATCAATTAAAGTGTTATAAAATCCCATGAGATTCTGTACAAGATTCCCTTAGAATCCTTGAAAATCGTTCCATTATCTTCCGAAATTCTAGGAAATTCTTTATAACCGTATGCAATTTTGTTTTAATTGCATAAAATCATTAAAATCCTTGATTCTATAATCTAAATCCTTAAATCTAAAATCCTATAATCCTTAAAATTCTTTAGAATCACTTCAAATGAATGAAATCATTAAAAAATGTCCTAAGATATTTCAAATTTTTTGAAATCGCTTGTCACTCTTTAGAGCTCTTGAAAATTCCTTCGAGTTTTTCGAAGTTCCCTAAAATCTTTCAAATCCTCTTAAATCTCTTCAAATTATTGAAATCAATTGAAAATTTCTTAGAATCTGTTAAAATCCCTGAAAATCATTGAAATCTGATAAAATCCCTTGGAATCTTTTAAAATATCTTAAAACCTTGCAGGTCCTATAAAATCGTTCTATATCATCTGGAATTCTTAAAATCCTCAAAAAAGTTTTTTTAAATCCCGCAAAATTAATAATATCCTTGAAAATTCTTTGAAAATTTTCTAATCTTTTGCAAATGCTTTCGAATCTTTTAAAATGCCCTAAAATATTTAATATCCTTTGAAATATTTTGAAATCTCTTTAACTGTGTAAAGTGCTTCTTACAGAAATTCCTTCAAGTTTGAAAATTTTTTTTCAAAATCCCTGACTCCCCTGATTTCCAGGCTTTCCCTGATCTGCGGCCATTATTAGTGCTACGTGAGTTGTTGACCAGTACAGAACACTATTGGCAAAACTGTCGCATTCGCACTACAAGCTTGGTTCCAAACCAGTACCATCATAATTTTAGTGCTGTGCCAGTTTTTGGTCAGTAATAGGCCAGTACAGAACACTACTGGCCAAAACATCACATACAATTTTCACACACCAATAGTCTCTCCTTTTGGTTAAATTGCTTGACTACACAATGAAAATACTTTTTTCTGAAGATTGGGGACAACGTCATTATAACTTAGAAAAATTTGGCCAAACAATGGCACAATTCCACAATACGTGGGCAACTATTATGCGGGAAGACGAATGCAGATTCGCTACAATACAAGTCTAGCCGCTCGATGTCGTGGTAAATAAGGCTTCCCATATAATTGCGTCAACATTGTCCCGTTAAAGAATATCCTTTGGCACCTCATACCGCCTCTCATAAATTCTCGACCGGCCTACGCGACGAAGTACAGTGTAACTTCTGAGATTCTAATTCCGATGTGCCGCGATTCTAACATTATCGATGACCTATCCTTAGGACCGTGCAGTCAGGTGTCGTGTCGAGAAAACGTGACGCTTGGAACTCGTTCCCATGTAAGATGCTCGTGAGTCACCATTTACGCGAATATATAGACGGGAATTGTAACACATACAAGAAATATACAGTATATAGACAACATATGGGGATTTAGAGAGAAATGATCAAAATTTCGAATTTAACCATGTAAACATCTTTGATAAGCGTTTCCTTAAACTACAGAGGCTTTACCCTCCATATCTTGGTGTAAGATGTTTATATAGCTTACACATCAAGCTGTAGTCAATTAACACATAAAACACTGAATATAATTTTATAAATTTCTAACCGACTACAATTATAAGATTTGGCGAATTCAGTGTTAATGAGATAGATTGTAAATGAAAATAGTAGTTCGATCGTTCCCAAATTATAATGTGCCAGCGTGGAAGTCTGAACCAGCACTCTCCACTCATAATTTTCACACGCTAGCTTCTCTGTACTCGTATCATACTTATGTCTAGAAATAGGCATGTTTCACTTTTATGTGACTTAAGGCATTTAACGCTTTGACACAAGTTTTACTCTCCATATCACGGTCTAAGATGTTTACAGTTTACACATAAGCTGTAATCAACTAGCGCGTAACAGTGAATATCGTTTTATAAATTCAAGATCAACGACAATTGTAAGATTTGGCGAATTTAGTGTTTATGAGATATGTAAATGAAAATAAGAATTCGATATTTACCATACTTATGTCTATGAATAGACGAGTTTCACTTTTGCGTGAACTAAGGGACCGCCAATATATTACGTTACCAATTTCCGGCTATTTTGATCCACCGTCACTGTCGACCCTCGTTGAAGACCATAGTTGTATCCCCCCCCCCCCCCCGCGAAAAGTAACGCAGTCCAAAATTCTCTCAAAACAGGAGAAATGGGCTGATTTTTCATGAAAATAGGCGAATAATAAGGAAATAAATCTTTTTAAATAAAATTAATGTAAATACCATATTGAATCCAATACAAAACCCTTTAAATTTCTAATATTTCATTAACAAACAAATAGTTGAACTTTCAAGCAAAAAAAAGGCATTTTCAATAAGATAGTTGAACTTTTAACAAAATAGTTAAATTTTCATGTTAAGAGACGAGTTTTTTGGAAGTCAGTTGAATTTTCAAGAAAAAAGGTAATTTTCGCAACGAAAGATGAATTTTCAACCAAAAAAGATGATTTTTCTACCAGAATAGATGAATTTTTAATCTAAAAAAATGAAGGTGAACAAAACAGTTGAATTTTTGATAAAAAAAGGTGACTTTGTGAAAATAGTTGAATTTTCAACCTACAAACAGGCATTTTAAATCGAATTATCAAACAAAAAGGTTAAAATTTAAAAAAAAACTGGTTGAATTTTCAACCAAAAAGAGAAATTTTCAATAAAAGACATTAATTTTCTACTACTTGAATTTTCGACTTACAAAGAATGAATGTCTAATCAAAAATAGAATAGTTAAATTTTCAGATTAACAAATTTATTTTTAATTGAAAAAAACTAATTTTCTGCAAAAAAGTTAAATTTTCAACCAAAGAGGTGAATTAAAAAAAAAATTAATTTTTAACTGAGAAGTGGAAAATTCAAGTATTTTTTTGATACACCATGTCTTTTGTTACAAAGTTTTGGAAAATGAATCCTTTTGGTAGAAAATTCAAGTATTTGTTTGAAAATTTATGTATTTTGTTGAAAATTTGTTGTTTTTTTGGGTAAATTTTTGTGGTTAAAAATGCAACTATCTGGTTGAAAACTAATCTGTTCTAGTTAAGGATTTAAGTTTTTCTGTTTGAAAATTCGTATTTTATGGTTATATTCAACTTTTACTTATTAAAAATTAATATATTTTTTTTTTGAAATATCATCTATTACATTTGTAGTCAAAATTTATTCTTTTGGGTTGAAAATTCAATTAACCGGTTTAAAGTTGAACTACTTTCTTCAGCATTAACTTTTTTGGCTATAGATTCATAATTTGAGTTGAAAATTTAACTGTTTGGTTGAAAATGAACTTTTTTTTAGAAATTTGTGTATTTTGTTGAAAATTTGACCTTTTTGGTAGAAAAATAATCTCATTGGTCGAAATTCTACTATTTGGTTCAAAATGTTTGTATTTTGTTGGGAATTCGTTTTTCTTAATAGAAAATTTAATCTTTTTAGTTAATAATTCTATTATTTGGTTGAAACTCAACTGTTTCGTAGAAAGCTCCTCTTTTTGGCTTGAAAATTCAACATTTTAGATGACGTTTTTTTTCTTTATCAACTAAATAATCTTCTTTAATTGAAAATGCATCACATTTGATAAAAATTTCATCTTTTTCGATAAAAAATGCAAATGCTTGATTGAAAATTAGTCTGTTTTGGTTCAGGATTCAGCTATTTTCTTGAAAAGTTGCCTTTTTTGTTAAATTCAGCTGTTTTGGATTTAGAATCAAAATCTTCACAGAAAAAACTGGGCTTCTATTAAAACCCTCATAGATAGCGCCAACATGTGATTTCCCTATATTAAATTGGAACTGCAACAAAAAGAAAACTCCAGTTTTTACTGTATTCTCTTAGTTAAAATATCAACTATTATATTTTTTGTTCAGAATTTGTATCTTTTGGTTGAAAATTCAACAACTTGGTTGAAAGTTAAACTACTTTGTAAATTCGTTGTTTTTAGATGAACCCTAAATAAATTGACAAAACTTACAGACCCTCAAAAAGGGGAGTACGTGGTTGAAAATTTCAGAAAAAAAACTTTACGTACACTACCTCGGTGTAAGGCTAGCCTCGGGTCTGGTTAGCCCGGTAACAAGGCAGGTTTTTCATGTCAGCACTAAGGACCGCATATCTAGTCTCTGAACCTGGCACAATATGGCACAGCAGCGCCCAGAGAAGCGCGATGTAAACAACTTCTGGTACAGCACTGACTATTCGAGCGTATAGGCTGTCAAGGGACTCTCAAGGAGGGTGGGAAGGGGGGGGCGGACAAAATCAGTTAAGCGTGAAGATGGCCAAATGGCGGGGGGCCTTATAGCGAGGTATTAGTGTAATTTATGCACAGCCTCTTAGGTACAGAAGATATATATATATATATATATATATATATATATTCGGAGGTTTTTCCGTACTGACGCTACTGTAATTTCCACATGGGTTGTTTTGATCTGGGATTTTTCGACAAAAACATACACTTTCCGTGACATAAAGCAAATACTTCTTGTAGAGACATTGCTTCTTGTGAATGTAGCTTTATGCACTCTATCTGCCTTTGAATGCACATACACATAAATGTATAATGTGTATGTGTATGTATATATGTACTTGCCTACCCATTGTCCCTCTTCGAGGTAGAGCACACTGCGAATTTCAATGACTCGAGACATGCAAAACTGACAAGGGAGAATATATTAGTCTCTGATATTTTAGAATATATTGAGAATATATTGAGAATATTCTAGGGATACTCTCAGAATATGTATACAAGAGAAACACCAGCCTGACATGTGGACATGGTAAATTTCATGATTCCCTCTTATTATTATTCAGAACATCGTGAAAAATGAGTAACTCGACGGGGATTTGCTTCGTTATTATTCCAATCAGGCGAACATCGGTGAAATCTACCAGAATAGAATCTCTCTCTAAAAATAATAATTGCGTCACTTCTTCGAGTACAGTATTTTAGGGAGGCCATTGGACGGGAATACCAGGAAAATCAGGAATTACTGGCCACCTGTATATCATATGAGATAATGCTTTTTTCTATAATTCGCGAAAAAGTGCCAGTTTTTCCACCTGTTTTTGGTGTAAAAAGTTACCGATTTTTGCTCGATGACGTGGCGCATGCGCAGTGCCGACCTTTCCGGGCAACAGTGACAAAAGTGGACAGATGCAGTGGAAAAAGTAAATTGACAGTGATAAAAGTGAGGCACAGTGGAAAAAGTAAATGTTATTTCGGGTGGGTTCGTGCTGCCTCGGGTGGACTCGTGCATCGTGCGCAGCCAACTTCATTCTATTTTCCGACTGTCGTCCCTAACCTAAAAGCCATTTCCTGAAAAGTCTCGAGTTGTGTATTTTGTATGTACTTTTGTCACTTGGCGAAATCAAAAAAACACCGTCAGTTTCTCCGAAAATACTGTGCTTGGTTTTTTTCACGAAAAATCGGAAGTTTTGAAGCCCTCAACTTTATGGGCCAACTATTCAATTGTGACAACCAGCTTATTATTACTGCCATATTATTGCCATGGTTTTGATAATTGCCATTGTCATTGTTGCGTCAATCGACAAAAAATCGCCTTCTTTTTACACAAAAAACAGGTAAACAAAAACTAGCACTTTTTAACAAATTATAGAAAAAGTTTCGTGTCCCACACATTGAAAAAGCGACGATTTAAAACTCGCGTGATAGCCACCCTCGCTCCGCTCGGGTAGCTAACTTCACACTCGTTTTAAATCTCTCGCTTTTTCAACTTGTAGCACAATATACTATTTTTTCTAGTGGCTATGCTTCCAAGCGTGAATTTACAGTGTTTATCACTTCTAATTTTAAATTTACAATGAGCCGAATTACAATTATTTAAAATTGAATACTTTTAGATGAAAATTTACAAAAGTATTTATTTTTAAATTTCTCAAAATTGTTTAATTGAGAAATAAAGGCATTAATCAAATTCAATCATTTTAAATCTATAGCGTGTCAATTTTAACAATTGTGGAAACCCTTCTAGATTCTGCGAATTTATTTCAAATAAAAATCTCGAAGGAAAGCTTTGGTATTTAAAATTTTCATAATTCAAATTCTTGTAAACTTAATGATTTCAAATTGAAAATTTGAAAACTGGAGAGTTTTAAACTAAAAATGAAAACCTTGAAAGCCGAGCGATTTCAAGTTCAGAGAATTTAATAATATTTAAAAATTTGTATGTAAATTTTTTGAAATTGAACCCTTTACGATTTTGCGAAATTTATAATTGTTGAGCTTTATAAATTGAACAATTTTTAACAATATTGAGAAAATTCAAAATTATTTGACTCTAGTTTAAATCCTTTGAAATACATTTTTTTAAAAGCCTTTTACTACCTAAACGATTATAAATTAATAACATTTGAATTTCGAAACAGAAAAAATTTAAATAATTTTAGATTGAGTGTTTAGAAATAAAGTTCTCGAAATTCGAATTATTTAAGAAATAAAAAAATGAGAAAGCACATTTGAGAGTTCATGAAGCTCTATAGATCTATAGAAAAAAATCGAAAAAAGTAAATGCTTTTCGAGAAAAATATCGTAAAAAATCGTCCTTTGTTATAACCACGTAAGTTGCTTATAAAATTTTATTTTTAAAATTGATTCTTCACACTCTCATTAACATAAAATATATCAGTAAAACACCAGACACATGCTACGAGACAAATAAAATCTATAAAGTGAAAAATTAATTTGATAAAATCGTTAATATGAAATAAAATTGGATTTTTCATTATATTTTTAAACTTTTTCAAAACCATAAAAACACTTATTTTCTCATAAAATCACTGGAAAATTAATATCGAAAAACTACTGGATGATTAAAAAAATGGATTTATTTTTAAATTGATTATGTTTTTCACAGTTTTTATGGACCCAACCCAATTGGTGCCGTAGCATGAATAAACAATGATTATTAATTACTATTAATATAATTACTTTTTATTACCATTACTATTAAAACAAAATATTAATCCAAAAAATTTCTATTGCCCTAAATGTAAAAGTGTTGAATTTCAAAACTTTCAATTTTGAATAACCTAACTTGAAAATTTTTAATCCGGAACTTTTCTGTTTGAATGTCTCTAAATTGAATTGTTCGATTCTAATAGTTTCCACTTTGGAATTGTTGACTCAAAATGTTTTTTATTTAGAGATGTTACAATTTTTCGGTCTTTGAATTCTTATTTAGTTAATTTTGAAGACTACCTCCACGCCTAGCTTGAACCAATTTTCACTGAAATGAACTTTGCCTGTCCAAGTTGCCTCGAAATTTCATTTTGGAGATGTCTTCCGACTATTTTAAGCCTAAAATTAAAAAAATCGTTAGGGTCCTTTTTAAAATAACTCATTTTTTGACAGTTTATAGACCATTTATCATGTATATTTCTTGGAGAAAAAGTCATATGTGATATTTTTTTGGCCTAAACCCTGTAATTTGGTGACAAAAAAAAAACTGCTAAATGCTCAATATCGAGTGACCTTCGGAACGCTTTTAAAATGTTGGAAAAAAAAAAAAAAATAGTTTTTTGAAAATTTCTCGTCACGGGTACGTCGCACAACTTGAGTCTATGATTAAAAAAGAAAGTAGACAAAATTCCTAAAAAAACTAAAAAAAAACAATATCGTAACACTAATAGTTTATAAGATATGGCCTGTAAAAGGGATTTTTCAGTAAAATTTTTTTCTAAAATTTTAGTTTTTGTGAAATATCTTTTTCTCTGTAGGTTCTACATGAAAATTGATTGGTCATAAATAAAAGCAGGTCAAATTATCTGCAAAACCAAAAAAAAAACTCTGCTCTAGCTCTAATATTACCGCAATTAGAGCCGTTCAAAGTTGACACATTTTATTGCACTCAATTTGACACTAAGTTATTCTAAATAAATTGCTTCCTGTGCAATTGAGGTGTAAAATAGTTGGTGCACAAGTAAAGATGTATCGAATTTCCTGAAAAAGAAGAAAGCTTTTTCTACATAGTTTTAGATTGCCAAATATAGAATTTTCCACTAGCATGTTACGTCAAAATTGTATTTCAAAATTTGCACCGGGAAAAGGTTGGATCAGAATATGATATTCATTTGCTTATCATATTCTTTGTCTTCCCAAAACATAGCAAGCAAACCTTCCTCCGACTTCTCTCGTGGGTACCAGAATCTTTGGGCATTTCAAAAGCGATTTATATTTGTCATAATATGACACATATAATAATACCATTAACCTGTACACTAATTTTTTAAAAAATGAATATCATATTCTGATCCAACCTTTTCCCGGTGCAAATTTTGAAATACAATTTTGACATAACATGCTAGTGGAAAATTCTATATTTGGCAATCTAAAACTATGTAGAAAAAGCTTTCTTCTTTTTCAGGAAATTCGATACATCTTTACTTGTGCACCAACTATTTTACACCTCAATTGCACAGGAAGCAATTTATTTAGAATAACTTAGTGTCAAATAGAGTGCAATAAAATGTGTCAACTTTGAACGGCTCTAATTGCGGTAATATTAGAGCTAGAGCAAAGTTTTTTTTTTGGTTTTGCAGATAATTTGACCTGCTTTTATTTATTGCGAATCAATTTTCATGTAGAACCTACAGAGAAAAAGATATTTCACAAAAACTAAAATTTTAGAAAAAAATTTCACTGAAAAATCCCTTTTACAGGCCATATCTTCTAAACTATTAGTGTTACGATATTTTTCTTTTTTTAGTTTTTTTAGGAATTTTGTCTACTTTCTTTTTTAATCATAGACTCAAGTTGTACGACGTACCCGTGACGAGAAATTTTCAAAAAACTATTTTTTTTTTCACTTTTCCAACATTTTAAAAGCGTTCCGAAGGTCACTGGATATTGAGCATTTAGCAGTTTTTTTTGGTCACCAAATTACAGGGTTTAGGCCAAAAAAATATCACATATGACTTTTTCTCCAAGAAATATACATGATAAATGGTCTATAAACTGTCAAAAAAATGAGTTATTTTAAAAAGGACCCTAACGATTTTTTTAATTTTAGGCTTAAAATAGTCGGAAGTCATCTCCAAAATGAAATTTCGAGGCAACTTGGACAGGCAAAGTTCATTTCAGTGAAAATTGGTTCAAGCTAGGCGTGCCTCATTGAAATTGTGCAATTTAGAATTATTTACCATAAAAAATACCACTCTACCCTCCAGGAGTATGAGGACACCTAACAAACTAGCAATTAAAAACATGCAATCGCTTCTCGCAGGATATAGTGAGTTAGAAAGACCGGTCTTATTTATAGTTTTTGCCAATTTTCAAAATTCAACTTCAACTCGTGGCAAAATCTAGGAAATCAATTGTTAAAATTTGAAAGTCCTGCGAAATGAACCTGGAAATTTTCTCTTTAAAATGAGCCCAAGAAACTCTATAATATCTACTGGTTCTCTAATTATTATAAAACATAAAGGGGTGTGCGTGAGACGAAAATCGTTCAGTCGAACGGCAGCTGCAATTTTTTGTCTCTAATGACGTGCATTGACAAAGGATAGAAGTCCCAGTGATTTTTGTCTTGGACATTTTTAATGATTATTTAAAAATTAGTAAACATTTTCACAGTTTCTTGCGCTCATTTTAAAATGGAAGATTTCGAGGTTCATTTTGCGGGACTTTCAAATTTTTACTATTATCTTCCTTAATTTTGCCAGGAGTTGAATTGAAATCATGAAAATTTGCAAAAATTATAAATAAAACTGATATTTCTAACTCACTATCTCAGTCTCTATTTATCAAAAATACTTCAAATAGAACTCATTTGACAATCCTTTTTTGAGATATCATTCTTTCTTATTTTCACAGAAAAAAACTGGGCTTACGAAAAATTACAGGTAATCGTTTAAGCATTGTAATAGTCAACTGTTTATTTCAAACTGAGGTAAACTTTCCGTGGTTGCAGGAATGTAACGTGCTGCCTCTAGCGGAGTCCGCCGGACATATCTGCCATTTACCACGGAAAGTTTACCTCAATTTGGTGTACCCACCTCGCATTTTCCCCGCATGACCAATTACCTGAAACATTTTGTACTCTCAGTTTTTTTGTGATGTTCCGGAGATACCCTGCGCGAAGCGAATTAATTTTAAATGACCTTGAAAAAATTTCGAAAATCGGAAAATGACAAGGAATGTTTTTCTGAGTCGATTACCCTGATTTTGAATGATATTCTCTTCTAAGAAAGTTTTATGAAAATTTCCCAGTGTCTCTTAGAATAGAGCCAGAACATTTTGATTAATGATCCTCGTATAGAGAAAATCTCGCCTATTTATTTCTTTTTATTTTGACATCTCTGTTAACGTCAGAGCTGGAAAGAAAGATATACAGTTTCTCATTGTTCTCTGTTCCACTCAGTGCCAAGCGTGTAATTATCCGCGACAAAGTGCTTTCTCGTGATGATTCTGCTCGCTAACTTCACAGTGCGATGCATTGAGCGGTCCATTTATTGCAAGAAACCTTCGTGGCATGTTGTAAATTGATACCATGATAAGGATCGATCCACTTGTATGTGGCTTGATAATTCGCTGATTTCAATCTATATGTCAGCTATGATAATTTAATTTTATGTCTGTGGAGAAAAAGGATAATAATAGGAACCACGGAGTTTGCGTAATGCCAAGTAATATTTCTTCTAATAACGGTTGTTGTCTACTTGATAATAAATAAATGTTACCAGCCCAATTTTATTACTCAAATGAGCTTTATAAATTTATACTCTTTTTCTCTCGAGTACAATAAATTACCAATTTAAATTGACAGTATAATTTAGAGGGAAACATGGAAATCACAGAAAAGTGTTTTCTACGTCACAGAAGAGAGAATATTATTGGTTAGGGAAAGTCAGGGAAAAGACAGCGATTTTGACAAAAATCTTGAAAAATTCAGGGGATTTCTATAGGAAGCACTATAAATAACTGCCAAGGATAGAAAATTAATAATTTTTTAATTTTAATTTAAAATTCTTCGATTCCGTTTACAAAAGATTCTATGTTAAATATATTACAAGATTAGGATTCTGGTCTTGGAAATTAGGGAATTTTGGAAAGGAAGTTTTGCGATCACCTCGATATAATATTTTTGTTCGTAATTTATTTGCCTTGTACATATTTCTGTTTTTTTATTTCTCAGTTGCTTACTCCTGACGATTATACTTTTAGTTAAAATTGTATTATTTGGTGGAATTCAATCACTGTATTTGATCTGAAATTAAAATCTTTTTTGGTTTATTTGGTCTATTATTTAGTATATTTATTCGTCTATTTGAACTCAAAATTCGTTCTTTCGGATTGTAAATTTTTCTTTAAAAAATCCGATTGTTCAGTTACAAATGCAAATGTTCAAAGTTTAATTATTTGCTTGAAAATTGGACCATTTGGTTGCAAATTCATCTCTGTATGTTGAAAATTCAACAATCTGGTTAATATTTCAACTATTTTGATGAAGATTGAACTATTTTGTGGAAAATTCATCTTTTTGGTCAAAAGTTAACTATTTTGTTGAAAATTCGTCCTTTTGGATGTAAAATTCATCTGTTGTGGTATAGGAGTCATCTTTTTTGATTAAAATAAATAAATTAAAATTAAAATTATAATAATTATATTATAAATATATTATAAATAAATTATAAAAATAATTAAAATTAAAATGCTGGTCTTTGAATATTTATGATTAGGGAAAATGAAAAATTAGTCACGAAAAAGTCCGGGAATTTTGAAAATCAAGTTTTTCGTTCACCTTGTGATTACAATCGCAAGTATTTCATTTGTTCGCACTGTTCATAATTGCACAGTGTCAAAAAAAGAAGGGATATGAATAAAATGTGCAACCTTACCTAGATTCTAGGGTTTTATTTTGTCAGCTGAGATTTATGGACTTTAGAATGCGACTTTTTAAAGTCGTACCTCCGGTTTGTCTCGAGTCACTTCCGTGGTTGGAAAATGGAAACAGGAGAAATGCTAATGCAGAGCGTGTAGCATACATTCACTGGATTCGGGCCAGCGCGTTTCCCATTTCGCAACACGTGAATCTTCCTTTCGACTAGTCAACGACGAATCGCCAATAAAGTTAGCTCGATAAAATAGAAAACGCTGGCAAGCATTTCGATCGAAGATCCAATATCTGCTCGTGCGAAAGAATGAATTTCCATTTTGTTGGAAGGTAAATAAGAAAGTCGAGATGGGGATCGCTACTATTTGTACTAGTCGAGATTTGATTTGAATAAAATTGTATGGAGACCCAGAGGTACAGGGTACTGGGCCAGTACCATTTATTGTAGTGTTGTACCAGTACTGGCTCACAAGGGGCAGCTACACTCTTCGGAATTTTTATTTGATTCATACTCGTCCTACTAATAGATCATTACCAATTTTGTAATATGCTAAAGTGATAAAATGCACAAAATTGTAGCATATCTACGAGAATTCTACAGTTTGGGACAGTCTGATGTGAGTCTTCAGATCCTGATAAAAGCAACACATTGTGCAGATGTGTTTTCGGTTATAAGGATCTTGATCTTCCTGCGGCTTGGATTCCTAATATCGAATAGCACTTTTACATAGTAAGTTTCTTCACCCGGATTCGAGAGTAACATTGAAATCGCCGATCCTTGTAAAAACCCTCATCTTCATTGTTTCAGTAGAATCTGTCAAATTCATATATTACTGCCGTGCTTTGGAAGAATACCGTTAACTGCAATTCGGATAAGTCACCTGAACGCAGCTAATGATAGGCCACTCAGATAACTTATCCGAATTTTAAAATAAATATAAATAATTAAAATCAAAAAAATTTGTTTTGTTGTAATAAATAGAACATGCTCGATTTACCCAAGAACGGTATTTTTCTAATCAGAAACTATAATGCGCTAACAGGTACAGATGTAAGCACAGTGCATTGAATATCTCGGTTTTCCTTTGAATGCAGTTATCATGTTTCTTCGGCAGGAGGGCAGAGTAGTGAACCAGTAGTAAGTTTCCCCCTGGACAATTCCCGATCATTTTTTTCGAGTCATTGCGGGAAAGTGAAGGCTTTGTTTCGCTACTCTTGAAGCTTTCGCGAGAAAGGTACTTGCAAGAAAAATAGTGGTTCGTGCTTTGTCTTTGTTATGCTGAAGAAGCACTGGAGCGTGTTTCTTCCGGTGAAGTCTTTATCGTGATAAAGAACTGCAAACATTGTAAAAAGCACTTTCAATGCTTAGAGGCTGTGCTCATTATGAATATTTTTTTACGACCTAGAAAGTTTTTTGAAAATAGTCGGGCAGCTTATAATCAAAATGGGTCGTAAATTTTTCCAACGATATAATTTGGTAGAGAAACTTCCACTTTATTATGAAAATATTGTCGGAATTATTTCGGACTATAAGAAATATTTTATTAGAGTAGTATTATTAAAACCTAACAGATGTAAGGGTACTATTCTTTAAACATATACGACCACAAATTAATAATATTTCAGAACATATTTCATCAGTTTCAAAAATTAAATTTGAAAAACTTCAACATATCTCTACAAATCCTGACGATATCTAAAAACTGGTTTCATTTTTAAAGTTTGCCAAACACACAACACATTGGACAACTGCTTGAACAGTTGTGAATGTGGTTGTAATTGTCAATGTAGTAGTTAAAATGATTATCAACTGTTTGCAGCGTTTTTATTCAAATTTGTAATAAAAAGGATTAGAGTTTTCTGTGCTTATAAAAATGATGAGCATTTTAGCGGATGACAACAAATTTGAGGCCAGAGGTACTTTAAGGTGTAACAATCTTTAGAATTTTTTTGATTGCGAAGTAACTTAATTTTCGAACCTCGAAAGGAACTACGAAGAATGCTTTCCCGTCAACAACTGTCGAGTGCCCTACGTGTTCCACTCTTGAGGAGATAGATGCAGGTACGAAGCACCTGCATTTACCCCGAAGATAACTCGCGCGTGCTTCCCAACTATCCGCCTACAGAGAATGTATAGTCGACACAGACACTATTCTAGTCAATTATAGTAGCTTGAAACCCCTGGTCTCTTAGATGCTGAATCCACAGAAGAGACTGGATTATGGTCTATAAAGTATCGTAAACCAGGGAAAGTCAGAGAAAAGTTAGGGATTTTCAAAAACATCTTGCAATAGTCAGGGAATTTCTATAAGAGACACTTTAAATAACTTGTCAAGGATAATAAATTTGAAAATTTTTAATTTCAATTGTTTTATTTCGTTTATTAAAGATTCTATGTTGAAAATGTTAAAATATTCAAATTCTGGTCTTTGAATAATAATGGTCAGGGAAAAGAAAAACTATTCAGAAAAAATTTAGGGAATGTAGAAAATGGAGTTTGCGGCCACCCTGATATAATATTCTTGCTAGTCATTTATTTGCATTTGTATTTCTATTTCTCTTTTTTAAGTTGATTTCTCCTGACGATTATATTTTTGGTAAAAAATTTTATTATTATGTTGCGAATTCAACAATTTTTTCAAAATGGTGGAAAATTGAACTTTTTTGTTGAAAATTCAAATGAAATCATTTGGTTGAAAATTTGGCTATTGTTTTGAACATTCTGGTTGAGGATTCAACTGTTTTGTAAGAAAATTCGTCTTTTTTTTGTTGAATTCTACTATTTTTTAATTAAAATTTAAATATTATGTTGAAATATCTACTATTACATTATTTGTTGAGAATTCATCTGTTTTAATTGAAAGTTCAATTACTTGGTTGAAGGTTGAACCACTTCGTTAAATAATCATTTTTTTGTTGAAGATTTATCATTTTATTTAAAAATTATTCTTGTTGGTTGAAAGACTAAGTACTTTGTTGAAGACTTATTTTTTGTATTTAAAAATGAACTTTTTAACTGAAAATGTCAGTATTCCATTTTCGGTTAAAATTTTTCTTCAAGTTGGAAATTCAACTGCTTGAGTAACCATTTTGTTAAAAATAAGTTGTTTTTAACATTTGTTGAATTATTTTTATTAACTTAAAATGTATTTTTTCCGTATTTCTTGGAAAATTCATCTTTTTTCGTTGAAAATTCGTCTTTTATGGTAGAAAAATAATATTCTTGGTTGAAATTTCATCTTTTTGATTAAAAATTTATTTCTTAGTGGAAAATTTAACTGTGTTGTTGGAAATTCGTTTTTTTTGCTCTAAAATTCAACCATTTTGTTGGAAATTAATTTTTTTGTTCAAAATTCATATTTTCAGGTTGAAAATTCCACTTTTTTACAAAAAAATCGTCTTTCGGCGTGAAAGTTCAACAACTTATATGAACTTTTCTTCTTTCTTGGCCGAAAAATCTTTATTTGTTGAAAATTCGTCTCTTTGGTTGGAAAGTAAACTACTTTGTTGGAAATTCGACTTTTACGTAAAAAAATTATTATTTTCCAGTTCAAAATTCAACAGTCTGTTAAAAAATGTAACTATTTTGTTGAAAATTCAACTTTTTGAGTGGAAAATTGAACTATTTTGGTAGAAAATTAATTTCTTTAGTTGAAAATTCATATTTTTTGTAGTTTTGTGTACGTTTTGGTGAAAAATGCAACTGTTTGGTTGAAATTTTTCTTATTTGGTTTAGGATTCAACTACTTTATTAAAAATGCATTTTTTTGTTGTTGTAGAAGCATGATTTTAGTTTAAAATTAATCTATTTGGATTAAAATTGGACTATTTTGTTGAAAATTCGTTCTTTTTTATTGGTTAAAAACTTTTCCATTGTTGATTAAAAAATAATCTTTTTTATTTGAAAATTCAACTATTTGGTTAAAAATATAAATATCTTGTTGAAAAGATAATTATTTTATTGAAAATTCAACACTTTGATTGAAGAAGCAACTAGTTTTTGTGGAATTTTAGTCTTTTTTCTTTGACAATTTGACTATTTGGTTGAGAATTTAATTATTTTCTTGAAAATTAAACTGTTTAGTATGGAGTAATCTTTTTTGGTCGAAAATTCAACTATCTTGTTGAAATTTCATCTATTTGGATAGAAAATTCGTCCCTTTGCTTTGAAAATTCATCTTTTTTGGTTGAAAATACAATTGTTTTGTTAAAAATTCTTTTTTTGTCGAAATCACAACAGTTTTATTAAAAATTCGTTCCTTTGGATTAGCAATTCATATTTTATTTTAGAAAAGTCATCTTTTTCGGTCGAAATAAATCATTTCGAAATTTGTTTATCTCAATCTGAAATTGTTTTATTCTGGTCATTGAATATTCATGGTCAGGGAAAATGAAAAATGGGCCAGGGAAAGAATAAGGGAAAAGTCCTGGAATTTTGAAAATTAAGTTTTGCGGCCACCCTGTGTGAACTCGAAACTCAGGACGATACCTTAATGATTAATGCTGATGACGCTGGGACATCAGTAGGGTGGTCTACTCTCAGTCTCTCACATAACGATCGAATACCGATACCTTTTGAATGCGTCGCCTTCGTCAACCCATAAACCTTCCAACATTTATGAGCTGGAATCTCGGCATGCATACCGATTCTCCAAACGCCATTAGCAGACGTTATATTTTAAAGGCACGCTTCCTGTGCATTCCAAGTACTATGGTTGTTTCTGGCTCGTGCCGCGATTCGCCTCATGGTTCTCGTAACGATGCTTTAATTCGCGTGGGCTTAAGCGGAAACACTGAATGTCTTTGAAGACTTTGTTAAGTAAGTGGGCTCGTAATAATCGTAATGGTTCTTGGGTTGAAAGTATTCAAACAATGGGAGGTCTTTTATAAACTTGAAGTGAAGGAACATTTTCATGGAGCGAAAACTTCAAAGTCGATCTTGAATTTATATTTTAGTATAAACCCGCTTCTTTATCCCTTCTTGTGTACTTTATTGCCCTTGTTCTTTACTCCTTTGTTATCTCTTCCTTATTCTCTTCTTATTTATACCCTTTAACTTGCATTCTCTATTGCCCTTTTGCAGCCTTATTTTATTTTTGTCTACTAACTTGATGTATCTTTCTTCCTTTCATAAAATACTTTCTCATTTTAACTTTGTAAAAGACTCCCTTCTATCTGGAACATCGATTGTCAATCGCTATATTTCGCAAGTTTTCATCGAACATGTATGAGCAAATATGCTTACCTAAGAGGAAATGCGTCATTTCTTTCAATACGTTCCTCTCTCATGTTTCCTGTTGAAACAGAACTGAAACTGCAAGGAGAGGCCAATTTTACTTTGCGAAAGAATATCGTTTAAATTTCTTGAATTCGTAATAAGGTAAGGTGCCTAATACTCGCTTTTATTACGTAATTTTCAGAAGCGTGCAGTCGTTTATTTGAATTTTTAGTACAAAGTTAGGCACGCTTGGAACATTGGATTTTTCAAAATGGAAAAACATCTAACTGGAGATTCCAAATGGATACCAAAATCGAGTAGAATCTTCGAAATTCGACATATTCGATTGTTCGAATTAATGCCACGTACAGGTACATGAACAAATAACACTGTTAATGATTGTGTGATTCCATTATATAATCTATTATTATGAGGAGAACTGATATTACATCAACAATGAATTTTATTATCGGGTAAATATTATTTAATAGAGTGAGGCAGATTGCGTTCGAAACATGTAGCGAGTTGCAATAAAATTCAAAAACACTATTTACCCGATTGGCACACAAATATCGAGATAAGTTTGTTTGATCGAATTCTTTTTCCGGTTTTCAAGGATTTTGGATTCATTCATTACTTTTCGAGATTTAATAATTTTAAGAAGAAAATTCGGTATTTTAGTGATAGGTAAGTCATACCTACAGCCTACACTATTCAACCGATTGGTACACTTTTCAAGATAAATCTGTATGAATCTGACTGAAAGATTTTCATCTAATTTCAATCCAATTAAAGGCCCTCCTAGAATTTGTAACATCTTGATAGGGAACAATCAAAATTTTGTTTTGGATGTCATCATGAAAAAACTGTTTAAAAGAGCATGTGGCAGTCCCTATTTTTTAGTTTTATTTATTGCTCTTTCTGTTTTCTGTTTATAAAAAAAGAACAGAATTTTCACCTACATTAATAATTATATTTCAAATTATATAATATTATTATCAATACCATCCACATGCGACTAGTCCATCCCCTTTTCCAACTTATTATATTTTTCAGGACAGCTAGACATAGCCTAAATATTACTATTACTTTGAAACGACTATTTAGTTTAATAATAATTATTATCAACAAATAAGTGAAATTTCACCAAAAAAATCTGTGATAAAAAAATTCTGCCAAGTAAAAAGTTATCAGTGCAATCAACATAGTTTGTAAAATCAAAGTTTGTCAAGTTATTCCGAAAGATATCTAAATTTTTAAGTTTAATAAATTGAAAATATTACAGAAACTTTCAGAATGTATTAAAAAGGGAAAAAGGAAATCTTGGATATAGCGCATCAAGATGCTGAAAAATTAATAACATTTGAAGAAAGTAAAGCTTTTTAAAAAGGTGAACGTAAAATGAGAGTTATGAAGATAGAAAATGTATGTCAGGAAATTGAGGGACGTCAAGAGTGTTTGCAGAAGAGAAAATCTATGATAGAATAAAGAAACGAACGGGAATGTGCAAGAAAGGAAGAAGCAAATACTTCATATGAACTATATTTTTCTTCGACTGACACATTAATTGTGGAGGATGACAAAAATGATGAGAAGTTTATAGGAATTTTGAAATACTATAAAAACAAAATATCTGAGTCGATGTTAACCGAGCGGGAAACAACTTTGGTAATCCCTTTGGAGAGCTGGGATATTCGAAATGGTAATCAGAGGCAATACGAGTAATCCACTGCGATCCATATAATTTACTTGTAGCCTGGAGTAATCCACTTGTAATTCAGATTAAACCACTTTTAATCCCGATTAAATCACTTGTAATCCCAGATAATTTACTTGTATTCCAAGTAATATAAGTAATTAAGTCTAATCCTAGATAAAGCACTTGTAATCGAGAGTAATCTACTAATACGGACTTGCAATCCACTTGTAATTCGAGTGTAATCCACTTGGAATCCAGAGTAATATGAGTAATCTAAGTAAGCCTGGGTAATCCATTTGTAATCCTAGATAGTCTAATTGTAATTCAGGGTAAATAATTGAAATCCAGGGCAATCTATTTGTAAATCTGGGTAACCTACTTGTAATCTGATATAATCTAAGTGATCTAAGTAATCCAAGTAATCCAGTATAATCCCAGGAAATAGACTTGTAATCTAAGATAATCCACTTGTAATTCCAGATAATCTACTTGAAATCCAGGGTAATCTAGAATAATCATCTTGTAATCCAAAATAATTCACTTATAGTCTAGAGTTCTCAACTTGGAATGCGAAGTCATCCACGTCATCCAGTTTAATACTTGGTTATACACTTTTAGTCGCAGATAATCCACTTATGAACCAGATTAAACCAGAAAAAACCACTTGCAATGCGGAGAAATTCATTAGTAATCCTTGGTGATCCTTTTAATGTAGTAATCTAAGTAATCCAATATAATCCTAGGTAAATCACTTGTAATCTCAGGTAATCCTCTTGTAATTCAGAGAAATTCGTTTGGAAAGTGGCGTTATCCAATTAATCCGAGTTATCCAAGTAATCCAGCATAATGCTAGTTTCACGACATGTGATACCAGATAATCCACTTGTAATCCAGGGTAATCTTGGTAATCCATTTAATCCAGTAATATCCTAGGTAAACCAATGTAATACCAGATAATCCTCTTGTAATTCAGAAAAATTCGCTTGTAATCCGAATTAATCTAATGAATTCGAATAACTTAGTGATCCAGTATAATTCTAGGTATATCACTTGTAATCTCAGGTAATCCACTTGTAACGCGGAGTAATCTAGGTAAAATGAGTAATCCACTGTATTCCTACGTAAACCACTTACTTGTGATACCAAACAATAAATTTGTTATTCAAAGTCATCTAAATAATCCTGTGTAATCTTAAATAAACCACTTATAATACAAAATAGTCCACTTGTAATCCAGGGTAGTTTAATTAAATCGAGTAATCCACTTGTAATCTCAGGTAATCCACTTGTAATTCGGAATAATAAACTGGTAATCCTATATAATCCACTCGTAATCCTAGATAATCCAATATATTCCTAGATGATCCATTTTTAATCCCAAATAATCCATTTTTAATAACAGATAATCCACTTATAATCCCAGGTTTACGCTCATAACCCTATGTGATCCACTTATGAACCGGGTAATCCAGAGAAATACTATTTCGTTTGCTTGTGATCTCATATAGTCCACTCACAATCTCAGATACCCAATTTGTAATACCAGATAATTCACTTGTAATCCTAGATAATCCACTTGTAATCTAAGGTACTTCAGATTCATCTTAGGTTATCTACCTCCGATGGGTCGGAACTTTAGGAGTTGTTTCCCCCTTGATGTCATCTGAATTTTAGTTACCAGTCACATGTAGTTCAGAGAAGAAACACGCATTTCACTGAACATAATAAATTGTCCAGATGCATCATCTACTTTGGACCGAATAAACTTATCTGATAGAAAGTTTAGTATGATTGCTACAGCTATATCTCAAGGGAATGATGAAAACGTAAATAAAGTTGGTTACAGACCAACGGAAAATATTTCAAATTAGTTACCATCAAACAAGAATGAGGAAGAAGGGTGGCGGATTGGGGTAGAATGGGTTTAGGGTAGAAGAGGGGCAGGGTTAGTATAAGAGAGTGGGTAAATGGACAGGGAGGGGCAGAGAGAGGGGGCATGAGGGTTATGTGAGACCTGGTAGAGGGTTCAAGGGAGGGATACATAGTAGGGTGTAGGGAATTTCTTGACACAGCGGCGACGAGATCTTTTCATAATATAGAATGCTATGAACATTAATGTTATCCAAAGAACTCCAGTTGAAACTAGGTATGTAGAGAAGATCCCGTTGGAAAATATAAAAAAAAAATTTCCACGTATCATCATCCATAGTCATTGCTAGTAAACTTGTGCTAGGAATGACTTGCAGTCAGAAGTGAAGTGATTCCAACAAATTAGAATTCAAAGCGCAGTAAGCGTCAAGTTCTTATCTATTGATCGGGAGGTGTCACGTCGATCGCAAATGAAGGTGAATGATGAGGAGGGACATGGACAGTTGGACAGTTGGACACTTGTGAACTTGTCTGGACCACGCGTCCGTCAATGGTTCTCGCCATGCCATTTCCAATCTCATTGATGGTTTCTCTTTTAGTGTCAGCCGAGGAGAATTGGCGAGAGGCACTTTTTAGGCGGCAGTTAGGGTCGACAGGTGTGATGAATGTAAGTGTACGAGAAAGTCGCACAGCGAGTTCAAAGCCGATCGGCGGCCGATCTTCTGTAGTATAGGTATAATAATCTATACCTACTCCACTGGCGCGTAGCCACGCAGCGATACGATACTTCCTCCGACGATAGTATCTCCTGCGTGAATCACCTTTGTGCAGGAACAGTTTCCCGAAGTAACGGGTTACGAGGCGAGACGTTAGGACGTTACTTACGACTGGAATCATTAATTCGACGTCCAGGAGCGCCGCGGACAGTCAAGCGCCGGCCTGGTGTGAGATTTATATTTCTGATTTCTGACTTTCTGACTTTCATCCTGGTCAGCCAGCTAGAATACTTCCTAGAAATCACTTCTTCGGATCGATCCAATTCAAGTATGTTCAAGAAACTTCCCACGTTCGCATCCAGGCTTCATGTATCTTTTGCAGAACGACAAATTAATCAGGGAGGTTGCTGGACCGAATTGATTGCAGAGATTTAACTAAGTCTAGAGAGACCGGTTTATATATCAGAATCTCTGCCCGGGCTTATTCTAAACAGAATTTACTTTAAGACTCAGGGTCGTCGCAAAACCTTATTTTCAACATTCCCTGACTGGCAATAAAACAATTTTAGATGAAAATTTAAAAATTTTAATCTATTTGCTTTGTTTTAACCAGAAAAGATGACTTTTCAACAATGAAAGATGAATTTTGAATCCAAAAGGACGAATTTAAAACAAAACAACTTAATTTTTAACCAAACAAGGTTACTTTTTAACAAAATAGTTAAGTTTCCAACCAAAAATGATAAATTTTCAAACCAGAAGGACTAATTTTCTATCCTAGTAGACAGATGTTTAAAAAACCATTCGAATTTTCAACAAAAGAAAGACTTCTTAATAAAATGCTTGAATTTCAACAAAATAGTCGAATCTTCAACCAAATAGGCGAATTTTCGAACAAGAAAGATGAATTTTCAACCAAATAGTTGAATTTTCATTGAAAACGATTAAATTTCAACCAAGCACAGTTGCATTTTCAACCAAATAGTTCAATTTTCAACCCAAAAAGACAATATTTTTAGAAGATTTTAAAAATTTTAAATTTCAAAAAAAGATAAATTGCCATCTTGATATTTCAACCAAGAGAAAGGATTTTTCTACAAAACAGTTAAATTTTCAACCAAAATGTTGAATTTTCAATAAAACAATTAAATTTTCAACAATATACTTGAATTTTCAATTCTATAAAGATGAATTCTCTACAAAAAACTATAATTTTCAAACAAATAGTTGAACGCATTTTCAACAATATAGTCAAATTTTCAACCAAAGAGATGAATTTTCAACTAAAGTGATGAATTTGCAAACCAAAAAGACGAATTTTCATAAAATAAAGATTTTTCAGTCAAGAAAGAAAGGAGGTTCATTCAAATGATGAACTTTCAAGCCAAAAGTCGAATTTTCTGTAAGGCAGTTTAATTTTCAATAAAAAAGGATTATTTTTTAACGAAATAGTAAAACTTCAAAACAAAGAGATAAATTTTCAACTATAATGATGAATCTTTAACTGAAATAGTTACATTTTCAGTCAATAAAATTAATTTTCAAAGAAAACAATAAACAAATATTCAATAAAAGAGGTGAATTTTCAACTGTAATTATGAATCTTCAAGAAAGAAAGGTTTTTTTTAACAAAGTTGTTTATCCTTCAACCCAGAAGTTCAATTTTAAACCAAGGAAGAGAAAAATATGAATTTTCAACAAATATTGTAATAGTAGCTGTTTCATACAAAAAATATTGCAATTTTTAATAAAAAAGTGTTGAATTATACCAAAATAGACGAATTTCCAATAAAAAAATGGAATCCTCAACCATAGAAAATTCATTTTCAATCAACCAGTTGCATTTTTATCCAAAGCAACTGAAATTATACAAATTATAGAAAGATTTCAGTTGATTTTTCAATAAAAAAATATGCATTTTCAACCAAAACTTAATTTTCTTCCAAAATAGTTGAATTTTTAATTCAAAAAGATGAATTTCTAACAAAATAGTTGAATTTTCAACCAGAAAGGATGACTTTTTAACGGAATGGTTGAATTTTTAATCAAATATTAAAATTTGGAACAAAAAAATTAATCATCAGGGGGAAGCAACTGTAAAAAAATTGAAATAGAAGTAAAGGGAAAAAATTACTAACAAAAATATCACATGAGGTTGGCCGCAAAACCTCATTATCCAAATTTTCTCATTTTTACCCGATCAATTTTTCATTTTCCCTGACCATTATTGTTCAAAGACCAGAGTCCTAATCGTGTAATATTTTTCAACATCTAATCTCTCATAAAAGGAATAAATCAATTTCAAGTTTTTTGCAAGTTTTCTTCAAAATTCCTGTTTTTCCTGAACTACGGTCATCATGAATACTTATTTAGCATTAGAATTATGCATTATAAAATTAAGCGCAAATTTACGAGCATAAGGACGTTGGAATCAGGCCCGAAGCTCAAAATTAAATTGCCTCATTTCACTCCATAAATACTAAAATTACATCTTTGTTAGATCCTCAGGGCCTAATCCTGTTTTAAATCAAGTCTGTATTCGCAGTGGAAAATTGGTTAATTTCAATACTTTTTGTGTAAAACGCTTCTTTTTGTATTCTAACCCGAGCATTCGAGAAAATTGTTTCACCCAAAAAGTACTGAAATTAGCCAATTTTCCACTCCGAATACAGACTTGATTCAAAACAGGTGTAGACACTAACTATTTAACAAAGATATAATTCTAGTATTTATGGAGTAAAATGAGGCAATCCAATTCTGAGGTGAGTGCATGGTTCCAACGCGCCCATAAACGTAAAGTAAATGCAGCTACGATGTAATAAGATCGTCCGAGATGTTCATTTTTAAATGTCTCAAGTTAACATGTTATGTTCGTGTGCAAAAGAGGCTTGGCTTGAATTGTCGCTAGATATATAGTTTCATTATTGTCCAATGTCCTTTGGCAAACGAAGGAGCCATTATAGGCAGTAAGCCGGACAATTGGACGTTGAAATACGTGCTAGACGCCCATTACTAATAAGCCAGGCATTGAAATTAACTGGAATTATAAACACGGATTTGCACACAGATTTAGGCGTGAGTCTATGCCGGTCTATGCTAACGAGGATTATCCCACGCACGAGCATCTCACGCATCCTCGCGTCGCGTAGACCGCAAGCACCGATCAGAGGCCGAGAACTGCATTTCTCACCTACACGCAAAAATTACTATATATATTTCCGACGGTATGCGGCACTTTATCCATTTGCGATCATAAATACCCTACAAGATATTACAATCAGAGATGTAATGTGTGTAATAAAAGGGAATATCTAATAATCTTACGAATTTTTAACGATACGAGCATTATCAATCGCGCGGTACGCGCCCGTGTAGTTCTTCTATTTCAGGGAAAAAATAATTTGTAATGCAAATATAAATTTGGAATATCCTTTTACTTTCTAAGGTTCATTTGTTTGGTTATATAAATGTAACTTACCTAAGTTTCTTGAGAAAATTTAAAAAGATTTTTGATGATTTCAGGTATGTCGAATAATAATTTTAACAAAATGGTTCATTTTCAAACAAATAGTTGAAATTTCAATCAAAATAGATGAATTCTCAAGGAAAAGTGTAATGCATAATAGATATTTCAAGCAAAAAAGACGTTGACTTTAAATAAAACAGTTCAACTCTTCCAAAAAAGACAAATTTTTAACAAATTAGTTGAGTTTGCATCCAGAGAAGATTCATTTTTTACTAGTTGCATTTTTAACCAAAAAAGATGAAATTTTTACGAGAAGAGACGAATTTACTACAAAGTAGCTTAATTTTTAAACCGCAAAAATGAATTTTTATCAAAAAATCATTTTCAAATCAAACAGTTTAATTCTCAACTAAATAGATAAATGTTCTACCAAAAAGAATAATTTTCTACCAAAGAAGACGAATTTTCAACAAAATAGTTCAATTTTTAACCAAATAGATGAATATACTAGAAAGAAGAATAATTTTCTACCAGAAAAAAAAGAATGTTCAACAAAATATTTCAATTTCCCAAGAAACAGATGACTTTTCAATTAAAATTATCAATCTTCATACAAAAAAAAATCAATTCTTAATAAAGTACTCCAAATTTTCAGCACGTAGTTCAATTTTTAGCATAAGAAGATGCATTTTCAACGAAAAATGTTATCATTGATATTTCAATTAAGAAGGATTTTAATTTTAAATCAAAGAGAGTTTAATTCATTCAAAAAGATGATTTTTTTATAAAATAGTTGAATTCTCAACCAAAGTAAATTATTTTTTAACCAGTTGCATTTTTAACCAAAAAAGATCAAATTTGTACGAAAAGAGACGAATTTTGTATAAAATAGATACATTTTTTAACCCGAAAATATGAATTTTCGACAAAAAATTAGTTTTAAACCAAATAGTTGAATTTATATAATAACATTTCAAAGAAATAGTAAAATTTTCAACCAAAGAGATGAATTTTCAACTAAAATGATGAATCTCCAATGAAAAAAAAATTTTTTCCAACTTAGTAGTTAAACTTTTAACTAAGTAGTGAAATTTTCAACAATAAAAAAGATGAATTAAAAAAAATGTAATAAGTGATATTTCAGCTAAAAGGAGTTTAACTTTAAATCAAAAAGAGTTGAATTGATTCAAAAAGACGATTTTTTTACAAAATAGTTGAATCCTCAACCAAAATGGAGTAATTTTTAACCAAAAAAGGTGAAACTTTAATTAAAAAAACTTTCATTATTTTCTAGAAAATAGTTAAGTTTGTTAAACCGAAAATGTGAATATTCAAGAAAAAAATTAGTTTCAAACCAAATAGTTGAATATTTATCTAAATAGTTTAATATTCAACTAAATAGATGAATTTTCTACCAAGTATATTGATAATTTACCAAAAAAGACGAATTTTCAGTGAATGATGAATATTCATCCAAACAAATGAATTTTTTAAAAAGTTGTTTAAGTTTTAACCAAGTAGTTGAATATTCAACTAAAGAAATAAATTCTCAACTCAAATATATATAATAAATAATATATATTTCAATAAAATAATAGATATTTCAACTAGAAAAGATTTTAATTTTAAGTCAAGAAGAGTTGATTTCCTGCCAAAAAGACAAATTTGAAAAAAAAGGAAGTTGAATCCTCAAGCAAAATAGATTAATTTTGAACCAAAAAGTTGCATTTCTACTAAAAATACGAAATTTCTACCAAAGAAGATGAAATTTGAAACATCTTTCTAACTGTCTCCAATAAAATTATTCCAAACATTTTTTTAATTGCCTTAAAATCTTTCAGATTTTTTTTCAACCTTATTAGAAATTTTTTGATATTTATTGTAAGCTCTTTTAATTTTCTTTAAAATTTAATTTATAAAATTAAAAAACTTTCATAATTTTCTCAAGAACATTAAGAAAATTTTGATGTTTCCTTGAAACCTTTAAAAATTCTTAAAAAGCTTGGGAACTTTTTTTCGAAATATTCAAAAATCTACATTTTGTCAAAATTCTGTAAAAATCTTTTAAAATTAAAAATATTTTTTGAATCTTTTCAAAACTTCATAACTTTTTGAATATCTTTTAAAATTATTTGAATGTTTCATAACTTTTTTTGTAATTCTGCAAAATTAAAAAAAATTGCCTTAAAACCATTTAGATTCCTTTTTTGACAATTTTGAAAATCTTTTGAAATATTTGAAAATCTTTTTAAATACTTTCTTAAGATTAATTTTTGAAATGTAAAAATCATTCAACATTTTCCCAGGAATCTTAGGAAAATTTTGTTTTACTATCCTGAAACCTTTTAAATTCCTTAAAAAGCTTCAAAATTTTTGTATTACAGAATCTTCGAAATTCTACATTTTGTTTAAAACTTCGAAGTGTCTCATCGTCCGGAAATTCGGGATAGGTATTCAAATATTTTCCATAAGCTTGGCTAGTCGTCCCTAATTTTTGGAACGACTGGCTATCTCCTTTTCCAACTACCCCAATTTTTCGGGACAACTAAACACAGCTTGAAGATTTTTTAAAATCTTTTTATTTTCTCAATTATTTTTCAATTTTTTTCAAGACATCCATATATTCTTTAAAATCATTCGAATTTTTCCTATAATACTTTTTAAAATCTTAGAAAATTAAAAAAATTGCCGTAAAGATTTCGAGATAATTTAATTTTTCTCATCTCTTTGAAAATGTGGAATAGTTTACAAATTATAGTGTGATAGCAAAGTGTTAGAATAGAATTATTTTTCAATATTAAAAAATTACTTGCAATTGAAATTTTCTCTTTTATCAAAAATGTTTAAAAATATTCAGAAATAAAGTTTATCGTGAAATAAAATTACCTATTTGGAAGTTTTGATTTACAAAATTGATAATTAGAAAAAATTGTAATCTTTAAGAATAGATGAATAAACTGAAAAAACACACAAAATTCGTATGAAAAAAGTAATAATAATAATAAACAATATTTTCTAAGAGGGCGAAGCTCGCTACAATATATGCACATTGACTTCTTGAGGTACTGCTAGATAATTTTTTCCACCTCGGAATTGTATCTATTGCATAGTAATTAATTTTCGCGCACTAATTGTAAGTTTATTATGGTTTGAGGTTTTCTGGCTGGAAAGAAAACAATATTCCCAGGCACTAACTATGCTACGGTTTCCTTTGCCATTCGTCAAGAAGTAAATAGCGATTGCGTGAGGCTGGACGCTTACGTACATAGGCATTCTTGCAAGAACGAACCTTATGTCAAGAACTACTACCCCACATAGGTATACGCCAGTCCAGTCATTTAGTCGCGCGCTAGCATAAATCGGCGCGCACAAGCACGAGACATGCACCGGTCGTAAAAGCAAACGCATGAATACCGGCTCACCCAGGTTACAATGCTACAAAGGCGTTACAATGGACTTGTAACACGAGTTCCGATGAAATTGCTCGGGATTCGGTTTCTGAACCCGAAACCTTCAATCTCGTACCCAAAGGAACCCAAGTGAAACAACTCAGAATATTTTTTTCAAACCATTTTCTAACATTCTAAAACAATACAGAATAGTTTCCACTATTTCAGAACATTCAAGGAGGTTTTAAAAGATTCTAGAATTCTCTAAAAAAATTTTATCATTCTCTTAAACGGGATCATAAGCAACTCTAAATAATTCCAGAGTATCTAGAAAGTTCTAAGGGGCAATAATTGTACAACCTTTTCACTTTAATTTTGCAGAAAAAAAATGAAGGATAAATTCGAATTATTTGAAAAGATTATCATTATTGTCTTGTTAGGCTGGTCCACTTAAGTTCTGTAGCACTATGGTAAAACCTATTGTTCTATGGCTTCATTTAAAACCCTGGTGAAACAGAGGTCTATACACGGGTGACCCTCGCTGCTAAAGTATCATTTAAGTCCTTTGGAATGAGTACATATACCACCAGACGAGTCCACTTCCCTGGAAAGTGTAGTTGCCTATGCGGCTGCATCTGACTTTATTAGAAGTACTCGCATTTTCCAGGAAGTTTGGCCAGGGGAGAAGAAAACTGAAGAAAACCGTCTCCCGAGTTCAGCCGGGTTTTCGACAGTCAAGTATCAAGGTAGACATTCGAACAAGTTCATCGAGTGCACACAATCATCCTCAGCGTCAAACCTCTCTATCGACCAGCCCTATGCATTGACGTTAGTTCACGTAGCTTCTTAGCGTAAG
>CAKNYM010051727.1:280344-291994 GCA_932195095.1 Andricus curvator
GTACTAGTGAACTAACGCTAACATACAGTCGTTGCAGGGGGCTGGTTAAAACGCAATGAATACCATAACGAGCCCTAGCCGCGCTCAAAATGGCTTAACACTTGAAAAGATATTTGAAAGGTTTAAAGTTTTGAAAAATTCAAACATAATTTTTTATTTGAAAAGATTTACAAATATTTTAAACAAAGTGTAGATTTTTGAAGATTTCGAAATACAGATTTTGAAGTTTTTTAAGGATTTTCAAAGGTTTCAGGATAATGACTGAATCTTCTTAAGATTCCTGGGAAAATTTTTTATGATTTTTTTATTTGGTAAAATTAATTTTAAGGAAGTATTTGTAAAGATTTTAAAACAATTTCAAAAAATTTGAAAAATTCTTAAAAAAGAATCTGGAAGATCTAAAGGTAATTCTTTGATTCTGCAGAATTGAAAAAAAATATGAAAAAGTAAAATAATTATGAAAGATATTTAGAAGGTTTAGAAATTCTGAAAAGATTTAAAATCAATTTAAAATTTGAAAAGAGTTCTAACAATGCAACTGTTCGGTTGAAAATTAATCAATTTTGGTTAAGGATTCAACTATTTTGTTGAAAATCAGTCTTTTTTGGACGAATTAAAATCTTTTTTAATAGAAATATCAACTGCCACATTTTTCGTTGAGAATTTTTTTTATTGAAAATTCAATTGCTTGGTTAAAAATTGAACTACTTTATTAAAAATTCCCTTTTTTTCGATGCAGATTTATCGTTTTAGTTTCTTTATCATTTCTTTGGTTGAAAACGTAACAATTTTGTTGATAATTCGTCTTTTTGGCAAAAAGTTAATCTGTTTGGTTGAAAATGCACGTTTTAGGTTGATATTAAATATATTTTGGTTAACAATTCAACTACTTTGTTGAAAATTCATCTCTTTGGATGAATTTAACTGTTTTTTATTTAAAACTAAAATCTTTTTTGATTGAAATATCCACTATGAAATTTTTTGTTGAGAATTCATATTTTTTGGTTGAAAATTTAACTACTTAGTTTCAAGTTGAAATACTTAGTTGAAAAATCATTTTTTTGGTTAAAGATTCATGATTTTAGTTGAAAATTCAACTCTTTGATTGAAAATCTTATTATTTCGTTGAAATGTTATCATACAAGTTCAGCTATTTAGTATAGAACTAATTTTTTGTCGAAAATTCCTATTTTCAAGTTGAAAAATTACACTATTTTGTAGAAAATTCGTCTCATCCAGTAAATTGTTCACCTTTTTTGGTTAAAAATGTAACTTGTTGAAAATTGATCATATTTGATCGAGGATGCACCTATTTTGTTGAAAATTTCTTCTCACTTGTTTGAAAATTCAACTATTTGGTTTAAAATTAACTTTTTTGTTCAAATCTTGATTTGTCATGTCTGAAATCTTCAAAAATCTTTTTAAATGTTCTCAGGAATGTCAGGAGAATTATATGTTTACAACCTAAGGAACAAATAAGATTTAAAAAGTAAATAATCATTCGAAATGTATATTTTATGTATATTATTTGAACATTTTAACTATCACAATAGATAAAAAAACAAGCGGGGTGAATTTAGGAAAATTGGAGGTGTAAATGAAAATTTAAAGGTTACATAATCGCTCCCCTAGAAAAGTTCAGAAATTTCAAGGGTCAATCCATTTCCTGAATATCAGAGTTGTAGAGGGGCCTAGCGATTTAAATTGAACTTTTAACTTTAGTATTAAGCGAGTAAAGTATATGGTTTGAATGGTTTTTAATATTGTTTGGTTATTTAATAATATCTTTTAAAAAATCTACAAAATTTCAGAATATTCTGAAAGATTTTGGAATATTATCTAATATTTCAAAATTATTGATGGCCAAAAAGGCCAACGGCCATGCCACGCTGAAAAAACCAGTTCTCGTCAGATCACTGAAGTTAAGCAGCGGTGAGCCCAAATTTGTAGTTATTTATAACTACAAGAAAACTATCCACCTAGAAACACTACCCGAATCGGGTAGTGTTACGCCTACCCTGAAAGGGAAATGGCTTAATGGTATACATACATTGATATAGAACCTTAAAAAATATTGCAAAGTGAACTCCAACGTTTCAAAAAATCAAATTTTCTACACTATTATATGATTTGACTTTCAGAAAGAGGCTGCTGGATTGTCGGTGTTTTGTTCCTTAAAATGGATGCATAAAGTTTTCTGTATTTTCTTTCTTTTTTTTTTTTAATCGATTACCTGAGGCATTTTCTATTTTTGAGGCAAGTAATATTTTTTATAGTAGTTGAAAAATGGCTTTTAGACGCATAGACAAGTGAAAGGAACTAGAGTCGCAACACAATACGTGAGTTAAGAAAGCGATCGATTATAAATGATCATAGATACGGATGAATGTTGCAATTTTTTGTTTCAGGCGGATTAAAGAGTTTGCTAATTAGGCAATAACGGTTTCTAACAAACATAAATGTTTCATTCTTTATAGTCGTTGCTGAGAAATATGCTTTATTCTTATTTCAAAAAAGGGATTATACATTTATGTATAATCATCTTCTTGTTTTCATATCAATGCAAAGTGAATGGCTTATTTACACACATGACCCAGAATCATGCTTTGAGGGTTGCTTATATACTATATATGACCATTAGAGTACATGCGTACGCATAAGTCTCCCATTACAGGCCATAATTTAATATGATATTCTGGATAGATTTGCCTTATTTGCGACACTCTTTTACGTATTTATTTTAAGTGAGTTATTAAAATCGCAACAAATTTACTACTTTCTATATGCGGGCCCGTATGGTTTAAAAAATTGGCGCCTTCAATTTTAAACCGCAAGACATGAGTTCAAACCCATTATGGTCCACCCACCGAGAAAAAATGTGACACTGACTGAATTAAATACATATTTTTTAAGAAAACTTTTAAACAGATTCAGTATTTAATGCGCAGTTCTGCTATGTTAAATGCATGGCTGACCAGTATCGTCCGTATCTACTGTGCAATTTATTGTACCGTTTTGCGTGTATCACGGCGTTGCACACAATTAACTCCTTGGTCTCGCATGTTGGCAAAAAGGGATGCAACACGATAAAAATGTTTAAATTTCTTTTTACTTGCATAATCATTTTTGCTATCCATATTTTATATAATTTCAACTCATTTTATTTATATTCCATAACATACTTTCATTATTTTTATTTTTATTGTAAATTACACTTCGTGCGACTTGAGAAGCATCTTCAAGTTTATATTAAATGGGGGTACTGTACTCGAGAGTTTTAATGCTGGGTCGTTTAATCTCAGTAATATCTGAGACTGGTGTTGTTGTCGGTGTCCTATTTCAGTGGTGGAGTTTCTTACGAATGCCGATCTGACGTCTTATATTTCTTTGGATAAATTATCGACTGTTGATCCTACTCCCGAGGCTTGATTTTGAAAATAACGGATTTAATAAATGACCCATTGAAATCAAACGTCAGTCAATCAAAGGGCCTTTCTACACTTCTGAATCTTCAAAAAAATACCTTATCATCAATGGATCAAAGAAACTTCATTTAATGAGCAGTTGAATTATTAAAAAAAAATGAACAAGACGGTCACTCAAACTACAAAAAAAATCTAGGCTATTTTCCGTTATTCCAGGTCAAAAATTACATTTTTATTGGGTGACTTTTAAGCGTTTGTAATAATAACTATTCAATACTGATTATTGTGAAAGTGATTTTAGACTTGAGTGTCAAAACAGGGGAAATTGGAACCAAAAAAATGAATTTTCAACAAAAGATTTGAATTTTCTAGCTAAACAGTCGAATTTTTTAGAAAATATTTGAATATTAAGCCCGAAAAGTCAAACAAACAAAAATTAATTTTCGGTCTAGCAGTTGCATTTACAACCAATTAGTTGACCTTTCAAGCAAAAGAAATGAATTATCAACAAATTTGAATTTTTAACCAAATAGTTGCCTTCTCAACCTACGAAGATGAATCTTCAACCAAATGATCAAATTTTCAAAGAAAAAAGAATAAACTTGAACCAAAGACAGTAGAATTTTCAACGATATAGTTGAATTTTCATGTCAAAAAGACGAATTTTTTAGAAGACAGTTGAATTTTCATCCAAAAAAGATGAATTTTCAACTAAACCAGATAACTTTTCTACCAAATGATGAATTGTCAATCTAAAAGAATAAATTTCCCACGGAAAAAGACCATTGTTCAACAAAACAGATAATTTCTGGACCAAATAGATAATAGTAGACTTTTCCATTACAAAATAATTAGCTTTCAACCACAAACGATTAATTCTTAACAAAAAAATATGAATCTTCCACCAAAAGATGAATTTTCAATGGAAAGAATATATTTTTTACCAAAAAGGGTGAATGTTTAACAAAACAGTTGAATCATCGGCCGAAAAATATGACTTTTTAAGAAAATAGTTGAATTTTCAACAAAATGACTTATTATCAAACTAAATAGTAGAATTTTTAACCAAAATAGATGAATTCTGGACCAAAAATATTATAGTAGACTTTTCCATTAAGAATAATTAGTTTCCAACGATAAAATATCTTTTACCCAAAAATAGTTGGATTTTCAACAACAAAAAATATGACTTTCCTTTCGAAAGATAAATGTTCAATCCAAAAGGAAGGATTTTCTATCAAAAAGATGAATTCTGAAACAAAAAATTTGAATTTTGGACCAAGGAATAATGAATTTTCAAAGAAATTGTTGAATTTTCAACAAAATAATGAAATTTTCTACCAAATAGTAGAATTTTCATCCAAGAGAAATGAACTCTGGACCAAAAATATGATGGTAGACTTTTCAATTAAAAAGAATGAACTTTTAACCATAAAAGATAAGTTTTTAATAGAAGTGTGCAATCATTAATTCGAATTTTCAAAACAAATTTAAACATACTTGGAAGATTCGATTTTTCGAAATAGAACAAAATTCAAGTCAAGTCGAATCTTCGAAATTCGACTTATTCGAATAAATCAAATTTCGAAAATTCGACTTGACTTTTGAATCAATTTTTATCCCAAAAAAGTAGTAATTTTTATTTTAAAAAATGCAATAATCTAAGGAAATCAAGGCGGTTTGATCTACAGTTAGATTTCTCTCTAATTCGAAAAATCTAATTTTGCAAGCGTGTCCAAATTTACATGAAAAATTCGAACAAGCCACTGCACACCTCTTATTTTTAATTAGAAGGATTACTTTTCTATAAAAGGATAAATTTTTTATACAAAAACACGAATATTGAAGAAAGCAGCTAAGTTTTCAGTCAGAAAATATTACTTTTTAACAAAATAATACAATTTTCAACCAAATAGTCGAATTTTTAACGAAAAGAGATGACTTCTCGATAAAGCAAAAAGGAGACTTCTCTACCAAAAAATGAATTCTCAATGCAAAAAGACCAACTTTCTATTTTAAAAAATACGAATGTTCAGCAAAACAGTTGAATTTTTTACAAAAAGTTATGAATTATAATCCAAAAATATAATGGCAGATTTTTTAATTAAAAAGAATTAACTTTGATCCAAAATAGATTTATTTTTTAATTGATTCTCATCAGTTCAGTTCTCATTCAGGCGAAAAAACGAGAAAAAGGGGAATGTTCTTATAAACAGTGGGGAACAAGAGGAAACCCATTTTGTCGATCGCAGTTTAGGAGATATTCACGTTTTTGTGATTTAGGATCTAAAATATAGATTTTGGATTTTTGACAGAAAATTTCGGTCATGATATATTATGACCGAAAGTGAGTAAATGTTATATGGAAAGACAGAATATATAAAATTAGTTTTTCACGGAAAAGCGATTTTTCAATTTATTTGCGAAACATGTACAGTTTCTCAAAATTGTAACTTTATTATGCCAATTACTAGTAATTAATTATATAAATTTAGGTTACCTATGTAATTAAGATGTTGAATATATAAAAAGGAAGTTTTCGTTCTCAAATATAAAAGGAACTTTATATTAGCATGATCCATCAACACAAGCTTTTCATTCCAAACACATTTTTTGTTGAAGAGTGGAACGATATTTATTGCAAAGGCGAAAACAAATCTGAAAAAGTACCGACTATTTTTTTATTATAATAAAAAAATAAAGTTTAGCGAAAAGTGTATGATTCGTAATTACCGAGCGAGAAAAAGAATATTTGCACTTTCTACGAATGCAGAGTGAAATCGTGAAAAATTGATTTCCTTTTCACCTGCGATGCCACAGAGGCGCATCATAATTCTCGCTTCTGTTTCGAAATGATAGGTAAATTATAATGTGTCAGAAGTTAAGAGCAGGTCTGTCTCCTGGAGTATGAACCTACTAATTAAGAATGGTCTCGATGGTACATTGGAGTTGTAAAGTCAATTAAAGCTACTGCAAAGAGCGTTTAACATATATAGAGAGTCCAGGAGACTTAAACTGTAATTGCATTATATATATGTGAGCTTCTCTGTACGGTACCTAATATCAGTTCGTCTGGAAGATCTTATCCAGGTTCTAACTAGGTAATACCACTCGCTTAATTTATTGAGAATCACCTCATTGGTGTTCCTCTATGAAATTTATCCGACTTGAGATCCTATTTCATGTTGTGCGTATTCATCCCCAGATTAGAATCTAATTTCTAACGCATTGGTTCAGCAGCTAATTCATTTGGAATTAGTCTCGTGATTTCCAGCTACCGCTATGCAATCTAACAAGATCGTAAGAGCTGTGTTCCTGGTCAAATGATGAATATGCGAATTCGTAATTTGTTCTTTCATCGATTGAAAAATTCATAAGTATTATTTATTTATAAGGATTTTATAGTCAAAGGGCATAAAATTACCTTATAATTCAATAGATGCCGTCCATAAACTACGTTACTATTGTTGTGCCATTTTTGACCCAAAATAGTCTCAAAACAGGGTAAATAGGGTGATTTTTCACGAAAATAGGGGAATAAATTTTGTTAAGTAAAGTTAATCTTGACACAATGTTGAATTCAGTATGATACGCTTTAAACTTCTAAGATTTTGAGTTCAAATATATTGCATTTTCAACAAAATAGTTCAATTTCCAACCAAAAAAGGTTTTCTACCGAAAGACATAAATATTCAATCATAAAAGATTTTCTACCGAAATAGATGAATTTTCAACCCACAAAAACGAATTTTCAACAACAAAATTAATTTTCAACGAAACAGTTGCATTTAAAATCAAATAGTTGAATTTTCAAGCAAAAGAGACGAATTTTTAACAAAATAGTTAAATAGTTAGCAAAGAAAGATGAATTTTCAACCAAGAAAGATGACTTTTCTACCATTAAAAATTTAATTTTCCTTCCAAATTGGCAAATTTTAAACAAGCACTTGAATTTTTGACCAAACAAAAAGTCTTTAATGAAATAATTGAAGTTTTAAGAAAATAATTACATTTTTTACAAAATAGTTGAATTTTCAACCTACAAAGATGCATTCTGAAACAAATCGTTGTATTTTCAAACAAAAAGGATTCAAATTAAACCGAAAACAGTTGTCGTTTCAACCAAACAGTTTAATTTTTCGACCAGAAGATTAATATTCTACTACAAAAGACGTATTTCTAACAAAATACATGAATTTTAAACCAAATAGTTGAATATTCGACTGAAGAATATAAATTTTCAATCAAACGTGCAATTGTTAAAAAATAAATTTGAAACGAAAAAAAAAATTCCAAACAAAAGTTAAATTTTCATCTAAAAAAAAGGATTTTGGACTAAGATGATGAATCTTCTACCGAAAATTGAATTTTTAATAAAATAGTGAAACTTTTAATTGAGTAGTTGAGTTTTCAACCAAAAAAGATTTAAATTTTAAATCAAAAACAGTTAAATTTAATGCAAAAAGACGAATTTTCAAGAAAATAGTAAAGTTGAATCCTCAACTAAAACAGATTAATATTTTTAATTAAATAGTTGTATTTTTAGATAAAAATAATTAAATTTCTACGCTAATTCATAAAGTTTTAAATTAAAAAGACGAATTTTCAACAAAAGTATTGAATTTTCAAATAAGAAAGATTTTTCAGTTAATTAAGAAAGGAAATTTTATCCAAAATGTTGAATTTTCATGCCAAAAACACGAATTTTTTACAAAACAGTGGAATTTTCAACAAAAAAGTTCCTTTTCAACTACATAGTTGAATCTTTTACTAAAATGGTTGAATTTTCAACCACAAGATGAGTAAGTTCTCAGGAAAAAAATGATGCGCTTGTAAGACTTACTTGTTATTAGCACATTTTATTTTCTAAATCAAATTTCAGCAGGGTTCTAAGATAGTTAATTAACAGAATATATATATATATATATATATATATATAAACTCAAGGATGTCTTGCTAGACTGCTACGATGCCAGCATTATCCTTGTTCACCGAGGCTTTATGGCGCGTATGCACAGTGCATACTCTGTGGTGCCAGAAACACCCAGAGCTTCAGCACGTTTCGATTCAATCATTGCGAAATCAACACCTCTGGAAAAATGGATATGTACGCGGAGCACTTCCGCAACCGCTGGTTGATCAAGCTACAGACGAAGATGAGGAAGCGACATTAAGACCAGCCGCGGAAAACAGGCACATTCTGAGAGATGATCGCGATTTCAGGACAAGGAGGAACATTAACGTGCAAGTTCCTCCTAAGCCCCAAGATCTGGCTGAAATGGATGCCTCCCTTCGTGGTGATATCTCGCAAGAGTCCGACCTGTGGACCATCAATTGCTCAGTTTATGGTGCTAGGAGAGCTTTGGCTGATTCAAATCGAAGGCTGAAACCGACGATGGTTCAAAAGACCAAAAGACGCTTGCATCAACTGAACAAGAAGATTGGATGGGCAAGACAGAATGCGTCCCATGTTCGATGTGTGATTGACTACATAACATCTGGTAGACCTTTCACGGAAAGGGTTCGAAAGTTCGCCCAAGAACTGAGGATCTTTAATCACACACTGAAAAAGTCAAAGCTGTTGACAATCAAGCAGCATATTTTAGACAAAATACGGCTGTTATCTGACGCAAGGAGGAGAATACAGAAGAGAACCAACCCCAATGAGGTAGAGACTTTTTAGAGAGAAGTATACAAGATCCCGAAAAAACGCGACGACCTCATAAAATCTGAGGAGGAATGTCCATCATTCACTGCCGAAGAGGTGAAAAAAGCACTTAGAGGCACGAAGAACTTTTCCGCTGCTGGATCAGATTGTATCAAGAACTTCTGGTAAAAGAAGTTTACTGCTACACACCAACATTTGGCCCGCATATTCACCTCATATTTAAAGTCGGAAACGCCCATTCCGCAGTGGCTGGTGTTAGGACGCACTATAATCCTACCGAAAAAAGGCAACTTGTCCAACCCAGAGAATTATAGGCCAATAACTTGTTCGAACACTCTGTATAAGATCTTTACAGCTGTCCTAAACAACAGGATTGTTCGACGAATTGAGCTTGTGTGGCGAGAGATGTACGAACACGTGGCTCGAAAAAAGGTGTAGCAGGCTGTCGAGAGAACCTGCTAATTGACAGGTGTGCCTGTAAAGACGCTGTAGGCCATCAGCGCGTCCTGTCAATGACCTGTATTGACTACTGGAAAGCTTTCGATTCAACCTCTCATAGACTTATCATCTGTCTGTCGGAAAGCTTGAAGGTGCATCCACACATAGTGAGATGCATAGAGAGATTGATGCCTCTTTGGAAAACTAGATTTACTATCTCGTCTAGAAATTATTTTGTGACAGCGAACAACGTCACCTGCCAGAGGGGCGTCTTTCAGAGTGACACCATGAGCCCTTTGCTTTTTTGCATCACACTTCTGCCTCTATCTCTCGCGCTACGAAATTCTTCTGGATACCTCTGTGGCGACACTAATCAGCGCGAGCATAAGGTCACTCATGTATTTTATATGGATGACCTAAAGATCTATGCTTCTGATAAAATCAAACTTCAAACTGTTATGAATATCGTCAAGAAGTACACAGGAGAGATTGGGATGGACTTTGGATTGGACAAGTGTGCCAAAATTAATCTGGAGAAAGGAAAGATTACTGGCGTTCCCAAGGACCCTGAGCTTGTGGATATAAGTGTTATTAGACATCTTAATACTGGAGAGACCTATACATACCTGGGCGTGCCTCAAAGCTACATTCATTACGTAACATCAGTGAAGGAATCTCTCCGAAGCAGATACAAGCATCTTCTTCGACAGATTTGGTCTTCCAATCTGTAGGCGTTGAACAAGGTATCGGCGACTAACATGCTTGCCGTCCCGGTTCTACTCTACTCGTTTGGGGTGGTTCAATGGACGAAGAACGAGTTTACGACCCTTGACATCACGACACGTAAGATCATACATATGCATAAAAGCTTGCATATCAATTCGTCAGTTCCGCGATTATACATTTCACGCCGTCAAGGCGGACGCGGACTTCTGAATCTCCAGTGTCTTCATAACCGAATTGTTCTAAGTACAGCTTAAATCGTTGCGAATGGTAGAGATCCTCTCCTAAAAATGGTCAGGAACCACAAGATGATTGGCAAAGGAGCGTTCCTTTACAAAGCCGCGGAGCAAGCGCCCGAGACCCTTTGCCTGAATTTTAACATCAGAAGTGAGGAAAGTGCACTACTCCATCTAGATGCTTCACTTCTAAAAGCCGAAGTGAAGAAATCAGAGGTTGAAAAATTTCACCAAAGCTACTTGACAAGAAAATGCACGGAAACTTTCACAGAAATGTAGAAAAACAGTCCTTGTCGAAGGAGCAAACTTTTGCTTTCCTCAGATCATCAGGGTTTAATTCAGGTACAGAGCGTTTTATTTTCACATGCCATGACGGTGTTATTTCCACCTTAGCATACCGTGACCGCATTTGGTGTCAAGAAGTTCCCAGCGATAGGTGCAGAGCGTGTCATGCAGACGCTGAGTACCTAGAACACATGCTACCGGGGTGTCCCACCCATGCAGGATCGACGTATATCTACAGACATAATGCGGCCCTAAGAGTGCTTTATTACCATCTTTGTCGCTCTTACGGTGTTGGCCGCGACCCTGCCCTGCCGAACGCTCCAAGGGAGATTGAGTCAATTGTCCAAAACGAGAAGTGCCAAATTTTCTGGAACTACGATTTTCGGACATCAGTCTCCGTTGCACACTCGAGGCCTGAGATCGTTCTCCAAGACTTCGAGAAACGAACTATATTCGTGATCGAATTCTCGGCTCCGTCCGAATACAACATCACTCCCAAGGAGAAAGAAAAGGAGGAGAGGTATCAAGACTTTGAAAGGGAGCTGCAACGACTGTACACAAAATATTCGGTACAAGTAATTGTCCTTGTGATAGGTGCTCTCGGAGGTGCGAAACTATAACTGGTTCGTAACCTTAAAGCCACACCCACGTGCCAAAAATATGCCAAGGTACTTGCGAGATGGATGCAGAAGGCTGTCATCCTTGGGTCTCTTCGTGTGCTCAAGACACACGAGGATTTCGCCGGCCTGTCGTTGCCATTTCATCGTGCCCTGTGACCACCCATCTCACGGTTGTGAGACGTGGCCATAAGTGTGATTTACCGCGGTTTATAAATATTATAGTTAATACATAGTAAGATTTTTGTGGGGGGGGGG
>CAKNYM010051727.1:296994-355648 GCA_932195095.1 Andricus curvator
ATCCGGAGTAATCCACTTCTAATCTAGAGTATTCCAGTTCTGAGGCGGAGTAATCCAATTGTAAGACGGAGTAATCAATCGTAATCCACTTGCAATCCAGACAGTTGGGAGTAATCCAAGAAATCCACTTGTAACCCAGCGTGATCTACCTATAATTCAGTAATACAGAGAATTTGAAGTAGTTTAGGTAATCCAAGTAATTACTTGCAATTCAGAGTAATCCAGGTAATTCGCAGTCATTTACATAGTTAATCCCAATAGTTTTTAATAATTTTTTTCAATTTGCTCTATTCTGTTTAAAATTAATTTTCTTTACTGAAAATTTAATTGTTCCATTTTTGGTTAAAAATTGATCTTTTTGGTTGAAAATTCATGTATTTTGTTGAAAATTCGTCTCTTTCAGTATAAAATTGATCTTATACGTTAAAATTTTATGTTTTTTGTTCAAAGCTTAACTATTTGGCGAAAAATTGATATACTTTGTAGAAAGTTCAACAATTTTGTTAAAAGCTCATTTTTTCCTTGAAAATTCAACTGTTGTTTTGATGAAAATTCGTCTTTCAGGTTAAAAATTCAACTATTTTGGTAACAAGTTCATTTCTTTGGTTACAAATTTAACTACTTTGTTGAAAATTAATTTTTCTGGTTGAAGATTCTTGATTTTAGCAGAAAATTGTTTGGTTAACAATTGAACTATTTTGTTACATTTTTTTGTTAAAAATTAATTGTTTTGACTGAAAATTTTACTGTTCAATTTTTGGTGAAAATTTATCTTAGTTGAAACTTTATATATTTTGTTGAAACTTCCTTTTTTGTAGAAAATTAAGATTCTTGCTTAAAAATTCATATGTTTGGTTGAAAACTGAACTATTCTGTTGAAAATTCAACTATTTATTTGAAAATTCATGTATCTTGTTGAAAATTAGTCTTTTTTGTTAGAAAAATAATATTCTTGCTTGAAAATTCATCGTTTTGGTTGAAAATTCAACTATTTTAGTGAAAAATGTAACTACTTTGTTGAAAATTTGTGTTTTGGTTAAAAATTAATTTTTTTAACTGAAATATTAACGGTTTCATTTTTTAATGTAAATTTATCTTTTTTAGTTAATAATTCAACTATTTGGTTCAAAATCCAACTATGTACTTGAATAAAAGTTTAACTACTTTGTTAGAAATTCATTTTTTTGGGTAGAGATGCATAATTTTAGTTGAAGATTCAATACATTTTAACTTGAAATCTTAAGAGTTTCGAATCAGATTCAATATCCTGCCTATATGAATTTGAAAATTTATCTCTCTGGTTGAGAATTTAACTATTTTGTTGAAAATTTGATTTTTGTGGTAAAAAAATGATTTTTTCCCCATTGAAAATGTAAATACTCCATTCTTGGTTTAAAATTGATATTTTTCAGTGAAAAAAAAATTTCTGTATTGAAAATTCAGCTACTTGGTTGAAAGTTGGACTACTTTGTTAAAAATTCATTTTTTGGTTAAAGATGCAACATTTTAGTTAAAAATTCAACAAGTTTGTTAAAAAGTATTCATTTTGACGGAGTAATCCACCAAAATGTTATGTAATTCAGGTTAATCCTATGCAATTCGGAATAATTTGAGGGAATCCAGAGTAATTCTGTACAAAGAGGTAAGCCACGATAATCCGATATAATCTGGAATAATACAAATTTCTAGGAACTATTTCCCCCAAACTTGATCGATTTCCGGTGGAAAAATTATATTTCCACTTCCTTCTATTCCTTCTCCGTGGAAATCCTATCAATTTCTACCTCGTGTGACGATATTTTAATTAGGCATTGGATTTCGCGAGTCTTATTATGATTGGTCATAAATAACACTTACTCTCTGCAATGACTCTGATGGGTATAAATATTCCCTGGCTAAACTTGTTCGTGCCTGACGGCTCGTAAACGCTTAGAAAATCGTGATTAAATACTAATTAGATTTGCAGCCCGGGCACGACTGTCTGCAGACTGACTGACTGGCCTCAGGGCAGAGTTCCTGAAGAAGCGGGAAAAGTGGGACGTGCACTGGCTGCTAGCAAGATCAATCTTGCTCTTTCTCTTTTAGAGAATACGTACTCTTGACAAAATTTACTTACTTATTACAAATAATGATTATTATATAATACAAATAATTCATTTAAAAAATTTATTTAGATCTCGCGTACATTGTTGTCGAAAACTCCATTGGTTGCGACACTGCGTGAATATGACTTTAATTGGCAATTTTCAGTTTTTTTTTATCTATTAATGAAGATTTTTATTTTCTGCAACATTAATTCCGTAAATTAAAATGTAAAAATAAGTGAGTTTATTTCATGATAACATTTATTTATGTATTTTTAACAACATTATCAATAAAAGATAGAATTTTAATTAAAAATTATGTTTCAATGTTGGTATATAACTATGGTCTCAACATTTGTCAGTGGTCCTATAATTTGTAAACTTTTTCACACTGTCCAAGGGATGTAAAAAAATTAAATTACGGACAAAAATTTATTTTGAAGAATTTGCAAAAAAATGTAGTAGCTTTTTAATAATATTGAAAGATTTGATTTCAGAAGAGAAATTTCAAGTTTTAAGGATTAAAAAATATGACGCAAAAGAATATGGAAGATTTGAAAAAAATTTTGTAATTTTTCAGGATTTTGAAAATGTTTAGGAAAACTTTCAATTATTCTAAAAGATATTTGGAAGTTTTGAAAAGATTTCAAAATCATTTAAATCTTCAGAAAATTTCAAAAAAATTATAACAAAAAGTAGATATTTTAAGATTTCGAAAAAAATATTGAAAGGTTTCAAAAGAATAAAAACATTTTCTTAAAATTCACGGGAAAATGTAAAATTATTTTTATTCGACAATATTAATTTTTAAAGAAAATATAAAAAAAATGTAAATATGTCAAAAGGCTTGCAAAAATATGAAAAAATAATCTAGAAGATTTTAAGGTAAAAGTTTTTTATTTTGCACGATCACAAAGTTGTAGGACACATTCTAGTCGGTTTTTCGAAAAAATGTTCTTTAAAGTTTTCTAGAACACTTGCGATATATCTGAAATATTCAAAAATATTTTAATTTTTTCAAGTATCAAATATATTTAATCATTTTTTCTATTAATAATTATTTCTCCCCTCAAATTATAATTTGATTAAAATTTTTTTACTTTTTTGTCTGAAAACTCTTTTTTGATTGAAAATTTACCTATTTAGTTGAAATACCCAGTATTCTATTTTTGGTTGAAAATTTTAATAATTGGTTGAAAGTTAAACTACTTTGTAAAAAATTCATCGTGTTTTTAGATGAATGTAACTGTTTTTGATTTCAAATTAAAATCTTTTTGAATTCAACATCAACTATTACATTTTTTTAGAATTCATTTTTTTAAATTCATTTTTGTTGAAAATTTATCTCTTTGGTTGAAAAATGAACTATTTTGTTGAAATTTCGTATTTTTTTATTGAAAATTAATTTTTTTGCCTAAAAATTTAACTATTCTAGTCAAAGTTTATTTATTCTAGTCATCATTTTAGTTGAAAATTCATCTTTTTGTCCAATACTCGGTTTCTTAGTTAGAAACTTGATGTTTTTTTGGGTTGAAAGTTCAGCTATTTAGATGAAAATTCATCTGTTTTAGTTGAAAATTCATGTATTTTGTTGGGAATTCCAAAATAGTTTCTTAAAACCTTTTCTGTTTGTCTTAGGAAGTTGTAAATCTTCCAGTGATTCGAAATTTATATTTTGTAAAAAAAATTATATTTTTCCTTCAAATCAAAAAACTGAATAATGAAAAAAATGATGGTAGTAATAAAAATAAAAGATTTAATTTGAAAGTTAAAGATTTAATTTGAAAGTTAAAGATTTAATTTGAAAGTTAAAGCTAAAGCTGGAAGTTAAATTCAGTACAAGTTTGAATGCGTGGGCTTCTTGTAGGCAGTAATCCTGTCTACGTGAGATTTACAAGTACAGAGAAAAATATTTTTATTTGCAACGAGTAGCATTCGTTTAAGATCGATTTCGTTATTTTAAGAATGAAACTGCTTTAGTATTTGTGAAACTTATTTTCGTGTTCGTATAACTAACAGAAATGTTTTCGTTTTTTTGTTACAGGTGAGTTCGACTTGTTAATACTTTCGTTCTTGGTTTATGTAAGTATGGAATTCATGAAAGATACTGGCCGAGGTAATAACTGCTAATAATACCCAAAAAGGGTAAGTTTCATAAGTAAAAGCAAAATAAGAAATCGTTAATGAAAGTAGTTTTTCGAATGATCTAGATTACCAGATTGCTCATTGGCCTAGATTGGAGATCGAAAGAAGAGCCAATTTAGCTGAAGTAGAATCATTTGTCTCCCAAGTAACAGCTAATCTTCTAAATCAAGAGTATTGCCAAATCAAAAGCACGATCTGCTTTGTAATTTAATCACCCTCAGGGAATATTCTTAAGAACGCTTATGACTAGCCAACTTTCATTTTAGGCAAAACAAATACTCTGAATTATTTGAACTCGTTTGAATTGCCGTAACACGGGTCTAAGCGGGACATGTGGGGTAAAGCGGGACACCCGCTTTTCATTCAAAGGAAGCACTAGCAAGTAATGAATTCAAAGATTTCGTGTGCCCCACTATACCCTAACAGGGTATGCACCCTCTTTCCCCATTTTTTGTCCTGCTTAGCCCAGTTTTACAATGTTTGTAATTCTTTTGTATATTTGAAAGTCTTTTGAATTGTTATCAAGATTTTTGAATTCATTATGAATTCTCAGGGCTGCTACAGATTAATGTGCTTGAAGACAAGTGGAAAAAGTCACTAAGTTCAGTTTATAAGTTACTAAAAGTGACTACTGTTAACAAAAAGAGGCAATCATCCACTCAAAAATTTCGATTTTAACAAATTATAATTCATTTTATTACTAGCTAAATAAACCTTAGATACTCCATCTCAACAAAATAGATGAATTTTTAACCAAAAAGATGAGTTTTTAACCGAAAAGATTAATTTTTTACTAGAGAACACGAATGGTCAACAAAATGCATGAGTTCTCAACCAGACCGTAGAATTTTCTACTAAAAAGAAAATGTTAACCGCTAATTTAAAAAAAATGTCAATAAAATAGATAAATTTTCAAAAAGGAGATAAAATTTCAACTAAAATTATGAATATCCATCCACACAAATTATTTTTGAAATAGTATAATTTTCAACCAAAAAGATTAATTTTCTACCGAAAAGGATGAATTTTCAAATAATACATGAATTTTCAACCAAATAGTTGAATTTTATATCATACAAAGATAAATCCTTGATCTAAAATGTAATAGTCAAAATTTTCAGTTTAAAAAATTAATTTTCAACCAAAACAATGACTTCAAAAAAACAGTTTGATTTTCAACTAAAGAGATGATTTTCCAAATGAAATGATGAATCTTCATCAACAAAAATTAATTTCCAACAAAATAGTTGAATCTTCATCCAAAAAGAGATTATTAATTTTTAACCAAACAGTTGCATTTTCAATCACAAAAGATAACATTTTCACCAGGAAAGAAGTGAATTTTCAATAATTTTTGGCCAAGAAAGCTATATTTTTAACTGAAGAGTTGAATTTTGAATCAGAAAAAATCAATTTTCTACCAAACGAGATGAATTTTCATCAAAAGAGTTCAGTTTATAAGCCAAAAAGCAGAATTTTTCAGAAAAATTTTGACTAGGGAAATAGGGGAGAGAGAATGAAGTTCAATATTGAATAGCATTTTCATACCATAGATTACTATAGATTTCATACATTGATTATTTAATTTTTCTTTTAGATGAAATCTAAAATGAGATGAATTAAAGTGACTAAAGTGGCCTTTTCCTTTCAAAAAGTGACTATAGTGATTTTTTCTTTGAAAAGTGACTAATAAGAGACTTGAAAAAAGGACCGTATGGCAGCCTTGTGAATTTAGCGACTCAGAGGTTAGCTATGCATATAGATTTAAAACTTGTGCCATTAATTTAAAATAAAGTAATGGTCCTATCGAAAAACTAAAGATACTCCTTGATTCGTCTCGACAATATCTCTAGGTCTTTTTTCATTTTGCAAAAAGAAAAGATTACAATAACAACTACATTGTTATAAAACATTGTGCCGTTATTATAAATAAAACTATTAGTTGGAAAATAATGTCAAGGGACATTAGCAGATTCCTTACTAAAATATCTTCAGGTGTTTTTGGATTATTGCGATAAACAAATTTTTTAAACAATTCCTTAATGTTATTAACATTTTGCCAGGCTTTTAATATTTAAAAACAAAAATATAAACAAACCATATACCAACAGAAGATTAAATCATTATGCAACTTCCCAGAACCCTCACTTATCAACTTTCTATTGTTTTTATCCCCTCCACCTTCCCTCTTTGCTAATATGGGATCAAGCATATAGAATGCAGATTTTTGCCTTTTTTTATAAATAAAACTAAAAGTTTGATCGAAAAAGTTAAGGTCCCCTGGATTTATCTCAGGAATATATCCAAGTGTTTTCTTTTCATTTTTCAACTAATTTATTAAAAAATTACATTGTTTATAATTTCTAAGAATTTATTTGACAATCCAGGGGTACACTGTAAAAAAATCTTTTGTGATATTTACAATTAGATTGTAATTTCACGAGCAGTGTATTTTAAATTACAATGTATAACCTGGTAAATATACCAATGTCGCTCCGAAATTCACGATCTACTCCAACTTCACCCCATGGAACAGTATGAAATAACTGTCCGATGTAAATTTACTATGTCTGACGATGGAAATTATTTGATCAGCGTGGCACGTTGTCAATTTACGTTAGTGAATAAATTTAAATATGCTTATAAATTAACACTTTTTTTGGTAAAGTTGCAGTATCTAGCATAATTTCACACACGGGTAGTATTTTTACGTCTTGGCATCCTGAGAAATTACAAACAGGACATAAATCGACAACCCATCGACAAACTGACAGAAAGACATGGCGCTTTGGACTTTATCATAAAATTACGTCTCAGAGCCTCTAATATTGCTCTAATAGTGATGAGTTCTATGTGAATAAAAAAAATATGTCTTTTTTATTCAAAACGATACCTGAGAAAAGTAATATGCGCTTTATTTATCCTGATACAGCGTTTACAAATTTATAACCTCACGAACATAACCTCAAAATTGAAATGTGGTCCTGACAATTTACGGCCTGCATTTTTTTTTACAAAAGTGTGTAAACTTACATCGTCGCACGTAGATCAAATAATTTCCATCGTGGTACGATGTAAAATTACACCAACTTTTTTTACAGTGTATCTTTCGTTTTTCGATAGGACTATCACTTTATTTTAAATTAATGTCACATGTTTCAAATCTGTATGCATAGCGGCCCTGTGAATTCTACGATCCAGAAGCTAGCTATGCATATAGATTTGAAACTTGAGCCATTACATTAAAATAAAGTATTGGTCCTATATAAAAACTAAATATAGTCCTGGATTCGCCTCGGGAATCTTCCATTGTGCCAAAAAAAAATTATTTTTAACACAATTGAATTGTTATAACACATTGTTCCGTTATTCTAAATAAAAGTATTAGTCGGAATGTCAGGGGCATAGGCAGATTCCTTACTAAAATATCTCCAGGTGTTTTTGAATTATTGCCATAAACATATTATTTGAACAATTGCAATGTTATTAACATTTTTCCAGGTTTTTAATGTTTAAAGACAAAAATATAAGCAAACCATATACCAACAGAAGGTTAAATCATTATGCAACTCCCTAGAAGCCTCACTAATATACTAACTATTGTTTTCATCCCCTCCACGTTCTCTCTTTGCTATTACGAGATGAAGCATATAGATTGCAGATTTGTGCTTTTTTTCATTTTCCCAACAAATAATTTTTCAAACAATGACATTGTTTATAATTTTCAGGAATTTATTGAACAATCCAGGGGTATCTTTAGTTTTTCGATAGGATCATTACTTCATTTAAAATAATGGCAAATGTTTCAAATCTATATGCATAGCTAACTTCTGGGTTGTTCAATTCTGCATAGAAGGTGCTGGTGGCCAACTACTCAGGCAGTTTTCAGTATATCTTTCAATTCGGTTTCGGAAAGGTCAATCATAAAATTTTAGACGTGTTTGAAATCTAGTTTGATTGATTAGTCTAATCCACGTGCTGGACATTAAACCGGTCATCGTTATTTCTTATCCTTCGCGGATCGCGGGGTGAATCGTGGACGGGAAATCGAGGCCTGGATCACGTACTGGTGCGTCCATCGCGTCGGTCCTTTATAGGATTACAATGGCATTCCGGCCATCGAAGAGACCGATTGCAGGGCTTACGGGAGCGCGAATAAGTATATGGCGCCGACGCTTTTAAATTATCGTGCACGCGAAAAAAGAAAGCTGCCCTGTTTGCTCCTGCAGACAGAAATTGTCGCCCTACTCCAGGAAGTTGAAATCGAAATGGTAATGTGGAAGAAAGCTGGGGTGAAAATTGAGCCGAAATATGACTCAACACAATATTTCTTATACACTTGTATTATTACTCTCTGAAAAATAGAATCATTGAAGAGTAAAGGAAAAACTTTTACTTGCAAAATGTTTCTTGCGAAAGAAAAGCCGGGGAATATTTTAAAGGAATAATGTAATTTGTTCAGTGATCGAGGTTTATTACAATTTTGTAAAGCTTTTGTTAATATTCCATGAGGATCAAGTAATTAAAGAGCGAATCCTACCTGCAATTAATGAATAAGAGACTAATACAGACTTCACTCTCTTTCACCTGTTCCCCTCTTTTCCCGTTTTTTAAAGAATCTCTCTTTTTCCCCCTGTTTTCGAAAAACTTCTTTTTCTCACTTTTTCGCTTAAATGTGAACTGAACTAATAGAACCCTATTAGAAAATCCAACTTTTTTTGGTTGAAAGTTTATTCTTTTTAATTGAAAAGTCGATTGTTATATTTTTTAGTAAAAAATTTCTTATTTGGTTGAAAATTTCATTCCTTTGATGAAAATTCAACTAAACGGTTGAAAGTTGAACTAATTTGTTTGTTAAAAATTACTTTTTTTGCTTCAAATGAATTCTTTGAATTAAAAAATTAACTATTCCAATTTTGGTTAAAAACTAATCGTTCTCAGTTAAGAATTTAAGTATTTAATTGTAAATTAACTTTTGTGTTGAAAATTAAACTTTTTTGTAGAAAAATCGTCTTTTTGGCTTGGAAATCCAACTGTTTTGTTAAAAATTCGTCTTTTTGGGTTGAGAATTCTGTTATTTTAGTCGAAAATTCAACTATTTGCTTGAAAACTTTTACTTGAATATTTAACAATTTGGTTCAAATTTGTTTTTCTCCTTTGACTGAAACATCTTTCTTGGTTAAAAATTCAACTCTTGTTAAAAATTAGTCTTTTTGGTTGAAGATTTATCATTTTAATTGAAAATTCATTTTTTTTTGTTGAAAATTTAATTATTTTAATTATCCTTTCCAATTGAAAATGCAATGTCTTCTAAAAAATTCGTTTTTTTTTTGGCTTGAGAATTTAACTGTTTGGTTGAAAATACAACTGTTTTTGGTTAACGTTTAATTTCTTTCATTTAAAAATTTAACTGTTGTGTTAAATGTTCGTCTCTTTTGCTTGAAAGTTCAAATATTTGGCTGTAAATGCAACTTTTTGGTTAATAATTGTTTTTTTATAAATTTAACTATTTGGTTGAAAATTTATCTGTGCGGGTCGAAAATTCAACTATGTGTTTACAAATTAAATTATTTGATTGGCAATTTTAGTATTTTATTTAAAATTATTATTATTTTTTTTAAATTCTACTATTTGATTGAAAATTCATCTCTCTATGTCATAAATACAACTTTGTGTTTACAAATTAGACTGTTTTGTTGAAATCTTAATTATTTTCTTGAAAATTCTACCATTTTGATAAAAATTCGTCTTTATACGTTTAATAGTCAACTATTTTCCAAAACATTCGACCTTTAAGCTTGTAAACTCAACTCTTTGGTCAAAAAATCATATTGAATTCAAATTAGTACCTATACATTATTTTATATAAAAGAATTAATTCCCCTATTATTCCGCTATTTTCAAGAAAAATCACCCTCTTTTCCCTTCTTTTGAGAGAATTTTGGACTGTGAAGTTTTCTAATATCATAATTGACTAATGATATAATCATTATTGGCGAGAAATGAATGAAGAGAATAGTTAGATATAATAAGGATCCCTCAAGATTTATAGTAGGTTTTTCAAAAACCTTAACTAATGACGATTAAGCGGTTACTTCCGCGACACACACCGCGCGTTTTATATTGAATGCGAACTACTTTCTTCTCCTACGCAAGTGCTCGGTCGAAAGAAGGCGAAATCTCGTGTCACAGCGACTTTGATAAATTAATCTGTGGTAACGGCATCTCTCGAACGAGGAGCTCGACCGCAGATTAAGGCGCATGTAATTACACAGACAATTAGCTTTACAAATCGCCGCGTACTTCGGCTCATAGATATAGCAGGCGTATGTATTATAGCAAGTTCTTATCTGCAAAATGAGTTTTATGTATGAACAATGATGATGATCTATCATACAATAGGGCGATTCATTTTATAAGACAAAAAATTAGTGAAAGTAGGCGCCACGCCCCCACAAAAAAAGGTTTTGGTAGTCTACTAAAACGTTAATTAAGTCTTAATAGAATCTTAATAGAATCTTAATTGAATCTTAATAAAAATATGAAAAAAAATTATTTTTTGAAACTATTTTTCTTGACAAAAAAAAAGTTAATTAAGCCGTTCAAACCTCCCCCTCCTATACTTTCCTTCCCCTTCTACCACTATATTCCCCTTCTCTCACTTCCCCTCTTTTGAAAAAAGTACAACGGACGGACGGACGGACACTCGACCGAAACTAAAGGGGTTTCTGCCCGGGGTACGAAACCATAAAAGAATAATTTTTGAACCTGAACACGCACACTAGCCTAAGCTGTACCTTTTCTGTCGAAAAACCTGTTTTTTTAATTCAATATCGGATATGATTGAGATGTTCTCTATTTGAGTTTTGTCTTTTTTTTTTTTTTTTTTTTTGTTTCTCTCATTTTATATTAAAATCATTGCATACCATTTAATTAAATTTTTTGACTCATTTTGAAGGAAAATAATAATTTTAGCTTACTTTTTCCTATGTAACATTATCTCAAATTTTTCTATAACAATTTAACATACGGTGTGTTAGTTGCAAAGTACAATAAGTAAATATACCAAAGTTACCTATTATAGAAAAAATTGAACAAATTCACATTGTTTAAAAATTATGTACTTGAAGTTCTGAATGTTCAGTTGAACAAAGGTTTTATTGAGTAGCATTATTATCATGACTGCCACACAGTCACTTAAGTCACTTTTCGTCACTTTTTTAAGATTAATACACTATAGTCACTTTTTAAGGTAAAAAGATCCCGTAAGTCACTTCTTCAATAAACTAAAACAGGGAACCCAAATATTTCTGAATTTTATTGAAATTTTTGAATTCTTTTAAATTTACCTTGAATTCTTATGAATTGCATTACATTCTTATTCACTAATTCTATGCACTCCCATCTAACTAAATCCAATAGAATTTTCTTGGAATTTGACATATTTCTTCTATTTACTTGAATTATTCTTAATTTATCTTGATTTCCTATGCATTTCATCGAATTTTCCTGAATTCGCTTGAATTCTTCTAAATTCACTTCAAATTTATTGAAATCAATGAAATATTTGGAATTTTTGGAAATTTTTTTAATTTCACTTGAATTAGTTTGGACTTCACTCTGAATTCTTATTAATTCATCCTGCATTCTTGAAATTCTTTTGAATTCTTTGGTATTTTCTTGAATTTTTGTAATGTTCCCTGAATTTATTTGAATTTTTCTAAGTTCACCTAATTTTACTCAATTCGAAGATTTTTTAAGTTTTTTTTCAATTCGCCATGGAACTGATAGAACTTTTATTAAATTCTTATGAATTCCCTTGAATTTTTGCTTAATTCCTTCCAAATTTAATGAATTCAATGAATATTTGAAATATTTTTAAATTGTTTTAAATTAACTTGCATTTTTTTTAATTCACCTTAAATTTGTATGAATTTCATCGAGTTCTTCTCATTTTCCTTAAATTTCTCTGAATACTTTTCACACTCATTTCACTCAATTCGATGAAAATGTTTGAATTTAAAAAATTTTTTTCAATTGTATTCTTTCAAATTTTAATGAATTTCATCAAAGTCTCATGAATTTCGAAATCAGTGAAATATTTTCAATTTAACAATTTTTTTCAACTCGATCATTTGAATTAATTTGGAATTTACACTAAATTCTTATTAATAATCCTGAATTCTTTAGAAAGAAAATGTTTTGTTAAATTTTTGTTAATTTTCCTCAAAGTCTTCTAAACTCACCTTAAATTCTGAGATATTAAATCAGATGCTTTTGAATTCTTATACATTCACTTCAATTTCACTGAAGTCAGTGGAATATTTCGGATTTTAAAATGTTTTTTCAATTCACTCGAATTTGATTAGAATGTAGGGGAGCATGGGGCAAAATGTCGACAAGGGGCAAAAGGGGACAATGATTATTTCTCCTCTGTGGTATGATGCCATCCACTGGAAATTGTAGGAACTTCGTTTTGTGTCGTTCCCGAGATTTCCCATGTTAATTTGTTATAATTCTGTTGTTATTTTCCAAGTTATGAGAGGCATGGATCGTTTTTGTGCCCAGTTATAATTTTGACTGATTTTTAACTGCGCGTAAGTAAGACAAATATTTGTTTAATTATAATCGCTTTAAAGCCATTCCGTTGTGTACTTAATAGCCCTTCTTTTGTGTCGAGGCGTTTTTGAATGCAAGTATTTTTTCGCAATTTTCGAGAGTCATATTGGAAAAAGTACTTTGGGGGCAGAATGGGCAGGCAAAACGGGACACCGCGCGAGATGAAGTAGAGCGCACATTGCTTTCGATTTCTGCCGAATGCAGAAATTGAAGTTGGCGGTTGTTTGTACCGTCACGATTTTCCGATAAAACAGTGGGCCCAATGCAGTTCGTGTGACAATTGGGCTCATCAGTCCTGCGCAGGTTTCGACAGTGAGGACAGAGACGAAATTAATGTCTGCGTATTTTGTAAGGTCTGATTTCGGTCATTTTTATATAAAAAATGGACAGTAAAACAATCATTGCACACCATTTATATGAAATTCTTTATTTAACAAAGCGTTCCGTTTTGCCCCGTGTAAGGGGCAAACTGGGACGAAAAACTTTTTTTTTTAAATCAATTTAAGAAAGTAGAACATGGCATTTTTTCAATACGACCATTTTTTTAAGTACATTATTAGTTTTTTGAGGCACCTATGGTGTTGAATGCGGAAAAAAAGTATTTCAGTATGAGACAAAAAATCCTTAAGCAAAATCGTCCCGTTTTGACTCATGTTCCCGTACCTAACATTTGTATGTATTGCATTGTATTCTTCTCATTTCCCTTAAATTGCTTTAAATTCTCTCGAATTTTATTTAATTCGTTGTTTTTTGTATTTATCCTGAATTTGTTCAAATTCATATGGAATTCTTACATTAAATTCTTTTCAATTCTCTTAAATTCAAAAGAACATTAGTCACATTATTAATGCACATTAGTCACTTTTAGTCAACTTTAGTCAGTTTTTGTATTAACAATTAGGTTACTTTTCTGGTTTAAATAGGTCACTTTTTCCCAGTTAATTAGGCTCAATTAACACTATACGAATATAAGCCAAGATTGTCATGATTCTAATTTAAAAATATTGTAAAATCTTAATCCCCTGAATTCAAAATTTTTGACTTGAAAGGCATTGAGTATGGATTTATCAATTTAGAAGATTTAAAGATTTTAAAAAGTTAAATTTCAAATGCCTATTTCTTACATGTTCTCATTTTTAAGAAATAAATTTTGAAAATGTTTCAACTTTTCGTTGTTTATAGTGGAAAGATACATTAAAAATGTGCAGTTTTTTTACAATTTTCTTGAATTATGCAGGCCTATACTTTGAAGTGCTTATTAGTGAAATAGTTAAATTTGAAATAAGTATCAGCATTAAATTGATAAATTTTATTTGTTTTTTTCCCGATATGTTTATAATAATGAATTTGTGTATCTAATTTGAAACTATTGTAATTGGTATCTAATTAAAGATTTTTTACTTCGGTAAACTTTTTCTTTTTTTAGGTGTGCAATTTTTTATGTTTCATTTCGATCTGTCAAATTTTAATCTCTAAATAATAAAAAATTATTCATTTTGAAAAAGTACACACATTTTGTGTACGTTTGGAAAGCTTCAAATTTTGAATAGTACAGTATCAAAGCAACTTCCAAGTTTTCAATTTTATATTTGATACCATTTAAAGTAATTTAAATTTGAAAATTAACACTTTTGGGCCTTTAAATGTGAAATTTATTATTGAAAGTAATACTCTGCAGTTATAAAAATAACTTATAAATTATATTTTCCTTCGTATGTGGGAAAAATGTTTCTAGATAAAAAAGAATCATTAAAATATCATTTGAATGTTCAGAATTTTTCGGGTACGTCTAAAAATTGTAATGCCTCTTTCACTCTCCAGTGACTATTGTTTTGTTTTTGCACAGTTATGCATCGAGTTTTAAGATTACCGTATTTGGCAAGTGCCGGAAATAAAAACAAAATTGAGGAGCCGATTTTATCTGAAACCATGCCGGAAATTGTCGATCACGAAATCTGTAATTTTGTTGCAGGCATAATTAAGTTTCTTTTAGGAAGAAAATTATTATGGCAATTGGCAAGGACCTTTGTGTAATATTTTACGTTATACATTGTGAAAGAAACTGCTGCACCATAACTTTCTTTACACTGTGACTGCATGCTCTAAGTTATGGGCAGTTAAGATTATTACAATTAAAATTATGCAATATTCATTTTCTGAGTCCGTTAAGAATCCTCCGTGGGTCTATATTTTATATTCCTTGGATAATAACGATCGGAGGATAATATGTCCCATATGATTTCACTTTACGTACAAATATAAACACTTTCTCAACAACGTGCAGTTTCATTTTTTATCAGATTTTTCATAAACTTAGTATGACATTTCCCTCGATTTTTTTATTTTACGATTTTCTATCATCTTCTTTGTCGTAAAAAGCGAATAGCATTTAGCCTTCGAGGCGACGTTACATAAAATAAATAATTTCCTCTGAAAATTAACGACTTTGGCTCTTTCCCGCAGAAGATAATGGGCACGAAAGGTGCTTAAAAGGGATTTTTTTGCATCATCTTGAGAAGACACACGTCGTAGAAAGCGCGATGTGTATGTCACATTTTATTACCGCAATGACCACAACACTTTCTAATATATTGTTTTTTTACTTTCTACGAAATAAATTGACATCCGCAGACTTCCGACGCACATCAATCATCATCTAATATGCGAGCCAGAATCTAGTTCAGTGAAAAGAGGATGACGTTGATTAGACATGTTTGGTCAGGAAAAGTTTGTTTGTTGTGATTTACGGTAGTTGGGAGTGAAAAGCGCGTTTATGACCGTTATTAGGTGACCAACGACAATTGCTTCATTAGAGTTACTTTCATTACCCTATTACAGTTTCGTAAAGTTTCTCAGGAGCTATGTACTAAAGTTATCTCAAATCAAAAATGAGCATTGTTAAAAATGATTTATAAAATCAAAAAAATGTTTCCATTGTTAATTGTAACTAATTTTGGACGGGAACTGAAGGTGACTTTAGAAAAAAATATTCTCGGTTAAAATTGTTCATTTAACAATATTTATGTAGGGCTTATTTTATTCCTCTAAAGATTTTCTAAAAATCTCTTTGATACGTTTTTATTAGAGAAATTTTATTTAAGAAAAATATTGTTAATAACAAAATAATTGTATAATTCATGAATAAATTTTTAAAATAAAAATGTACAAAAGGGATTTGTAGAGAATATTTCAAGGAATAAAAAGAGTCCTACAATATTAGGATTAGAAAAGAATTATTACTACTTTTACCTACAGAAAAAGCAAAAATATAATAATCTAAATAAGTATTGTTAAATAAATAAATTTAACGTTAAATATTTTTTTAAAGTTTGCTTTCAGTTTTCTTCCAAGATAGTTACAATTAACAATGGGAATATTTGTCTAGATTTTATAAATCATTTTTAATAATGTTCATTTTTGAACTTTAGATAACTTTAGTACATCCTTAATTCATTCCCTTTCCTCAAACAACTTATTCTTATGTTGAAACAATTATTTTTGGAAAGTAAATTCTTTTCGATAAAATTACTTCCTGAACTACAAAAAATATGTGTGTGGCGTACGATTAGCATACATAGTAAAGGAATAAATATTATGACAGTCGTTTTAGATTAAAAGGCGGGTAAAACCAAACATTTATATGTATCGCCGAGTTTTCCGGTTGCGTGAAGGCTCACTTATGCACTTATCCGTTGAGGAACTTGAGTTTCACATTTTTTCGACTAATTCGTAATTTCAGATATTTGGATGTGGCACACTTTCAGAATAATAAAAATACACATTTTTGTTTTTTATAGAGTGCTTCTCCGATGTGAGACGCGTTAATATTCCCTAAGTTCTACTTTTACTAAAAGTTATTTTACTGAAATTCATCTGATCGAATGAATGTAACCTTTTACCTAATTTTCTTTATTTATTCGAATTACCGTTTGCCACAATTTTTTGTTCAAATTACGATTTTCCCTTATAATTTGTATTATTTCGAATTTCCATTGGCCATAAGTTTTATTTTTCGGAATTCCTATTTGTTACAATTTTCATTTGATCAAATTACCATTTGCCCTAATTTATATATTTTGTAAACCATTTGCCATAATTTTCATCTCACCTAATTTATATTTTTTAGAATTACCATTTGTCATATGTAATTTTCTTCGAATTGCCATTTACCCTAATTTTCATTTTGACGAATTAAGATTTTTCATTATTTTCGTTTATCCAAATTACCATTTGTCATAATTTGCATCTATCCCAATCATCATTTTGACATGATTTTCATTCTTCCGAATAACCACATAAAAAGGCAAATGGTAATTCGAAAAAATAAAAATTTGAGTAAATCCTATTTTGGAAAAATAGAAATTAGGTGATTCGAAAGTTATGAAGAAAGGAAAATTTTAAAAATAGACACGCCTATTTTTCGAGCTGTTGATAAAGTTCCTTAATTTATATAATATTAAAACAAAAAAATTTCTTTTAATAACGCGAAAGGTAATAGAATTTTGCGTCTAATTAGCCTAAGCTGAGGGCAAAATATCAATGTTGTAAAAATATATTGCAAGAAAACCCCTAATTTTGATGTTTTCGAAAAATTAGAATTACTCTAGAATTAACTAATATTTTTTAAAGTTTTTGATATTTTCTATTTCTAATTTCTATTATATTGGTCCTATAGTATTTTCCTAAAGTGTTCAGATATTTTTCAAATTTTTTCCGTATATTTTGCCCCAATTTAAAAAATGTGTACATATTTACAACATTTTTTTAAAGTTGTTATTTATCGTATTTCAATAAATTTCAGTAATATTTATACAAATTATATTGTTTTGAACTTCATTATTTGAAATTTCGCGACCTTTTTGCATCAAGTTTGATCCTAGGGTAGAATCTAGGAAAAAATTCTAAAAAGATTGAAACAAATTAGCAAACTACTATGGAGACTTACCTTCAAAATGAGCTCAAGACCATCGGAAATTGTTTATTATTTTCAGAGTTATTTAAATTATTCTAGACGCATAAGCTTACTACACAAAATTTTACTACTTTTAATTTGTATTCTTTCGAAATCCGTTAAAATTTTTTTAAATTCAAAATTGACGAAGTGGTGGCGGTTTTTCTGAAAATATTCAAAGTCAATTAACTCAAAAACCCCATCGTTTTTATTATGATTTTTTTCTAGATTTGTCCTAATGTAAAGCGTTATATTTCATGATAGCCTGCTCTGTGTCTGAGCATTTCTTAAGAAAGATGAGCATTTCTTAAGAAAGATTTTTTGTATGAAAAACTAAAATTAACATATTTTGCCAAAACGACACAAGATGATGTAATAAAAGACAAAGAAACAAGATTGTTTCTCTAAAAAAAAAACTAGGAAAATTTGTTTTCTCAACAATACAATTTTGTAGTGTGGTGAAAACTCAAGAGACCTTAATTTAACAGTTTTAACGACGCGTTGCCCAGAATATTAATGAGGTAAGTTAGCAAAAACGGAGAGTATTGCTTATTTAAAAAATACCGGCTTCAAAGCAAAAAGGTTAAAAATTTCGAAAATAGCGCGAGATAAAAGAAAGTGTCAAGAGATATTTTCCTAGAACTTTGTTTAGAGAAAAAATTCTGCTCCTTGGACTTTTTTCGCATCTTGTGTCGTTTTGGTATAAAATGAGAATTTTCATTTTTTAGCCAAAAAATTATCTTCTCTATAAGGTGCGGGCAAAAGGTAGACTATAATGAAGTATACTCTTCACACTAGGACAAATGTAGAAAAAAATGAAGACAAAAAAACGGTGGGATTTTTGAGTAAATTAACTTTGAATATTTTCAGAAAAGCCGCCGCCAATTTGTAAATTTTAAACTATTTTGAAATTTTCCAACGGATTTCGGAAAAAGACTAGAAATTCTATCAGAAGAAGAAAGGAAAATATAAATACATATATTAGATTAAAAAGTATAACACTTTTAACAAAAATTTGGAACATTTGTTGATAATCCGCGTTTTCAATTTAAAAATTTAAATACTCATAACTTTTCCAAAAGAATTTTCGGCAAATCGGTAATAGTATGTGTCGTCTTAATCCCTTTGAAAAACAACAAATAGTAACAGCTATAAAAATATAGGCGTGTGGATAATTTCCATCGATGGTGTATGATCAATGATAATTCAGAATAATAAAAATTGTAGGACAAGTGGTACTTCGGAAAAAAATGAGCTCAAGTGGTAATTCGGTAAAATAGAAACTAGGAAAAGTTGTTCTGCGTTTGAATGAATTTCGGTTAGAAAAACATTAGGGAAAGTAAAATTTGGAGTGTATTCATGCGCCTCTTCTGATATGTTAAATCCAATAAATCATCTACAGAGAGTCGTCTGGCGGTATATGTACTCCTGCTAAAGGACTTATGTAGACGATACTTTAGCAGCGAGGGTGATCCGTGTATGGACCTCTGTTTCACCGGGGTTTTAAAATAAAGGCATAGTGTATTAGGTTTTTAACCACAGTGGTACTTAATTTGGTCAGCCTAACAAGACAATCACAATAACAATCATCTACAGAGTGTGGATCCTGATAGTTAATTTTCGTTCAATAGACATTGTACTTTACTCACAAAATATAGTGAGTGCCGAAAAATACACTTTTTGACACGGATAGAGTCGCATTGTCAAAGAATGAGGAAATTCGTGTCATTGCACATGCACACGTATGTAGGCCGAGTTCCATTGTTCGCCTATGAAAGTATGAAGTCCAGACATTTGTTTGACGGGAAAGAGACATGTGTATGCATATGTACATATATTTTAAATGTGATTACTTCCCACGCCTAATATTTACCATGGTGCCGCCCTACACTCTATAGAATTCATAGAAAGGAACGATGATGCGATCGTTGAAGTGCGGGAAAAAAAACGTGTACAGATAACGGTATCACACCGTACGCAGCTCACCTGTCCCAAACGCACCAATAGCCAGGGCCGCGTACACCTGCAATCGCGAGATGAGACCCAATGACGTAAGGAGGAAAATTTTCGACTTCCGGTTCATCGGGTTCATCCTTCTTACTTTCTCCTTGACTTAATCCTTTTTTTATGTTTCTTTTTTCTTCACCTTCTTCTTATTTCATTTGTATCACTTGAAAACATTACATTACTTTCAACTGGCTGAAATCGATTTCATGCTTTCCTTGTAATCCGAGTGGGTAGAACAAAAAAACAGGGAAAGGAAGGGTCTTTGAAATTTATGAAAGATTAATATCTTATTTGAGATACGATTTTGGAAAGCCATTACATTTGATATAAAAGTTATTCAACTTTAGAAATTCATTTTAGATACATTTGTTACATTAAACGAAGAGTATAAAAACTTTAATTTAGTTCAATGAACTACTAGTATTTCTGATTAGGAAGCAGTGTGGCTCAGATTGTAGAGACATAGTGGAGAAAAAAAGTTTCTACGGACAAAAAAATTTGATTAATTTCTTATTTGGCAACAAAGTGGACATTTTTATTTTTTTTAACTTTTCAGAAGTACCATTTTTAAAATTTTTCTTAGATTTATCAGCGAAGGTCTTATAATATCTATGCTAAAACTATCTATTATTTATCTTACAGTTGGTAAGAATAACTTAAAATATTATTTATTACGTTATAAACAATTTAAGGAAGAAAAGTAATTTTTTGGATTAACACTGTTTAGCTCATTAAAATCTAGAGTTTTTGTATGAAATGGCAGAGGAATTATTGTTTTATTACGAATAATTGAACATAGATGCTATGTGGCAATTCTTTAAACAGTTTGTATAAACAAATTCACAATTTGGATATTTTTCAAGGAATAGGCTCAATTTTTTTACAAAGTCAACTAAAATGTAATTCAGATAACTCTTTGCTATGATATTTTTTAAATTTACATTAATTGTTAATTATTTGAACAATATTCATAAAATTGTTATCAATTCAAAAATAACCATAGAGAAAAGTCATCGCAAAGAGATTCTTAAGTGACTTAAAAAAATAGCCTATCTGTTGAAAAATAGCCAAGCTGTGGATTTGTTTATGAAAATGGTTTATATAATTGAAATTGTTTGTTAATTTACAAATTATCATAGCAAAAAGTCATCGGCAAGATATTTTTATTTGTTTCCGTGAAAAAGATTTAGCGTATTCTTTGAAAAAAGCCAAATTCTGAATTTGTTTATATGAAATTGTTCAAATAATCAATAATTCTTTCAAATTGTAAAGTATCACAGCAAAGAGTCGTCAGAAAGACATTCTTAGTTGATTTCGTAAACGAAATTGAGTATATTCGTTGAAAAATAGCAATAATCTGAAGTTGTTCATAAAAACTGTTCAAATAATTAATAATTCTTATGAATTTTTAAAGTACCTTAGCGATGAGTAATTAAAAAGACATTCTTAGTTGATGTCGTGAAAAAATCAGCGTATTCTTTGAAAAATAGCCAAACTCTTGAGTTTATTTATGAATATTGCTTGTCTTATCAATAATTGTTGTCAATTTGAGAAGAATCATAGAGAAAAGTCATTGCAAAGACATTCTTAGATGAATCGGTAGAAATATTAGAGCCTATTCGGTGAAAAATAGCCAAACTGTAAATTTGTTTATGAAAATGGTTCAAATCAACAAAAATTCTTGTTAATTTGCAAATTATCATAGCAAAAAGTCATCGAAAAGACGTTCCTAATTGATTTAATAAAATAAAATTGCGGCTATTCGTTGAAAAATATACAAACTCTGAATTTTTTTTATGAAAATTGTTCAAATAATTAATAATCCTTATAAATTTTTCAAATATCACAGCAAAGAGTCATTGGAAAGACATTCTTAGTTGATTTTGTAAAAAAATTCCAGGTATTCTTTGAAAAGTAGCCATACTCTGTATTTGTCAATATAAATTGTTTAAATAATTAATAATTCTCGTGAATTTGACAATTATCATAGCAAAATGTCATCCAAAAGACATTCTTAGGCGATTTCGTAAAAAATTGAGCTTATTTGTTGAAAAATAGCCAAACTGTGAATTTGTTTATGAAAGTGGTTTAAATCATTAGAAATGCTTGTTAATTTGCAAATTGCCACAACAAAAAGTAATCGAAAATACATTCTTTATTGATTTCACAAAAAAATTGAGCATATTCGTTGAAAAATAGTCAAACTCTGAATTTGTTTATGAAAATAGTTCAAATAATTAATAATTCTGGTGAATTTGCAAATTATGATAGCAAAGAGTTATCGAAAAGACGTTCTTATTTGATTCCATAAAAAATTGCCAATGGGTTGAAAAATAGCCAAACTCTGAATTTGTTTATAAAAATTGCTTAAATAATGGATAATTCTTTTTAATTTGGAAAGCATCATAACAAAAAGTCATCGCAAAGTCATTCTTAGTTGATTCCGTACAAAAATGAGCCTATTGGTTGAAAAATAGATAAGCTGTGAATTTGCTTATAAAAATTTTTTAAACGATTGCCAAATAGCATCTGATTTTAATTAATCGTAAAGAAACATTAATTTATCTCACATTTTATACCCAATAAAAATTATTTCTAGATAGTTTTAACACAGATAAAAGACCTACTTTGATAAATCTGAGAACCTTAAAAAAAAAGGTACTTCTGAAAAGTTGAAATTTTGTTTAAAATGTGTTATTAAATACAAACTTTTCGAAAATTTTCTTCAAAAGTCCAAACACACAAGTCTTTTTCGAAATTTAAAAAGCTTTCATTTAAAGGAAAACGTCCGAATCGAATGAATAGTGTAGGCTAAACATTGATTTGTCCACAGAAACTTTTATTACCTCACTGCCTAATTGGCGCTGTCGCGGTTTTGAATCTCAATGCGAGGTTAAAACGTAAAAAATAAGTTACTGAAATTTGGAAGAAACTTACCTTTAAGATGGAAACAAGGACATTTAAAAATGTCTATTATTTTGAAAAATATTTATCATTTTTACACAAGATTTGAATAATCTTTGCAATATCTTATTACACAATTAAATCTGCAACATATTAAACCTCATATTGCTTGGAAAGTTTTGTTATCTATCAACTTCTACAGGGTCAAATAATTAATTTCCATTGCTTCTATTGCATATACAATATTTCCTTGATAACAAACTTTCTAACTGGATCATTTTTAACTATATTTTCAGTGGGTGGAAATTATCAATCCCAACATTTTCTCATTAATTCCTTCCTGCAATCCTTGGCATGCGTAGAAACTATAAAATAACCTGAAAATCTAGCTGCATAATCTAGACATAAAATTATCAAGGAAATTCCATTTTCTGCAGTCTAATTACCTTCACACCCGCAATTATTATCATTTATTTAAATGGGAATCATTACACATCTGAAGGAGTTTTTAGTTCATGTTTTTATTCTTATGCATTTATTTATGACGCACTCAGAATCAAAAATAATGATAATTTTGTTAAGGAACTTTTTTTGAGTGTTAAATGTTTATTTTCTTATATATGACTTCAGTGAGGAGAAATTACATTTTAAATTATACAAGACCGTAGTTCCGAGTACAATCGTCATTTTAAATTTTATTTCTTGCAATTAACCTTATTAATCGACTGCCCACATAATTCACGCTCAGAGCTTACATACCTTCTTGAGCACACCTTTTGTTTAGTCTCGTTTACGGGGTAATGGCCACAGGTGAAAAAAAATCAAAGGTGTTTCGGACCGATTAATCGACTCGATTGGCGGGAGTTTTCGATTTAATCGAGCACTACTGGGTTCCTTCTGCTTTCTGCACTGAAACGATTATAATAATCACTTCTGGTTTGAGGTCAACCGTTAATTTCATTTTGGCGCCGTTCTGGTTCCTTTTTAACTACGCACACAAAGAAAATAATTTATTTAAGGCTTCTTGGAATTGAAACATATTACTGAACTGTTGACTCAAACAAAACTGGCAATCCTAGATAGAATCACGGATTTCTGAAATTTACATATATCGTGGAACGAAATTATATATTTAGAAATCATTCAGAATTCAAATCTATTGAAATATTTTGAAAAACTTTTCAAATTGCACGGCCGATTCTACAGCTTCAGCTAGACAATTATTTGTTTATCATACGACTACTTAAATATTAAGCAAACATATAATAAATTTCGTATTGAATCCAGTTTCTTAACGGGAAAAGCTTTCTACATGAATTTGCATTCGAGTTTGGTTACATATTCCTTCCGTCATCACAAAGTCCATATTTGCTTGGACACTAGTCACTGACCTGAGGGTGCAATTTACTTTTGAGAATAATACAAGCTCTTGGAAATGTTAGTTATTATTGTTTCAAATGAATTTTTCTTGTCACTCAATTTTCTCGTCGTAAAGTCACGGGTGAGCTTCTTCCGGGAATGCTTAAAGATAAGTAGAAAAAGAAATGCACATGTAAGACATTTTTATGTATTTTTCTTTTGCCAATATACTCGAGCTTTCCGAGAAGATTATATAAAACAATGTCAAATATTTAGACATTTCTTTCGTAATATCTTCATTTCTAGAGTCGGGTCAATGATAAAAACTGATAAGTTGATTTTCTGGTTTAAAGACTTTCAAAGGTGAAAGTACTAAATAAGATAAGAAGCTTAATTTGAATATTTAATTGTCTCAATTTCGCTGATGTTGATTTTCAATTATTTTTGCTTGTGTATTCAGTCCGTTAAATTTTAATAATATTTTTTTTCAATCGAGCATTATTGCTACATTGCATTGCCTATTAATGTGCAATTAAAAAATAAGATTTATATGATTCTATACTCTAATTGTACAATTATAATCCATTCAAATTAAAGACTTATTTATTTGAAAAGCTTTGAGTTTGAAATTTTAAATTTAGAAGATTTTTAAATTTAAAATAATTAAAATTTTTAAGTCTCTATTCGTGCAATGTTTAATATTTAAGACATGCGTTTGAAAACTTTCTTACTGTTTTATTGTGTTCATTGGGAAGCTACTTTAAAAATATAATAATAATAATAATATAAATACTTTAGCGTCCATTTTTTTGTTTCCCGAATATGATAATAAAACTATTTTAAAACAAAAGCAAAGAAAAGGCTTCTATTTTTGAAAAAATTCGTTTCCATGAGTTTTTTTTGTCAAAAAACGGGATGTTTTTGTCATATTTTGTAATATGATTTTGAAACTTTTTAATGTAGAAATTGTTGCACCTTGAATGATTTAGCGTGCACTTTATTTTTAGTATAAATGGGAAACAAACAAGAATAATGGGTCTAGGGATTTTTTTCTCTCCGGTCTTAAAATAGTCGTATTGCATACCAGAAACGAAAACAAAACAAAAATCAGGAATGCGGGCACCTTTGGGTTGAGCTCAATCGAGGCTAACTATGCAATGCTCAGTACAGAAATTATTTAAATTTTTAGGCCTAAAAATAAAAATTTATCAATTTTTATGGCTTCTACTTTCAAAGTGTACAATTTGAAGTGATTCTCATTCGCAATTTGTCTAATTTTGAAGGCTTTTTAATTTTATATTCTACAATTTGGGACGTATAAATATCCAAATTGTTTAACTATTAAGGCGTTTACGTTGAAGTTGTACCATACAATTAAAAAAAATTAACATTGAAATGATTACAGTTTAACAGTTTACAATTGAAATATAACAAAATTACAGTTGTGAGCAATTTTTACTATTTTTGTTTGAAATTATATAATATAAAACGCGATTATTAAGGCTTCCATTTTTAAGTTAAACTTTATCTACAATCTGGAAGGATTCACACAAAAGTACAATTCATAATTATTCAATTTTAAGTACTTTTAATTATTATTTGAATCAATTGAAAATTCTAAATCGAAAGTTTTTATTTAGAAATCGAGTAAAAACGAGTAAAAGAACAAATGCGTCCCTGCGATTGGAAAATGATGAAAATTATTATTATTCTTACCGTAAACTGGGACTTAGCAGCGCATTATCGATTTTGAATTTCTAAATGCATTATTTGCTTCTTTTTGGTAAAAAATATAGAGTCTTGTAACTAACAAGTACAAAACTTCAATTTCAAAGCTTAGAAGAAGCAATATCGCGTTTTAAATGCAGAATTTAGGTGCATACATTTCCCTCAAATACGCGCTGCTTATTCCAGTTTACGGACTTAATGATCATGTTTTTCAAAAATATTTAAAACTCTTTGAATGTACAATTATGCAGAATACGTAGAGAAATACTATAAGGAAATGTATTCGTTATTCTGGGGCTGTTCGTGTAACTCTTCACAATCATATAAGCGGTCGAGGTGGGATCGCAAATCCACGAGATCAGCAAGTGTGTATAGTGGACCAGTGGCAGCTTCAGTAGGTCGTACTCTCAACCACATCTCACGTCTTCGTGCCTCCGCGCTACATTTCGCTACCTGTCGCTTATGAATAAATCATTTCGCTCACTAATCCAAAGATAAGTCGTGAAAAGAGCTTCTGATTTCGATCATATTACCGTACCTTTAGTCACAAAACGTGTTATACATTTTGCCGTTCACTTCAGTGCTGTGAAAAGATGCATAAAAAGTGAGTTTGCAACATTGTACATTAAAGCAAATAGAAAAACTTGCTACACATTTCGAAGGTAGGGACTAATAAGGGGTACTTATCAGAACATGAGAACTGCTATTGAAAAAAATAGTTGGTTGGGGCAACTAATAAAGTAGTAGGGTCAACTACTTTAGTATTTAATATATGCCGTTGCCGCACTTAAGTGGTTGTTGTTACTACTTTTATTTTTAAAATTAACATTAGTTGTCCTTAATCTTTTTTTTGTTGTTGCAACAACTTCCGATGGTAGCTAATCATTTTCAGGTTGCTGTACTCAATGCTTCCAACAGTAAGTCTTAATATTGTAATAATAGTTGTTTAATCACTGGGCTTAAACGTAGGTAAAGAATACTTAATTCGAGCGACATGTGGAACTTTTAAGATTTGTAACCTTTACTACTTTTATTTGTTAGGCTTGGAATTACTATTTTTACTAATATAAACTACGTAGGAGTAACATTAATGGTGACTAGGTGAGGCACAATACTGGTTAGTTAGTTTTACCATCGAACTAGTTGTCGCAGCTAATACCAGCTCTAATAATAAAAAGCTTGTTGTCCCGACCAACCATTTTTTTCAGTGTTCAGTTGTTAATTTCTCTATCTGCTCAATTGAACGACAACTTTTTTAATTAGATTATCAAGCATTTTTTGTCTTCTAATCAGTTCCCTGAAGACCCCAGGACGTAGTAACTTTCATTCCAACTTAGATCTTTCCGCATTCACAGTGCCATAAGAGTAAATTGTCTGACTAGTTTTTACGTTTATCACTCTCCAGCGTAATGTCTAATGTCCCAAGGCTGGTAGACATCTCGGTTACTCAGTAAAACCGAGTAGATGTAACAATAAAGAAACTTTTTTTTCTTTTATTCCCATCGTCTGATATCGGGGGTGCATGACCATGACAAGCATGTATCGGTTCATCAGTGACAATGAGAGTCACGATTCGTTGATGATTCATTACTTTGAAGGAATATCTTCATTTCGTAACCAGAAACGGTAAAATCAGGTTTGAATTGTTGTCCTAAGCACAATTTATCAAAGTTCTGGAGAAGTGATCCTCGCAATGTTGGACAGGGAACCATCAATATCTACAGAACTTTCTGTCTACATTGTAAAGCAAGTACCGTGTTATATTTGCGAAGCTTTTAAATCTCTTGTTCCTTCTGCCGGAATAGAGAGGTAGGTATGAAGAAGTGAAACCAGCATGTAATAATTTTCTGATCGTGCTTCAGAATTGCCGAAGAGAAAACGCTGGTGTAATTCGGGTTTGATTCAAGTTCACTCTCGAAATAATAACTTTGAATCACAAACTTTTAATTAATAATAATCATTCTTTTATGTTCGCAATGTTAATTGTAATGTTAGCTTCTTGCTCATTCAGAATTCATTTATTTTAAGGTTCACTTTTTATCACAAAAGAGTTAATGAAATTTTGAAGTATCAAAATAACATTTTAAAATTGGTGCAGTTGACCAAATTTATAATAATCAAGTGAATGTGAATAGAAATTGTATATTATTTACCAATTTTAAGCTGTGATGGATACTTCATAATCAAATTAACTGTTTTTGGATAGAAAATGAATATAAAAACAAATAAATTCGAAACGAGCAAAAAGCATCACACCTATCGGAATCAATATTTCGAACAGAAAATTATGAAAATTATTTTTATTAATGAAATGTTTATGATTAAAAGTTATTACTTCGAAAGTGAAGTTAATTTGAAACCGAATTACATCAGCGTTTTCTCTTTGGCAATTCTGAACCATGATCAGAAAATTATTACATGCTGGTTTCAAATATGAAATATGAAAGTAATCACTGCGTCGCGTTGGTAATTGTTTGGCGCTAAATAATTTAATTATAATAAAAAATAATATTCTACAATCAAATTATTCAATTTATAAATAAAAGCTTTTAAAAATAAACATCATAAACTGAAGTATGAATAATGCTATATAATTAATAATTTAGAACTCTTGAAATTAAATAATTTCGCATTGTTCATGTGTGTGAAGCTGTGAATCCTTTCAGATAGTATATAACATTTCATTTCAAATTTGAAGCCTTAATAATTCAAAAAAATTATAAATAGAAGCCTTCCAAATTGAATAATTTAAAATTAAAAAATATTAAAAATTGATATGCAATTTTATTTTGTAATCTTTCAATTGTAACATTTCAAACTGAAAGTTTGAATATTCCTATTCAAATTTAAAGCGTTCCAATTCGACTCAATTTGAATTTGGATCGTTTGAAATTAAACAATTTTAAATTGTAAGTATTCCAAAATTCAATAATTTTAGATTTGAATATTTAAATTGTTTTGTTTTTTGTGAAATCTTTCACAATTGTACAATTGTACAGTGTTAGAGATTCAAAACAATTACAATTTTCTCCATCTTTTCTATGAATAGAAGTTGGAGATTTTAATTGTTTAAATAATTGAAAAGTGTCTTTCACAAAAACTACCACTCTTGAAATTAATTCAGTGCGTCATTAGTTCCAGAAAATATTAACTTCCACGATTTACAGCGGAATGAGTTGTTTAAAAGCACATGGAATTTATTTAAATAATTGTCAAATGTCTTGAACAAAAAAAAAATATCAATCTTAACATTCGTTAAATGTGTCACTAATTTTAGAAAAGACTAACTTTTCACGATTTGGTGTAAAAAAATTATACGAATAGAAATTGTTTAATCAATTGCAAAATATGTTGAAACAAGAAATATTATTTTTTACATTCAGCAACTATATCATTTATCCCGGAAAATAGTAACTTTTCACGATTCACTGGGGAAAAAATGTTGAAACATTAAAATTAACTATTAAATAAACATTATTAACTAAAATATACTTAGAAACTTGCCACCTGTTTCTGAAAAATAATGAAGGCTGAAAAAAATTCCGTCTTCAGCATGAATTTTACATAAAACTGTTATTTCTAATTTTTTTGGGGCATTTTCAGGCCACAATACAAGGGGTTGGCGGGAGGAGGTGGCAATATTTAAAGTTATTCTGTAGAAATTATTTTTTGAACATTCCTTTAAAAGTGATGAAACTTTAATTTTCAAGAAGATAATAACAAGTACTTCTTTTTTTCCATTTAGGGCCGTTCAAAAAATACGTAACGCCTTTAGGGCGGAGGGGGGGGGGTCACCTCGAGCGTTACGCTAATGTAAAAGTTACATACACTTACTATAGAAGAAGCTTCACATGGGGGGGGGGTCAACATTTTCGGGAAAAAGCGTTACGTATTTTTTTAACGGCCCCTTTTTCGAAAACCGAGCTTTTACTATTTAAAACTCCATGTTAATTTCAAAACCCGGGCGGCACGGGTTAATGTTGACTGATTTTAAAACAAAATAGTTAATTTCTTTTTCCGGAAAACAAAAAAAAAATTGGGGCAATTTTCGGACCACCCTGATACGAAAACTAGGCTTATTAACAGAAATGTTGATTTTCAATTTAAAGTGGTCATTTCAAACTCAATGCCTTTTAAATTAAAACTTGTTTTTTTATCTGAAGCGATTAGGCTTCTACAAATTGTATAAATTTAAAGAGGAGGTTAATTGTGGAAGATAGGATACATGTATTTAAATCTCTAAAGAATAGACTTTCCACTGACGCAAAAACTAGGAAGGTGCGCTAATCAGAGAGATGAGACAAACACTTTAATCAACTTTACATTCTTACCTTTACATTTTCTACTATAAAAGTGCAATAAAATGTCAAGCGCGACCTTTAATTATCTAGTCAGTGAATACGATTTTTAATTATACGGATGGATCGATGATTAATATTTATTATTCTTGAATAATTTTTTTTTGTGGAGAAGGGATATTTCCACCTGACCCATTGGCAAGGCACAGGTTGTGCATGTTAGTAGGTAATAAGGCAGACAGCTGTGTGTCAGGGGGCCAACCTAACGGTCGAATACTCTTACGATCTGAGCCTCCATCGTCGTTCGCTTCATTCATATCTTGGTATCGTTATCCCTGCACCTCTCTGATGCCCCTCAGGCAAATCAGTCCCCATTGAAAATTCTGACGTCGTAAAGTACGTATAGGAAACTATACGTCGGAAACAACGTAGGATCCTGGTTGTATCAGTGTTTTGAATGATCACTGGTGAACCATTGATTTTCCGATTTTTACTGGATGAACCAGTAAGTGACTCAACTAAAATAGCGTTACTGAATTGACCAGTAATAATGCGCTCCAAGCGGCTAAGGCATGAACCTCCAGTCGTCTGGTACTGGTATATCCCCTGATATTATATCAGGGGATATAATATCTTTCGCTTGAAACTGGGGAGGCCCCTGGCCAATTGGGGTAGCCTTAGAGTGATGCGACACGTTGACGTAATGACGGGCTTTCCCACAGTCAGGCGCAATACATTATGTCCTATTATTTTGCAGCCCGGCCCTCATGTATTGTTGTGGGAGTAAAGTGAGGTATTTAAAATATAATTTTGCAAAGGTTAGCACAAAAGTGATAAATGATAAATGGCATACCTAACCAGCTGATGGACGACAACGCGTGCGACCAGATAACTACTGGTACTAATTAACCAGTGAACCTCACTGATTAAACCAGTGACAGAATTCCACTGACTGAGCCAGTGAAATGTCACTGATTGCCAGTGACACACTTCTGGCTGTTTCAACCAGTGACTTTTCATTGGCAATCAGTGAGATTTCACTGGCAATCAGTGAGATTTCACATGTTCATCTTGAGAAAGTACGACGTCGCATCCGACGTGGTCCAAAAGGTCCAAATAATTTCAAAAAAAAAGTTCTTAGAAACCTGTAAACATAACAATCAAATTCATAAACATGCATAATCATTTAGTTTTTTGCATAATTAGCTCATCGCTTTATTGCGATATGATAAAAGTTAAAAAACAAGATTTTCTGGTTTTTGATGGATAGAGTTTTAAAAAAATCTTATATTCAAACTTGTATATATTGCAATAAGCCAATTATGCTGAAAACTATTTTGATAATGATTATGTTTATGAATTTCATGATTGTGTTTACAGGTTTTTAGGAAGAACTTTTTTGTGAAATTAAAGGTCCTTTTTCCATTAAAAAAAAAACTATTTACCAAATTTTTGTTTTAAGTCGCGACATCGTAAACTGCGTCTGAAACCACGTCGGAATCGACGTCGTGCACTACTTCGCTTACTATCGTTTACAACATTGGAATTTTCAATAGGAACCGCTATTAAATTTATTATTTTTACCTGAAGTGACTGTTCAAAAACTTCAAACTGCCAGGGGGGAGGGTTTAACGCAGAATTCCACATTACAAATGAAAAATATAAATGATAGACAACCATTTTTTTCTCGTTTTGTCGCTTGAATGTAACTGAAATAATAGAACCACATAAGAAAATTTAACTATTTTTCGTTCAAGTTAATTATTTTTTATTGAAAAGTCTACTATTGTATTTTTGGGTCAGGCTTCATCTCTTTTGGTTAAAAATTCTACTATTTGGTTGAAAATTAAACTATTTTGTTGAAAAAATGTTGTTTTTTTTTTTATTTAAAAATTCATTTTCGTAACTGAAACTTTAAGTAATACATTATTGGTTGAAAATTGATCGTTTTTTGATGAAAATTTATGTATTTTGTTGTAAATTTGCCTTGTTTAATAGAAAATTCATATTCTTCATTGATTATTCAACTGCTTGGTTAAAAGTTGAATAAGTTTGTTAAAAATTAATTTTATTAGTTAAAGATTCGTCCCTTTGGTTGAAAATTTAACTATTTTGTTGAATATCGTTTTTTTTTTCGTTCAAAATTAATTTTTTACTGAAATATTAACTATCCCATTTTTTGTTAAAAATTGATCCCTTTCAGTTTAAAATTCGACTATTTGTTCAGAAATGAACATTTTTTTTAGAAATTCATATTTTCGGGGAGAAAATTCAACTGCTTTGTAGAAAATTCGTCTTTTTGGCTTGGAAATTCAACTGTTTGATACAAAATTCGTCTTCTTGAGTTGAAAACTCTCTAATTTTCGTAGAAAAATCAACAATTTGCTTAAAAAAAATTTTTCCCTTTCGACGGAAACATCTTTCCTGGTTACAAGTTCTTCATTTTAGTTTGAAAATTCATCTCTTGTAGTAGAAATTTGACCATTTTTAGTTGAATTCAACCGTTTTTATTTAAAATTAGAGTATTTTTTAGGTGAAATATCAACTATTACATTTTCCCGTGAGAATTCATCTTTTTGGTTAAATTCAACTGCTTTTGACTTGAAATTAAAATTTTTTTGTTGTTGAAATATTAACAATTATAGTTTCTTTTGGAAACTAATTTTGTTATAGGTTCAACATTTTGGTTGAAAATTCCACTATTTTGTTAGAAATCCAATCATTTGTGTTAAAAATTCAACCATTTCGTAAAAAATTTAATTATTTTGTTTGAAATTTAACTGTTTTCTTAAACGTTCGTCTTTTTGGCTTGAAAATTCAACTATTTGGTTGAAAATGACTTGAAATTATAAGCGTTTTAGGTTGAATTTAATATATTATCCAACTATTTTATTGTATTTAAGAGAATTTATTCTTCTATTTTTCCTTGGGAGTATTTTTCTTGGGGCTTGCACCCTGGGGGGTCCGTTCTTTGTGTGATGATCTGTGAAAATTAAGGGGAAAAGTTGAAAAAGTGTTCAAAATAGCATGACTTAGTCTTTTGAACGGCCCCGAATTAGTGTGTACCCTTTGTTTTTTCTGTGATTTCATTAGCGCCTCAATATTCACTACCTTCTTCTCTTATGGAGAGAAAGCACCTATTATTCCCTATTGTAATTACTTTTCAAACTCTCGTTCTGTGTACACGCGGTATATCCTGTTTTATATGATTTTCATAAAATTACGTGCTATTATCTTCTCGGCGAGAGACAATAGTGGACGCTATTAAGTTTATGAAAGTTGTTCCACTAAAGAACGTGTAGGATAATTTTTTTTTAACGGAGTCAAATCGAATTTAGATTGTTCCGCTGATTTATGCGTGGATTTCCATGTGAAGTCGATTCAGGTCTAAATTTCACTGAATTCAAATCTAATTAATTAAAACTGAATTTATTTGATCACCTATTCTGATGTTATAAAAAAATTGGAAAAGATAGAAGATATCGGAACAAAGTAGAAGCCTATACACCTACTACTTTCATGTAGAACTTAATTTAATCAATTTTATTTTTCAAATCATTTATTAATGTTAATACAATCAAAATTATATTTTATAGGTTTTTAGTTTATTTACAGTTTTTTTTCTTCAGCCGGAGCCGCCAGCGCCTTATGCATGTATTGTGCAATGCATTTCTTAGTAGTAGCACAGGCTAATTTTGCTAATTTCTTATGTTCATCAATGCTAAAAAATGAGAATTTTGGACTCAAACAATAAAATGTCAAGTCTTTTTTTATATATATCAAATATGGATAAAAATAATTAAAAATTGACCATCTTTATGATGTTCTAGTCTTTTCCGACGATTGAGTTTTAGATTATAAATAATATTTTTATCTACCTTGATATTCTTGTTTTTAGCGACTTTATTATGAAACTGCTTACATTGAATATGACCAGCGTATAATGAGGTGTATAAATTTAAAAAGATTCTGTTAGGTGAATTTTGGTAGTTTGTGAATTTGACGTTGTGAAATTGGATATCGTTCACATAAGTTCCTTTAAAGAAAAACGTCACGGTTATATTGATGTTAATACAGTCACAGTTGTACTTTATAGTTATTTCGTCCTCTTTGATGTCTTACTGCAGCCGCCTGTGGCACATGACGGTGTTTTTCGAACCATGTCTTAAAATTCTTATTTTTAGAAGCTTTATTGTGACTTTATTATGAAATATTGTTTTAAAGATTGTTTTAAAGATTTTTATATCTTTCATACATAATATATCAGGGTGATTAAAAAGATGATTTTCAAATCTGAACATGCACACTAGTCAAAGTTATACTTTTTTAGTCAAAAAAAGTTTTTCAAATAAACAAATTCAAAATCATATATGATATTGAGCTCTTCTGTTTGAGTTTTGTCTTCGTTGTTGATTTTTTGTTGTTTTTATTGTTTCAATTGTTAGAAAATGAATGTAGGTATTACATTTTTAAACATATAAAATGATCCCATTTTTATTACCATCATTGTAAATAATCAAATGAAAATTTTCACTCTAATTTTTGAGGAAAATAATCATTTTTTCTCACTTGTTTCACATTTTTCTATGACTTTTTTTCATTTACTTATTGTATTTTGTAATTAGGACGCCGTTTGTCAAACTCTTGTAGAAAGATGTGGAGAAAGTAAGATAAAATCATTATTTTCCTTAAGAATGAGTTTTAGAATTTCTATAAAATGATGTGATTATAAAAAAAACTGAGAGAGGAACTCACAAAAAACAAAATTCATCTCATCGACTTCTTTCCTTTAACTTAGACAAATTTATGTTTCTTTGTTAGTTTGTTAAGTGCAAAATATGGTGTGTAAATATAAAAAGAGGCGGTTTGGTGAATTTTTGTATTTTGTGAATTCGAATTGGTGATAATATAAAAAAAAAGTGATGGGTGACTTATTTTGAAGACACAGGGAGCCAGAAAGCGGAAGATAGCACGCTTCGTGATTGAATAAATTGTATAAATTCTAATTTCTAACAAAGATGAACCAGAAATATTTCATCTCAATCTGTAAGGTTGTCTTTTATACTAAATACATACAACTTGCAATATCTAAATAGTTTACGCAAGATTAATTCATATGAGACTATCTGCGAAATAATGATCAAATTATCGTGATTTGAAGTCTCGGCAAAGGTAACGTTGGGTCAAGGAAAATCTGTATTTCTGGAATTAATTTTCCTGTTCTAATTCAAATGTTTACTGTACAAAAAAATAATTACAATTTTCGTCCAATAATAACGTAGTTGTGCGGAATGAATTGAAGAGAATTATATCGAATTAAAAAGAATTCAACTAAATGCCAGTAAATTCATCAGAATCGCAAGTATCTCGACGAACTTTAGTTGATTCAAGAGAATTCGAGTTCATGCAAGAAAAATCAAGTTGATATTACGACAATTTCAATGGTAAAAAAAAATTCTAGTAGATTCAAGGGAATTTCTAACCGAGTCAAATCGACGTTGATACAGTAGGATTCCAGTGGATTCGAGGGAATCATAGTGGATTCAAAAGAACTCCAGTCGATAAAATATAATTCCAGTAGATTCAAGAGGAATGAAGTGGATTCAACAACATTGTAGCTGATATAATAGAATTCCAGTGGATTAGAGAAAATTCAAGTGGATATATAATCAATCCCGCGAATTAAGAACGATTCCAGTGGATTTAAAGAAATTCAAGTGGATTTTCGAGATTCGAGGTATCCTCTACTAAATTCCAATCAACTAAACTGAATTAAAGCTACGTCTGTTAAAAGTAACTAAAGTTCAAATAAAAAGAGAACTACCATCATTTTCTCAAACATTTCTTTAAAATTTATATCTTTTCAATATTCAAATCATCCACGTCATCTAGTTTGGGTGTTTCGGAACCTTTAAACGCCCCCAATGATTCCAAGTATTGATAAATTGAAATTTATGTTCTTCCGATCTTGAAAATATTCAAATTTTAAAGTATTATAGGAAAATTAATACCGAACCTTCTCGAGAATAATTTGATTTCTTTTTTCTGGATAAAAAAACGAAAAACTTTCGACTGCTTTCTGTAAGATAAATGTCAAACATTATTTTAGAGGCTGCTTGCTCCAGCTTCATGAATAAATGTTGATGCAAATAATATTTATGTAAGTCTGTAATTTTCTGTATTTTGGTTAAGTTGTTTTGGCTGTAGAATGATTTTTATAAAAAGATTTGAATTCATAGAGGAAAGCGGGACATGGTGAGAAACTATAATACCAAAATTTAGTAGTTGCAAAATGCTCTAAAATAACTATATAGGCTTTGAATTTATGATCTTTTGCCACTTGGTATTACTGAAAAGCTATTTTGGCGACAATGAGGAGTAAAGACGGACACACTTTGGGTTGTAATAACTAGTTACTTATTGCTAAATTGAATGTTTTAACTTCGGGATACGGAAGAGAAAGAGTTAGACATTCTATATTTGAAGTATTAATATCTTATTTGAATTCCTTTCGGTAATATATTGAGAACCCCCTAAAAAAACGTCCCGATTAGCTTCGTCTTACAGTCCCAAACATAAGTCAATTTACCTTTTATTTACAAATGTTTCTTGCTATTTTAAAGTTATAATTTTCCAACGGATCGAATGTTTTAACTAAGAATAAGTGGATACGAATACATTACGTCCATAAGTTTTCAAACAGGTCATGGTTTTTTCGAAAGATCATTACTCGTCGGCATGAGTTGCTAGAATCGAGACTCGTGCAGACGATTTGGCAGACGTGTACCAGCAAAGTTATGTGTGCGAAAAGGCACTTCACAACAAAGATGGTAAAGCAGCCGAACAAGTAATATTGGCCGGAGGGGCCTTTCGCGCCAAGATGGAAACTGTGTCACTGGTCAGACCAACTGTTTGTCGAAGAACGTGCTTGTGGATGGGATCCTCCTTCTTGTGGACAATAAGCAATTCATTTTAATTATAATCCTGATCGGAAAACACCGTTACTCCTCTCAGGATGGGTTCAATGGTTTAACGATCCTGTCCGCGAATCAACCTCCAAGTCCTTCCTATACACATTGGACATGGACAGTATCAGCTGTAGTCTCTACCTATTCCAGAGTCCCCTTCTAATGTAAATACATTTCTGCTTCTTCCTTTAAAGTTTCCATTCAAATGCTACCTGCTGTCCACCAGGAGGCATATCGGTAATTAGCTCAAACAGGAAGGTACATAGTTGCAATTAGATGTTGCTCCTAATGTCTAGGGAAACCTAAAATAATTAGGAGAGTAATGAAGATTTGTAGTATGTTCTACAAGTTTTTAGATTATATTGATGCTGAACTTGGAATTGGAGTCGAGAACATTTCAAATAAGGAAATTAATTATTCTCTAGACTCTAGAGGATCTGTTTATTAATGAACCTTAAAAACAAGATAAGGGGCCTTTCAAAAATTACGTCATACTGCCACGGGGGGTCAACAGGTTGTGTGATGATTTGTGATCTATAGCGGGAGGTGTTTACGCAGAATGCGCCATCATACATGGAAATTATAAATGTAAATGACAATTTCTTGAGAAGCTTGAAAAAATGAAATTTAGTGATATTATTTTACAAGTAAAGCATCTAAATATAGACTTAACACTCCTTCCCCAATTACCCTCTTTACCCCTTTTTTACAGAATTCCCCTTTTTCTCCTGTTTTCAAGAAACTTTCCCTTTTATTCGTTTTGTCGGTTAAATGTGAACAGAATTAATACAACCCAATAAGACAATCCAACTGTTTTTCATTAAAAGTTAATTGTTTTTAATTGAAAAGTCTACTACTATATTTTTGGTTCAAAATTAATATCTTTTGGTGGAAGATTCAACTATTTTGTTGAAATTCTTTTTTTCCTGAAAGTTAATTTTTCATTGAATATTCAACTATTGTATTTTTGATTGAAAATTGATCGTTTTTAGTTGAAAGTTCCATTATTAAATTTTCCATTAAAAATGTATCCTTTTTTGGTAGAAAATTCAACTACTTGGTTAAAATTTCAACTACCTTGTTAAACTGCCATTTTATTGGTAGAAGATTTAACTATTTTTTTAATTCGTTCTCTTTTATTTAAAAATTCACTTTTTAAACTAGAAATTAAACTCTTCCATTGGTTGAAAAATGATCTCTTTGCTTGAAAATTTAACTATTTTGTCGAAAAGAGGTTTTTTTTTTTAACCAATTCTTATAACTTGAAATTTAACTATTCCATTTTGGGTTGAAAATTAATCGTTTTTAGTTGAAAATTTAATTGTTTTGTTGAAAATAAGCTTTTTTGTTGAAAATTCATAATTTAGGGTGGTCTATTTAGTTTGAGAATTCTTCTCTTTTGGTAGAAATTTTACCTTCTTGGTCAAAAATTCAACTATTTTGATAAAAATTCGCCTTTTTGGTTGAATTCAGCTGTTCTTGAATGAAGATTAAAATCTTTTTTGGTGAAATATCAACGATTACTTGTACATTTTTCGTTAAGAATTTATCTTCTTGGTTATATTCTATTGTTGTTCATTTAAAATGAATATAATTTCTTCGTCAAAATATCAACTATTATATTTTTCGTTGAGAATTAATCTTTTTCATTTTATTTGAAAATCCAACTATTTCATTAGAAATTGTATAATTTTGTTAAAAATTAAACTAATTTGTTGAAAATGTAATTATTTTTCAAAAATATAACAGTTCTTTTGAACATTCGTCCTTTTGTATTGAAAATTCAACTGCTTTGTTGAAAATTCGTCCATTAGCTTGATAGTTCAACTCTTTGGTTTTAAATGAAACTGTTCGGGTAATAAATTTGTTTTTGGATGCTTCTATTTATAGGAAAATTCATCTTGTTAGGTCGAAAATTTGGTAACAAAGTCATTTTTTTCGAAAATTCAACTTCTTTATTGAAAATTCGTCTTTTTGGATTAAAAATGCATATTTTTTGGTAAAAAAGTTTTTGGTTAAAATTTAACTATGTATTTGGTTGAAAATTCATCTAAAAAATTTTCAGGCTTGAAAGTTAACTGTTTTTTTTAAACATTTTTCTTTTCAGCTTGAAAACTCAACGTTGTTGGAAATTTATGTATTTTGTTATAAATTTGTATTTTTTGTAGAAAAGTAATCTTCCCAATAAAAAATTTAACTGATTGGTTCAAAATGTAACTATTTTGTTGAAAGTTCGTTATTTTTTTAGTTCAAAATTAATTTTTTAACTGAAAATTGAAGTATTCCATTATTATTAGTTGAAAATTGATTATTTTTAGTTGAAAATTCAACAGTTTTTTTTAAATTCATATATTTTATTGCAAGTTCGTCTTTTTTTATAGAAAATTCAACTATTTGGTTGAAGATGCAATATATTTCAAATTTAAATCTTAAGCGTTTAAATTGAATTGAATATGGTACTTATAAATTAATTTTATTTAAAAGAATTTATTCCCCAATTTTTCCGACAAATCACCCCATATATTTCCCCTATTTTAAGCATTTTCGGCCCTAAAGTCTGTTAAAATATTATTTTTGTATGTTTAGTTTTTTATTTTAGGCGTTTATCAAGTGAAATCGAAGAACAAAAATTCATTTTATTTACTAAGTGCCTTTAATAAGAGAACCATGTTCTAGAATAATAGCAATAATCGTGTTTAGGCTATAACAATGAACTTTACAAATGCTCGCGAATTCTCCACTTTCTTCACTCGCAAATCTGCAATTGCAATAAATGTCCAAGAATTAACCGATCGTGACATTTAGAAAGGAAGAGATTGAGCGATTAGTTAACGATTCAGATTTAGCAATTAATGTCGACCGGAAATGCAAATCGTTAACATCACCTATTAAAATTTATGACTGATTCTTTGCGAAAGTGCCTCGCGAAAATTAGTGCTGCTAGTCTCGATACGAGTTCGAGGGTTGACCTTAAAGACCTTAAAGAACGGCTCTACTCATCTTTCAAGTAGAGAAAGTCAATCACTTTCACTAATCGGACGGCAGGTCGAACCCACTGTTCTTTTGTCGCATTAACTTTTTTGCCCCTCTTTTATTTTCATATCTGAAATTTTGCCGCGGGACTTGTGTGTGGTCCTAAATTAACGACTCGTTTCGTAACTGCTTTCCCTGGATAAATGTCATTGACCGGGATCACTAGCCTTCGATGTATGGTATTCCCTCTCTGACAATGACCGTCAATATCACTCACTTCTTCATGTAATAAAATCATTTTTTTAAACAACAAAAAAATACTTTCTCAGGCCTTGGATCGTACGAATGTTTCGACTTTCTTTTAAAAGGCAGCTAATCGACATTTATCCATTTTTCTCACTAAGGAAATGAAAATATGATCTACTAAAATCTAAGAAGGATTACAATATGAATCATAGTGAAACTTTCACAATAGAAATTTAAAATGTATAAAAAACGGTACCATTTAAACTGGGAACATTAAAGCTTGAATATTTTTTCATTGAAACTTGATAATAATTATTCAATTCTAAATTTATAGCGTTTGGAATTGAACGCTTTTTGATTGGGTAAATCTTTGAAGGTTCTAAATCTTTTTTTCAAAATGCAATTCAATATTAAACGTACTTTCAATATATTAACAGCAAAAAATAATTTGATTTCAAAAACGTCATAAGATTGTTGTTAAAATTGAAAAAATGAAAAACTTCGCATTTTTTTATTTGTTTATCTCAAAAGAAAGCCTATTTTTCCCTTTAAAAGCTTTGAGGTTAAAAAGTAAAATTTTAATTTCTTAATTATGATAATAAGCGATGAATTTTGGGAATTTTTAACTCTTAATGCCAAAAAATAAGAAAATGTTTACTACAATTTTGATAGATTTTTTAACGCCCTTTCCATCAGTCGTAAACATTTTTTTTAAACGAATATTTAATGATAAAAATGAAAGTCAGAAATAAATTTGACTTTCATCATAGAAGGAGGCTTTTTTAAATTTTGTTTTGGGCTAAAAGGAAAGCTGGGGGTTTTCTTTTAATCATTCGTGAAAATATCCTTTTTTCTATAATTCGCGAAAAAGTGCCAGTTTTTCCACCCGTTTTTGGTGTAAAAAGTTACCGATTTTTGCTCGATGACGTGGCGCATGCGCAGTGCCGACCTTTCCGGGCAACAGTGACAAAAGTGGACAGATGCAGTGGAAAAAGTAAATGGACAGTGATAAAAGTGAGGCACAGTGGAAAAAGTAAATGTTATTTCGGGTGGGTTCGTGCTGCCTCGGGTGGACTCGTGCATCGTGCGCAGCCAACTTCATTCTATTTTCCGACTGTCGTCCCTAACCTAAAAGCAATTTCCTGAAAAGTCTCGAGTTGTGTATTTTGTATGTACTTTTGTCACTTGGCTAAAGCAAAAAAAACCGTCATAGTTTCTCCGAAAATACTGTGCTTCGTTTTTTTCACGAAAAATCGGAAGTTTTGAATCCCTCAACTTTATGGGCCAACTATTCAATTGTGAGAACCAACTTATTATTACTGCCGTATTATTGCCATGGTTTTGATAATTGCCATTGTCATTGTTGCGTCAATCGACAAAAAATCGCCTTCTTTTTACACAAAAAACAGGTAAACAAAAACTAGCACTTTTTAACAAATTATAGAAAAAGTATCGTGTCCCACACATTGAAAAAGCGACGATTTAAAACTCGTGTGATAGCCACCCTCGCTCCGCTCGGGTAGCTAACTTCACACTCGTCTTAAATCTCTCGCTTTTTCAACTTGTAGCACAATATACTATTAAATCATTTACAAATGTTTAAATTTCGAATTTCCTAAAGAGGAAACCCCAAGCTTTCTTTATAGCCCAGAAAAGGTAAAAAATAGTTTGTTTTTTTTCTATAAAAAAGTGAAATTTATTTTGGACCTTCAATTTTGAAAATCAAGTTTTTTTTTAAATGGTTAAGACCAATAAAAAGGGCGTGATAAAACCTATCGAAATTCGTGTAAACATTTTATTATTTGTTGCCATTGAAAGAGTTAAAAATCGTCGAAGCAGATGGAATATTCTCAAAAACTACTTACCGCTTATATTCATAAATAAAAAATAAAAATTCCACTATATTCAATCTCAAAGCTCTTATAGGCAAAAACCAAATATTTGTTTTGTGATAAGAAAATTTTAAAATATTTCTCTTTTCCGTAAAAGTCAAATTTGTTTTTTGCTTTTATTTTTGAAGGCCAAATATTTATTTTAAAAAACTGCTAATGATCAATGGAAAAAGCGTGAAAATGCCTATTGCAACTATACTGAACGAAATTTTTTTTCGTTCTTAGAAGAGTTAAAAATAGCTGAAATAGACGATATCCACAAAAATCCCCAAATTTCCCCGATCCCCTACCCTCGGTCCATATTTATCCAAATGACAAAAAGTTTTCCCAAGTATGACTTAGATCGGACAACTTCGATTTTTTGAGTGGGTACACTTGCAAAAATAATTTTCTTAATACACGAAATTATTTTTCAAATTATTATTAATAATAGTACAAATAAAAATAAATAATTTAGTTTTAAACGCTTTAAAACTATTTGAATTGAAAATATTAATTTAATTTGAAATACTTTCAGTTTTATATTATTAAATACTGAATGTTCTTCATGTCTGAACGATAAAATGAACGGATTGTTTTATTAATTGACTTATCAACTACAAATAGTACTAAATTATTGGTTCATTTACGTTAAAAATGTTAGCGTACAAGAGAAACTTATAAAATGCTTATTCTTATTTGCAGTTGTAAAAATATTTTTAGATATAATAATAAAATGTATAATTAAGAAGAAAATACTTTGTTTATTTCAACGTTTAGAACTTTAGGTAGATTGAATTAGAAAACTTAAAATTTAAAAAAATCTGAAAACATAAAATTACTCAACTTTTAAGGTTTTACTTTTTCATATAATTGAAAATAAAATTATTTCTGTCTTAATAAATTCAATTTACAATTATTCGACTTAGAACTTTTTCGAGATGAAAAACTTTCAACTAATTTTAAATTGCAATTTGAAAGAAAATGTCCTTGAACCTTCATAGATTTACTCCTTTATTTGATTTTTCTGTATTTAATACTTGAGTGTCTGATGATGGTTTTTGTGCCAGATCTTTTAGCATGAGTATGTGTACCGCCGGACAACTCCACTTCTCTAGGTATGGGTCTGTGAAAATTTTACTTCACTAAGGTGGGCTTAGAATCATTGTATGAATTTATTCACAACTGGTGGTAACCCGCGGCTGCATCCGACTTTATTAGAAGTACTCGAATTTGCCTAAATTTTTTGCCAGGATATTTGGCCAGGGGAGAGGAAAACTGCAGAAAACCATCATACCAAGTTCAGCCGGTTTTCCGACTGTCGAGTTTGAAAGATACCGAACCATCGAGTGCACACAGTCATTCTCGGCGTCAAACTGGAAATCCTTGTACCTGATTCATAATAATTTGAAGATGTCGGAGAGTCTTGAACTAACCAAAGGGGGCGGGTGACGCGAATAATGGGGATAGTTTATTTCGACGTGCAATATTGTTGGAACCTAAAGGTCAAGGTATAAGAGTAGAGTGCAATAAGAGAGAGGATACTTGCACTCAGTATCTTGCAGTAAAACTTCTTTTGGCATGTGATAGGATGTTGATTTAGTGCCCCTGGAACCAAAGAGAAACCATTGTTTGGACTAGTAAAAGAAGCTTTGAAAGGCCCTTAGTAAAAATATCAGGGAGCGAGCTTCCATTTCGTGCTGCCAATTATCTGACGCCGTAAATACCAATAAGTCTTGACACCCCCGACATGTCATGGCCACTATACAATCTCCGCAAAATTCCCGATGTAATCCCTTTATATTTCATACTACGAATGGAATTTAAAGTCAGGAGTGGTAACTTGTAATTTCAAATTAGGATGATAATCCAGCGAAAATAAATACCGCAAATATCAAGGAGTGTTCAGAGAACATTGCGAACAAGCCCTCATTTTTTAGCTATGAGTCAGTTTATGGTAATTTTTTAATCACTAGGTGAGGTTTCACTTTCGAATTTAGATCCTCTCAAAAATTTAGACGTAACGAGCTGGTGAATTTGATGCTGCTTTTGTGTTCGTCTAATCACTCTAATCCTAAGGGGCGTCCATAAACTACGTTACCAATTTCAAATACCAAATTTTACGTTCATTCTGCGTTTTCTCGCGTTTCTAGTGAGTTCTGAAAAAATTTCTAGTAAATCGTGAACTAAGTTTACTTAGTTGGAGAATATAGTTAATTCAACTTCTTTCTTAGTTGTGGGTAACTAAATTCTTAGTTAGGTTGACTACTTAAACCATTTAAGTTAATTAAGAAAAATACTACAACTAAGATGATTAGTTAGAATAACTTTCATAACTTGGAATAAATTTCAACTTTTTTTCTCAATTGCAATAACTAAGAAATTAGTTAATTTGAATTAATTCTTAGTTAATCTAACTGAGAAAAGTGGTGGAAATGAAAACACTTATTCTAACTTACTCATCCTACTCCCCTAAGGCTGTAATCTATTTTTCTTAGTTAACTTACATGGTTTGAGTAGTCAACCTAACTGAGAATTCAGTTACCCACAAATAAGAAAGCAGTTGGATTAACTACTTTTTCCAGCTAAGTAAATTTAGTTGACGAATTAACAGGAACTTTTTCAGTTTTCAATACTACGTGACCGTGTGATGATTCGGTAATTAATCAAGAATATTTAAAAATATCAAAATATCAGACTACACAGCCGAAAAAGTACTTATAACAAGGAGAATATAGAGATCTTGCACAAAAGTAGGGGAATAATAGGGGAATATATTCTTTTATATAAAATTAATGTAGTTACCCCATATTGAATTCAATATATGGAATGCTTTAAATTCCTAAGATTTCAAGACGAAATATATTGCTTTTTCAACAAAATACTTGAGTTTTCCACCAACAAGATTCATTTTCTACCAAAAGAGATAAATTTTCAACGAGAAAAAAAATAATGTTCTACTAATTATTTGATTGTTAACTAAATAATTAAAATTTCAATCAAAAGAGACAAATTGTCAACAAAATACTTGAACTTTTAACCAAATAGTTAAATTTTCAAGACAAAAAGACGAATTTTTTTGAAAGCAGTTCAATTTTCAACAAAAAGGTTCATTTTCAACCAAGAAATATGAATCTCCAAACAAGCTAGATGGGGTTTCTACCATTAAAGATGAATATTCAATTAAAGAAACAAAATTAAAAAAAAATAATTTAAAACCTACAAAGATGAATTTTTAAATAAAAGAGATTGTAAACTTTAACCGAAGACAGTTGACTTTCCAACCAAATAGTTGAACTTTCAACTAAAAAACATGTTTTCAAAACAAAAAAGGAATTCTCAATTTTTTATTTTAAAACATTAATTTAAAAAACCAGCGAATTTTCAACCAGTTAAATGCAACCATGAAAGACGAATTTTAAAGAATTTATTAATTTTCTACCAAATAGTTCTATTTTCAACTTATAACAGTTGAAATTTCAACCAAAAATATGAATTTTCAACAAAAACGTAAATGTTCAACCAAATAGTTCAAATTTCTACCAAATTGTTGATTTTTCGAAACCAAAAAAATGAATTTGTTACAAAGTAGTTCAACTTTTAACCAAGTAGTGGCATTTTCAACCAAAAAACATGAATTCTCAACGAAACATGTAATAGTTTATACTTCATATCAAAAATATTTTATTTTGAAATCAAAAACAGTTGAATTCGCCAAGAAAGACAAATTTTTTAACAAAATAATTGAATCCTCAAACAAGGCAAATAAGTTTTCAACCAAATAGTTGCCTTTTTAACCAAAAAGGTTGATTTTTTGACAAAGTTGTTGAATTTTTAACTAGAAAAGTTCAATTTTCTATTAAAAATATTAATTTTCAACCAATAATGGAATAGTTACATTTTTAGTAAATTTTTATCGTGCAATTTTTTACCAAAGAGATGAATTTTCAACTACCATGGTGAATCTTCAACAAAAGATTGAATTCGCAAAAAAGGAATTCAACATTCAACCAAATAGTTGAATATTTAACTAAAACGATGATTTTTTCACTAAGAAGAGTAATTTTCTATCAACAAAGATGAATTTTCAACAAAAAATATGAATTGTCAACAACAAATATGAATTTTTTACCAAATAGTTGAATTTTCAACTAAAAAAGATTAAATTTCAAGCAAATAGTTGAACTTTCAACTGAATGAGATAGATTTTCAAATAAAAATGGAATAGTTAAATTTTCAGATTAAAAAATTAATTTTCATCCAAAAATGAAACTAATCATCCATAAAATAGTTAAAATTTCAACCGAAGAGATGAATCTTCAACCAAAAAAAGTGAATTTTTAATAAATTAGTTCAACTTTCAACTAATTAATTAAATTATTGACAAACAGAAATAACTTTTAACAAGATCCAATGTTCTAAATTATTGATCAAAAGCACAAGCTAGTTAAAATGTTCGCTTTTTATTTCATTATGACCTCAATCATAAATTCACAGAATATAAATTCTATAAATGTATTTTCTCAATAATATGCCGTGGCTAAATTCACGACTTGCATTTTCAACAAAATAATTAAATTTTCAACCAAATAGTAGAATTTTTAATCCAAAGAGATAAACATTGAACCACCAATATAATAGTTTACTTTTAAATTGAAAAGAATTAACTTTCAATGAAAAATATTTGGATTTTCTTTTTCGGTTCTATTACTTCAGTTCGCATTTGAGGGAAAAAATGAGAAAAAGAAGAAGTTTTTTGAAAACAGGGGGAAAAAAAGAAAAAAATGTATTTAACTTTGTTAAAATTTAGCATCAGGAAACGTACTATACGTTATCTAAGTTCGTAAAGTTACTTCCACTGCTGGGGAGGGGGGGGGGGGAGAAAACCACGATTGGAAAGAGGGAAAGAGGGGGGAGGTCTCTTTCCCTGTTACCAATCGTAGTTTTTGGTCCGACCCCCTCCCCCTTCAAATTGGTAACGTAGTTTATGAACGGCCCCTAAGGTGCAATTTGAGGGCCCGGATCAAAGAACCTGTTGTAACTTTCTGGCGCCTAAAGAGTGGGGGGTCCCCTGAACGTCGTTTGAATTCAAGATTATGCGCCAGAAAGTTATAACCGGTTTTTTGACCCGGGCCCTCAATTGCATAATGTCTTTTATAGATGGGAAAAAATTGCAGATTAGGAAAATGAACTGGATTAGTATGCTTCACTCTGAGCCACTATAAATCATAATCTGATGCAATGCTAGTGGTCGTTCTGTCGAATTGAAGTCATAAGCACTTAGGCAAATCCAGTTTCTGAGACCGGGCATGAAGTCATTATATTGTAAGTAGAGAAAGCCATATTGAATAGTATCAATAGTGTCTTACCCTGGTTGAAAGACAAAGAAATTAGTACAGCCCTGGGGGTAAGTTGAGGAAGGGAATTGCTGAATCCTGTTGCACGTTTCTTGACCCTGGACGTTCGATTCTCTGCTGTCTGATTCCTATCACTTATCTTCGCTAATAGGTAAAAGGAAATGTACAACACAGATTCCTTTCAAGAGGCTCGGTACTGGCGCCTGCCTGTTCGTAATCACAGGTTGCGTACACAGTAGTAGATCATAAAGCGAAATTTTATGTTCTTTTCTTTACCTGCTTATCTCTCATACATATTATACCTATTTCTACAGAAAATGAAAACTTTCTTTTAATTTCTTTAATTCCATTAAATTTTAATATTTTACTAGCAGTAAACACATATTCACGTTTATGGATTTTAATTTCCTGAGATTGAAAATATTAACATTTTTAAAATCCATTATCAGACACATTTTTAAATATTAAGTTTTAAAAACTTTTGAAACAATAAATGGAAATCAAACAATGAAAATTATTTTGAATAGAAAGCGTTCGAAATTAAAAAAATATGCGAGTATGTTGAACTATTTTGGATTGAAAATGTTCCGATTCAAACAATTTTGGATTAGTTTAAATTTAAGATAAATGGTAAATGTTTCGAAGGAAATGAAAAGGAATTGAACTCGTATCATTTCTCAATAAAAGCGATTAAAATGGAATAATTTGAAATTATTTTGTTTCCTTTAAGTATATTATAATAAAAGCTTGTTTTTTTTAACTATATTGAACGATTTTAAATTGTAAACGTTCCAAGTCAAACAATTTTATTAAGCCCAATATTTCATATGAAATGAAAATGAATTGAACTTTTATCATTTCTGAATAAAAGCGATCAACATTGAATAATTTGAAGTCATTTCGCTTATTTTTAGTAGAAAATGTTAATACTAAGGCTAATGTTTCGAACGAAATAAAAAGGAATTGAACCTGTATAATTTCTAAATAAAAGCAATTGATACTAAATTATTGAGAATTATTTTAACTTGTATCATTTCTAAACAATAGCGATTAAGATTGAATAATTTAGAAATATTTGGTTACTTTTTGGTATATTTGAATAAAAGTTTGTTTACAAAAACATATATCGACCAATTTTGAATTGAAAACGTTCTAAATCGAACAATTTCAGATTACCCTAAATTTTGAAAAAGGCCAATATTTCGAATGAAATGAAAAAAAAAATTGAACTTCCATAATTTCTAAATAAAATCGATTAAAATTGAATCATTTGAAATTATTGTGAACTTGTATAATTTCTAAAATAAAGCGATTAAAATTGAATTATTTGAAATTATTTTGTTTCTTTGTAGTATCTTTTAATAAAAACTTGTTTTTCAAGTATTCGAGATTGAAAAATTTTACATTCGAAGCTCTCAAAATTGAAATATTTCAGACTGAAATATTGAAAATTGGACAATTTCATAGAAAAGGAATATAAATTATATATATAATTTATAATTCAAAGTGTTAAAAATTGAGTAGTTTTATTTTAAATTAAAGAATCTCGAAAATCAACAATTTCAGACTAAAATGTTGAAAACAGGACAATTTCAGAACATCAAAAATGGATTATTTTCAGATTAAAATTTTGAAAATTGGATCAATTAAAATTCATAAGAATTGAAAGTATATTATTGTTACTTGAAAGTATTCAAAATTGAATAATTTAAAATAAACACTTTTGAATTTAAATAATTTTCAATTCGGAGCGACTAAAATAAGACAGTTTGAAATTGAAAACAAAATTAACGATTTTAAAGCTTCTGAGATTCTAGAATTTTGAATTGTTATTACATTAAAAAACGTGATTTTAACATTAAAGTTGATTAGACAAATTTCTGCAAAGAAATAAATTCAGGCATTTTCACCTTTCAAACTGAAAAAATTTTCAATCGCAAACCTTTTAGATTCAATTATTCCAAAAAAGGTTCAAAAATAAAAGTAATTTTGAATAAGAAACTTTAAAAATGAAAATGTTTCCATCACGGAACGTTAAAAATTAAACGAATCCGAATTTCGTTTGAGACTGAAAAAATCTTGAATCACCAAGAATTATGATACTAAAACTTTTTTATACTCAAATCCTTAAAAATTTCTATTATATTAAGTAGTAAACTTGAAACTTATGGAAGGAAAAAATTGGAAATTTAGAGTTTAACATGAAAATTCAGAACTCTAAAATTATATCAATCGAAAATTAAAGAATTTATTGAATTATTAAAATATCAATTTAAGATATTTCAGGTTTGATTCTGTTTTAATTTTAAACAAAACCATTTTTTACTTTTTAATTTCAAATTGTTTAATTTTCAACGCTCCATTTAGAATTATTTATTAATTCTTCAAATTATCCAATCAAATATTTAAAAAAATTTTAATGATTCACTTTTTTTTTTAATCTCGAACTAAAAATCGGACAATTTAAAAGTATTACATTGAAAATAAGAAATAGAAAAATAATACAAAACTAGATTGTTATATATGATTCTAATCTTTGAAAATCCCTAATTTTATACCTTTCAATTCGAAATGGTTTTTTTTAAGTTGAGTTTTAAATGAACAATATTTTGGAATACTTTGAAAAAGTAATTCAATTTTCAGTGTTTTGAATTTATTTTGGATGCACATAATTCAAGTTGTTCAATCACAAATCTTTTAAACTGATAATTGTTCAACAATTGTGTACGTTTAACATTGAAACCAAAGAATTTAGAATGTTTAAGTCTGATATTATTATCAGATTTGTAACTGTCTAAAATTGAAACCAAACAATTTGAAATCCAAAATTATTTAATTTGTAACTGACTATCGAGGATTTCAGTATGAAATTTTAAAAGATTTAATAATGCAATTGTCCTAACATTTGTAATATTTGAATTTGAAACTGCAATAATGTGAAATTTGAAATTGGGTTTTGCATTCAAAACTATAATTTTTAATTTGAATAATAGAAATTTAAAGGATGATCAATATATTAATAATAATGGTAAGTATCATATCATGCAGTATCAAGTGACATTCGAAGTGACTAGATCGATTTTTACCTAAAAAATGTGATTTCTGTAAAAAAAATAATAGTCATTTTCACCTCCAAAATAGAAGAATTTTGAATATTCAAAGTTCAATCATTCTAAAAACTTAAAAAATATTAGGCTTTCTAATTGAAAACTTTGAAAATAATTAAATTCAAACTTGAAGCGTTGAAAATGAAAGAATTTCTAACTTCTTTGAAAAATTGAAGCACTTTTAAATAAGGATCTTGAAACTAAGTCATTGAAAATGTAATTATTATTAAAATTGTGCATTACGATTTTTCAAATACAGTAGCTTTAATCTAAAGTGTAAAATTAATAATTTGAAAATTAATAATATATTATTTCCATGCCGGAAGGCAAAAAACACACAAAAAGCGAGCAGAAACATAGGGATTTCAATATGGACAAAATGAATGAATGCATTTTTGAAGATTATTGTTATTGATAATATTAGATGGCATTTTTGTTTTCATTTAAATTTCTTCTCTTAAGCAAGGAATTCTATCACTAATCATATTCAAATCATCAGGATGTGAAACTGTCAATAATTTTCTCAGATAATAAGTGATTTACGACTGCATGTATCATATGATTAGAGGTAATATTTATTCATCATGGACTAATTGTTGATGAACTTTCTTTGTTGTAGATGCGGAAATTAAGGGAGAGCGAGAGAAACCATCACATTCGATTGGCGCCACGGATAGAAGAGAAAATTCCGAACGGTGATCATGCGGTGAGTAAAATTAACATGAAATTATGTTGCAATTGGAATTGAAATCGTGAATTTTTGTGCAATATCAATCTAAAACATTCATTTGGTTTGAATTGAGGCTTTGTATTCAAAATTTTGCCTGAAGCGTTTTCAAATTTAAATATTTTACTTTTCATTTCCAAATTAAAACCTATAGTGTGGAACAATAAAATTCAACTTTTGGTGTTCAATTAAGTTTTTAGACTTGAAACAATACTATTCGACAAATAATGAAAAAACCGTTGACATGAACATAATTAAACAAATGCAAACTCAAAATGGATAATTTTTTATTGAAAGCATTTAAAGTTTATTTTTTCCCAAGTGAATTTAAACAATTTTCTCTTTTCTAATAAAAATATTAATCAATTGTTTAATCTGAGATTGCACTTTATATTTTTCAAAATTGTACGTGAAAGTAAGGCTTTCCAATTTGAGCATGGGTGTACTTGCTGGGAACATGGAATTGTTTAAAGCTTCTTGTTCAGCCACCGAAGTTAAGCAGCGGGTATACTTGGGTATACTCGGATGGGGATCGCCGCACTATACAAAATATCGAACTACATCAAACCCCCGGTTTAAGAACAGTGTCGGGGGTAGCCATGATAGCCTTGTAGCCTTGATCATAATTCGGGGGAATCCAAACGTAAACAGCCAGGGCCGTATGAACCATTTCTGTTGGATTTTTCTCCATAGTAAAAAATATTTGTTTAATTTCGTCCATTTGGTTATCTCATATATATAATAATTTAAACTCGTGGAAGAACTACAATGTCAGCAATCCGTTACACGTAAACATATTGTTCCAGCTTATTTACTTTAAACGTTTGCGTCGACCTTTTCTGAATTCTCTTGAATACTTTTAAATGATCAATGTTAAAATCTGAAGAGATTTAAATTAGAAACGTTCAATATTTTAGAAATTACCTTTAGAGAGTTTAGAATTTATCAAATTTAAAAGAAAGCATTAAATTTGAAACATTTTCAATTGAAAACATACTTTATTTTCAAGACTGGCAAATTCAAAATATGTAGATTACAGAATCAAGAAAAAGTAAACAATATCTAATTGGAAGCATTCAAAAGCAAATAAAAAATTAAATTATTTATCATCGACAAATTTTTAAAGTTAAACGTGAAGTAAAAAGAGCATATACAAATGAAACACAAGACTGCAGAATCAAAAATTTGAAATATTAATAATATAAAACTTTTTTTAATTCCATTTAAGTATGTATTAAGTATAAAGTAAAGAGGCTGGCCTGCATAAAAAATTATACTTTTAATGAGAAATTTCTATTCTGTCTTTGAAAAACAGAATTGAAGCCATTGGTGGAAAAAGGACCTTTTTCTATCAATGGGTTAAATCGATTAAGATACGCCTTTTATACATAATATATCAAGTTCCTGTTGGTATTCTAATATTTACAATAGTTAATAACAATTGAAAATTGATTAGATTATCATAAATTAAAAAGTAATACAAAAATCGTAAAAACAAGCTTTACATTAATTTTTCGAAGATGTTAATTTGAAATTTGTACGAATTGAATAATGGAAATTAACTCAAAAGAACGAAAATAATTCAAACAAAGTTATTTTTAAAACTTAAATTTTTTGGAGTGTTATTTTTTTTAGCTGAATCGTGTACAAACAATATTCGAATTCAGTGACTAACGTTATTTGCAAAAAAAATCTAACAAAACAGTTAGCGGAGATGTAACCCTAATTTGATAAAGAAAAAGAAATTCGTTGATTGCATTGCTTTTCATCAAGTTAAGCTCAAAGGAATAATTTTAATTTGTTTTTCTTAATCATTGGATTCAATTTTTGAACTTTCTAGAATAATAATAATAATAATAAAAAGCTGTACATTTTCAATTGCATAAAAATGTACATAAAACTACAAGTCTTCGCTAAAAATTAGGCCGCTATATGGTATAACGAGATATAGAATTTGCTGGTCTCGGCTCAACGGCCTTTCATCGCTTTTGTAAATTCAAACAATATTTTTGAGATTGTAGTTTTATATTATTCTTTGATTAAATTTTTTCAAACTGTATTATAGTTAGAGAGTTAAGCTATTCTCAAAGCTGGCAAATACACCCCCATGTAGTACGACGGCCCCCATCCGATTATAAACGAGCCAAGCGCTGCTTAACCTCAGTGATCAAACGAGAAGCCTCAAAAAATGCAATAGGTCCAAGCGGACACGGCGCAATTTAGTGTGATCCAAATTTATACCTGCCACAAATCTATTTTTTATTTTTTGTGAATGACTCCCCCACCCCCAATTTGTTCGTTATCTAGAAAAAGATATTCTCTATTTTTTTCAAATGTTTTAAAATTAACATGGGATTTCAAAAGAGAAAAGTTCAGCTTTCAAAAAAATAGGAAAAATAAGTAATTGTTATTAACTTTTTGTAAATTAAATTTTAGTCACTTTTTAAGAAATGCTCAAGAAATATTTTCCACCCAATAACTTTTTATGTTGACCCCCCCCCTCACCCCTTATATTGTGCCCGGAAAATGCCCCAAACAATACAAAATAGCATTTTCATTTAAAATTCATGCTAAAGACAGTTTTTTTTATATTTTTCCAACATGAATTATTTTCATTCGATAAGTGACAAGTTTCCAAGTTCACTTTTTACCAAACAGTTGAATTTTCAACTTATAAAGGATAAATTTCTAATCAAAAATGGAATAGTACCATTTTTAGATAAAATAATTAATTTCAAAGAAAACAAAAATGAATTTTCAACAAAGAAGTTTAACTTTAAACCAGTGGTGAATCTTGAAAATATGTGAATTTTTAAGAAACTAGATCAACTTTCAACCAAGTAGTTGAATTTTCATCTAAAAAAGGATGCAGTTTTAGCCATATAGTTAAATTTTAAACAACAACAAAATAAATTTCCAAGCAAGAAGATTAATGTTCTACCAAAAAACACGAAGTTTCAACAAAATTGTTGAATTTTAAAGCCAAAAGGAAGAATTATTTACAACACGGTTGAATTTTCAACCCGAAAACATGATTTTTTAACAAAAAAGTTAATTTGCTACAAAAAAGTAAAATTTTCAAAAAAAATATCTTAATTTTTAACCAAATAGTTCAATTTATACCATAAATAATAATGTAAACAAAAAAGTTAATTTTCAACCGACTAGTTCAATTTTCTAGCAAATTGTTGAATCCTCAACCAAACCAGATTAATTTAAAACCAGACCCTTGCATTTTTAACAAAAAAGAATGAATTTTCCACAAAGAAGATTAACTTTCGACCCAAAAAGACGAATTTTCAACAAAATACATGAATTTTGAATTATAAAAGATTAATTTTCAATAAAAATATCAATTTTCAACTGAAACTCGAATATTTACATCGTTAGTTGGAAAAAAAAATTTTTAGAACAAAAAAAAAACGAATTTTCTACAAAATAAATACATTTTTAACTGATGAGATGAATTTTCGACTAAAATTAGGAATTTAAAAAAAATGAGTTTTCAGAAAAAGAATTCAACCCGAAAGATGATTTTTTAACCCAGAAGATTGATTTTCTAAAAAATGAATAGTTAAATTTTCTACCAATTAAATTTAATTTTTAACAAAATAGTTGAATCTTCAACAAAATAATAAAATCTTCCACCAAATACTAGAATTTTTAACCAAACGAGATGAATTCCGAATTGAGCAATATAATAGTAGACGTTTCAACCAAAAGTAGTTGCTTTTTCTTGTTGGGTTCTATCAATTTAGTTCGCATTCATTCAAGCGAAAAACGAGAAAAGGGGGAGAAAGAGTTTGTTTCTTAAAAGCAGAAAAAAAGAAGAATTCTTTAAAATTTATCATCAGAAAAAGTACTAAATGTTATCTAAGTTCGTCAGAAAATGCGTTACATAGGGGGGAGGGGGGTCAAAATTGTCGGAAAATTGCGTTACGTAATTCATGGTTGGCCCCAGAGTTACTTTCGCTGAATACCCCCCCCCCCCCCCCGCCCCATGATCAACCGTACTTTTTAACGTGATCCCCTCCCCCCTTAAATTGGTCACGTAATTTATGGACGGCGACTTATATATTGAGTGAAAAATGTAAAATCTTTCGTGAGAAGAGGGGGAGGAGGTCTCAGAAACCTTGAAGTCTTACAATAGGGGTTCTAGAAAAATCATCCTCACGTAATTAATGGACCTTCCCAAATAAATTCATGAAACGTAATAAAATCCTGATAAATCTTTCTTTCTAAATCGAAAATATGATTCTCGAATGAGTGGAAGAAGAAAATGAAAACCACGACTAATGCCTAGATTTATGATTTTCTTTTCGTTGACATGTCGTTAAGAGGTTTGAAATTTTTCAGGTGGATTTATGCAAAAGAGAGTGTGAAGCCGTGGCCGAGGTTGAACGCCTTCGAGAACTCGCGGTGGAACAGCAGGATGCCATAGAGGTACTCAGGCAGGCATTCAAGGTAATTTTATCATCATCATTATCGTCATCGTTGTCATCGTAATCGTGCTCACATCGCAAGGTCAATAGGTGTCCTGCAGTTTGTTTATTAATGTTCGCACTACGATTTCAAGACCTGGCGCGCGCGTCTCCCCAGCAGAGTTTTGCATTTTAATAGACCTCTTCATGTTAAGTCATTCACGCATGGGTGGCATCTTTTTCTTTTTTTCCTTTTTTTTTAATAGAGAGACTCTTAATTTCTGGGTTTATTCTAGCGGTTGGAAAAAAATAATCGTTCCAAGAAGGAAATGATAATTTTCCGTTACTTAGGTACATTTATATGCAAATCAGCCCACCTTGTGTGATCGGAAATACCACTTCCAATATTGCACTTCGTTCTAAAATAATTTTTACAAATTTAATCAGGGAGCTTTTAGAATTTAATTGATCAAAAAGAGGAACTATTCATGAAAAGCACATCTTCAAACGGTCTTATATCCAAGAAATGCCTTTTTCCACAAATAACGATTTTTGGATTAAGTTATGGGGCATTTCGCGAACGAGTGAGCGGTCATGTCTCAGAGTTTTCTCTACTTTGGGCTATGCATAATGTTTGTGGTTCTAAATGACTGTGCCAAGTAGTAGTTCGAAATTGCTCAAATTTTTGAAGATATTTGCATTAACAATTCCGAGCCACTTTTTTTCTCATTATCATATCTCTGTCGTCAATAAAAATAGAGATACATATTTTAGACAGTTTTTCTGTGTAATCTATTACAAATTCAAACGAAAAAATAAATAAAACTTGTTAATTTTTTTATTTGTTTACATAAAAACAAATTTTGGCGGTATTATTATTTTTTTATTTTGAAAAACTCTTAACTTAGGATTTTTCAATAATAAATATCCTGCATTAAATTCCTCACAAACGTAAGAAGGCCCATTTTGTATTTGTTTTTGTGTTTAACAATACTTTTACGAATACAGCGGCAAAATTGTTCATTCCAACGATATGATTTCTTATCTCTGAATGAACCTCTTGAATAACGTAATTGTTAGTAAGAACTAATGAAGACAGACTCAGAAATCAAATATATTCTATTATGAATTGTATCCAATTATTGAGAACAATTTATTTAAACAAATTTAACAGTATATCAATTTGTTCTACAAAAAAAAAATTTCTTCAACTCGTTGTAATTTATTGTCAGAATGGTATTAATAATGAAAAATTGTCATGACTTAAAAATGTATGAACAACTCATAATGTTATGAACAATCTTGTCACCTGTTAAGTTTCATGGGCAGGCCAATTGACATAAAAGAAAACTTAATGTTGGGATAAGAATAATTCATTGAAACATGACTTTCCATTATAAAAAATTTAAATTTTGATTGTTCAACAATTTTGGTTTAAAACTTAAATATCTTAAATCTCTGGATACTTAATTTTTTGGAATCATAGGTATTTCTCCTTTTTTCTAACTTGAATCGCATTTATTTAACCTATAAGTCGGTTGAAAATATATAAACGATGTTTATTTTTATATGGGTCATTCTCTGTCAAAATGTAAATTTTATACGTGTAAGTACCCTGGTTTCCAAAAATCGAGTAACCTCAATAATTGACCATTAGGAATGCTTCCCGTATTGATACTTTATAAAAGCATTACTAGTGATGCTGATAGTGCTTTTATAAATGATTATACTTTCTGTATTGATATAACAATACAGGAAGCATTCCTATTGGTCAATTATTGAGGTTTCTCGATTTTTGGAAACCATGGGGCTTACACGTATCAAATTTACACTTTGACGGAGAATGACCCATATGATATACGATTGGATCTCAGTAGTGTTCGGTAACAGCCGTGTCCCTTTTTGCATAGTCAAATTACTATTAAACTTAATTTAGTGAATGAAAATGCAAATAAGAAAACATAACATAAACATAACATAAACATAACATAAACATAACATAAATATAACATAAACATAACATAAACATAACCTAAATATAACATAAACATTAGGGAGACCAGAAAAAAACACTTTTGGGTTTTTCAGGAGTAAAGGGCAAATAACGATAGTTTATACGATTGTAGAAGCCAGATTTTTTTTTTTAATTTTAAACAATATTTAGAGGTGGCCCATCGTCTTTGAAGTTCTTATGTAATTAACATGGGCAAACTCAACTTTTTTTTCATTTAAGATTTTAACCACGAAGTTATCCACTTTTTAATTTGAACTTTCAATATGTTGTTCTTGAGGTTCTAAGAATCCACATAAAAACATTCTTTCAATGAAAAATTCATAAAAAACATTAATTACGGTTGCTTGAAAAGTGCCATTTTCACTGTTTTCTACTGTTTTCAAAGACTAATAACGGCCGTAATAATATACACCTTATACTGAAATTTTGAGAATATTTTCCTCCAAGGTTGAAGATCAAATTTTCTAAAAAAGTAGATTAGGAAAAATATAAATAAGCCTGCAATAATGAAAACAAATCTGAGTAAATTTTTGAAATTTGACAGGTCTACGACTTAAGCTGTTTAATTTTCGGGGCGGAGCGCTCATCAGCTCGGCCATAAAAGTTGATCCCAGTGGGTCCTGACACAATAAGCTCATAAAGCAGACCCTTTTTCGGCAAGCGTTCTTTAGCCATATTTCCCTTTTTCAGAAAAGTGAATAATATTAATTCAGGGGACGCTAACTAATCCTGTTATAAAGTCACATCGATGAAAAGAGCTGAGGTTAAACCTTTACGATCGACTCTTCACTTACCGAAATTGTCAGCTTTTGCAATGACAACTTTCAAAGACGATGGGCCACCTCTAAATATTGTTTAAAATTAAAAAAAAAAAA